>ML662453.1:3496411-3937469 GCA_007570785.1 Antilocapra americana
ATAAGCCTGAGAAGCCTCACCCTCCCCTGTGGGGTGGGCCCTAGAATCGGTACTTTTGAAAGCTTCCCACTAGATCCTAGTGTGTACCCAGAGCCGAGAACCACCAGGGTAGGTCTGGGAGGGGTAAGAGAGTGTGTACGTAAAAGACACACAAGTCTTAAGGGCTGCCATGGGGCTGAGAGTCCGTGTGCTCCACAGGGCTCGCGTACAGTCACATCTGACTCTTTGGGACCCTATGGCTTAGAAGCACACAGTGACATGCAGGATCCAGCTCTGCTGCTTACCTGATGACAGCAGAAGTTAATTACCCTAAGTTTAGTTTTCTTATCTTTAAAATGGGAACAGTACTAGTGCCTATCTCCTTGAGTAAATAAGCCCGTCCCTGAAATGCACTTGACAGAGGGAAAAGGCAAAGAGTAGAACACCAGGGTACCCTTCAACCTAAGTAGAGCAACGCTTTTAAAGACATTTACATCAACCAAGTTTTCTCACCTGTAAAATAGAAGTGATGTATTTTTAACGTCATAGTGAGGATTCAATGAGAAATCAACAATCACAGGACTCGGTCCAAGAAGGGCTCATTATACTTCTTGCTTTCCCTTCCATTTCCTCTTTACCAACAGCTTAGGCCAATTCAACTAATGAATAATTATTGAGAACATTCTGCATGTGCAGTTAAGTGCTGGCTGTGAGGGAGCTGCCAACTGAATGAGATACAATCCCTGCCAAGTATGGATGGAGTAAGAGGCAGTGCCCTGATCCTTCTTCCTGGATGGTTAAAGGGTGTCCTGTTCATCTTCATGCCTCCAGTCTCTGGGCACTGAGTCTGGCCTTCACTCAAGCAACTGAAGCAAACATGACCTAGAATATTGGGATTGTATGAAATTTAAAAAAAAACTACTTCAGGAAAAAAAAAAGATTCCCTTTAAAAGTATATTCTTCACAGGATGTTTTAAAGGGCATCATAACACAATTGGATCAAGATGGTGGAAGAGTAGGACGTGGAGCTCACTTTCTCCCACAAATACATCAGAAATACATCTTTGTGTGGAACGATTCTCACGGAACACCTACTGAACACTGGCAGAAGACCTCAGACGTTCAAAAGGGCAAGGAAATCTCCATGTAACTGGGTGGGACAAAAAGAGAAAAGAGAAAGGAATCGAGATGGGAACTTGACCCCCTGAGAGGGAGCTGTGAAGGAGGTAAGGTTCCTGCCCCTGGGAAAGGCCCTCTCTAGTAGGGAGATCAGCCAGGACAGAGGGGGGGCTTCGGAGTCCTGGAGGAGAGCACAGCAACCCGTCTGTGAAGGGCAAAGCAGAGAGATACCCACATCGACGGTCAGTGCTGCCCAGCCCTCCCTAGACTGAGATGCTCCTCTACTGGGGTGGGTGGGGCTAGGAACTGAGGCTTGGGTTTCAGAGCTCAGACTCTGGGAAGAGGACTGGGGTTGGCTGCATGCAGACAGCCTGAAGGGGCTAGCTAGGATGTGGTGTGCCACAGGCAAGGGAGTATGAGAAAATGCCTGGGCCCACCAGAGAAGCAAGGCCATTGTTAGGAGGTGTGTGAAGAGGTGGTGGGCCCACCATAGGAGCTTCTTTCTCCGAGTACACTCTCAGGAGGCAGAGCACAGGCTACTTGAACTCTAGGAGTCCTGAGGAAAGAGACACCACCCAAACCCAAAACAGCCCTCATGCCAAAAAATATTAAACTCACACAAGCTATGTGAGGATGCTCCCACATATAAATAGCCCTCCAAGACTACAGTAGATGGTTGTTTTTTCAAAACTCACAGAGTAAGAGAGATATAAGCAAAATGAAGAAGCATAGGAAACACTCCCAATTAAAAGACCAAGAAGATCCCCTTGAAAGAACAATGACATAGATCTCTTCAGTCCAAAAAAAAGATACCAAATTCAAAAAGGAGGTAATGAAAATACTGAAGAAACTAAGAAAGGCTATCGACCGACATGCAGATGACTGTTAAAAGGAACTAGAAACATAAAGAGGCAATAAAAATTTAAAAATTCACTTGCCAAGACAAAAGTGGAGCTAAAGGCAATGGACAGCAGAATGCATAATGCAGAAGAAAGAATAAGTGACCTGGAAGACAGAAAAATGGAAATTACCCAATCAAAACAGCAGTCAGGAAGCCAAATGGGAAAGAAAAAAAAATAAAAAAGAAAGCAATATAAAAGACTTGTGAGATAATATAAAGCATGCCAATCTATATATAATAGGGATTCTAGAAGGAGAAGAGAAATGGGGATTGAAAATGTATTTGGAGAAATTATGGCTGAAAACTTTCCAAACCTAAAGAACGAAACAGATATCCAGATACAGAAAGCACAGAGAGTTCCAAACAAGATAAACCCAAACAGACCTATACCAAGACATATTTTAATAACAATGGTTAAAGCTAAGAGAGATTTCTAAAGACAGAAAGAGAAAAACAGAGTCAACTACAGGGTTTCCCTGGTGGCTCAGTGGTAAAGAAATGATCCAGGAAGATTCCACATGATGCAGAGCAACTAAGCCCATGTATCACAACTATGGAGTCTGTGCTCTACAGCCAGAGGGCCACAACTACCGAAGCCTGCACTTTAGGGCCAGCGCTCTACAACAAGAGAAGCCACCACAATGAGAAGCCTGTGCACCACAACTAGACAGAAGTCCCTGCTCGTTGCAACTAGAGAGCTCACACAGCAACAAAGACCCAGCAAAGCCAAAAATAAATAAAATTACTTTTTAAGATGAGTTAATCATAAGGGAATCTCCCATAAGGCTATGAGCTGATTTCTCCATAGAAACACTGAAGGTCAGAAGGGAGTGGCAAAATATATTCAAAGTCTTGAAAGGGAAAAATCTGGAGCCTGGTTTACTCTACCCAGCAAGATCATCATTTAGAAGAAATGAAGAATTTCTCAGACAAGCAAAAACTAAACAAATACAGCAATTTTAAAAACTATCCCCAAAGAAATATTGAAAGGGCTTCCCCAAATAGAAAAAAAAAGTGAGAAGATATAGGTAGGAGGAAATCACAATTGGGAAGTAAATCATTTAAATTGGCCAGTACACAGATTAAAAAAAAAAACAAAAAACAACTACTTGTGAAGGTATTGATCAACACAGGAACAACAGAAAGATAAACACGAAAATGTAAAAAAAGACACCAAAAATCAGAAAATGTGGGGAAGGACAGTAAGAAAATATAGATCAAAAAAAAAAAAAAAATGTGTTTGAGCCTATAGTCTAAAGCAATATAAAGGGGTTAACACATTTGGGGGAAAAATTGGGGGGCTACCACAAATCAAAAACATAGATTCACAAAAACAAAAAAGAGAACACAAGCATAAAATATATCAAACCACAAAAAGAAACAGAAGAGCTTCCTTTTCCGGTAAGCGGCCTGAGGTGACCCCTAAAAATGGTGCGCTATTCACTCCACCCAGAAAACCCCACAAAATCATGCAAATCAAGAGGTTCACATCTTCGTGTTCACTTTAAGAACACTCATGAAATTGCCCAGGCCATAAAGGGTATGCATATCCGAAAAGCCACCAAGTATCTGAAGGATGTCACTTTAAAGAAGCAATGTGTGCCATTCCGTCGTTTCAATGGTGGAGTTGGGAGGTGTGCACAGGCCAAACAGTGGGGCTGGACGCAGGGTCGGTGGCCCAAAAAGAGTGCTGAATTTTTACTACACATGCTCAAAAATGCAGAGAGTAATGCTGAACTTAAGGGCTTAGATGTAGATTCTCTGGTCATTGAGCAAATTCAAGTGAACAAAGCCCCCAAGATGCGGCGCAGGACTTACAGAGCTCACGGTCAGATTTACCCCTACATGAGCTCTCCCTGCCACATTGAGATGATCCTTACTGAAAAAGAACAGATTGTTCCTAAACCAGAAGAGGAGGTTGCACAGAAGAAAAAGATATCCCAGAAGAAACTGAAGAAACAGTAACTCATGGCCCGGGAATAAATGCTGCAAAAAATAAATGCAAATAAAAGTAAAAAAAAAAAAAGAAAGAAACAGAAGAATCAACTGGAAAACAAAGTTTAAAATGACAATAAATTCATTTGTATCAATAATTACCTTACACCTCAATGAACTGAATGCTCCAATCAAAAGACACAAAGTGGCAGACTGGATTAAAAAACAAGAACCTACAACATGTTGCCTACAGTATGAGCCCCACCTTGGGGCAAAGGACACACATAGATTGAAAGTGAGGGGATGGAAAAAACATATTTCATACAAATGAAAATGACAAGAAAGGAGTTGCAATACTCCTATCAGACAAAATAGACCTTAAAGCAAAGGCTATAAACAAAGATTAAGAGGAACACTATATAATGATAAAAGGATCAGTATAAGAAAAGGATTTTACACTCATCCACATATATGCACCTAATATAGGAGCACTCAAATACATAAAACAAACACTGACATAAAAGGAGAAATTAATGAGAACACAATAGTAGGAGACTTTAACTTCTCACTCACATCAATGGACAGATCTTCTAGATAGAAAACCAATAAGGCAACAGAAATCCTAAATAATACAATAGAACTGACATTTTTCAGGGCATTATAACCGCCTTCTTCCCCCCAAAAGAAAACACATTCTTTCCAAATGCACATGGAACATTCTCTAGGATTGACCACACACTCGGGCACAAACTAACCTCAACAAATTTAAGAGTATAGAAGGAGGCCCTGGAGCGTGTGGAGTGGCGGCAGTTGGGCTGCGCCAAGTCTTGCCAGAGAGACTCTCTGAGGTAATATCTGTTACGCCTAGCTAACTGGAGTGGAAAGTAAAAGGGACCTCTCCTCCTCCATCTTCTTTTCCCTCACCCTGCCCGGCAGGCAGGATGGCGGAAGCCTCAGCAATAGGCGCCGGCAGAGAGGCTATGGCGGCGATGGCCGCAGGGGAGAAGGCTCCTCAGGCCCGGCGGGCTTGCCTCTAGGCCGGGGCTTCTCGAGTTACTGGCCCTTCGAGCCGCAGGCGTTGGATCTCAGCCAGAGCCGGCGGCTCACTGGTTTCGGCAGGAAGGGCTGAGCCTGCAAGGTCCCTGAGGAGACGCGGCTGAAACTCCGGGCAGGACTGACGCAACCGGAAGTGCGACCGGAGCCTGGCCAGGCCTGGTCGAAGGCCTTGAAGAAGAGACGGCCCAGGAAGCAGATCTGCCCGGTGAGGGCAGAACCCAGCCCACCCTTCCCCACCTTCAGCACTGGGATGGACTCCTGCAGTCATACCCGTGAGGCACAGGGGGCCTGCTTTTACCCCTTGGTGGAAGATCCCTACGGTGATGGGGCCCATCGCATGCGCCAACGTGCTGAGTGACCTCTACACCATGGGCATTGCTGAGTGTGACAACATGTTGATGCTACTCCCTGTCAGCCAAAGAATGCCTGAGGAGGAGCGAGAAAAGATCATACCACTCATGATCAAAGGCTTTCGGGATGCTGCCGAGGAAGGGGGCACTGCAGTGACTGGTGGTCAAACAGTGGTATTATCATCGGTGGAGTTCCCACTGTGGTACCTCAACCAAATGAATTCATCCTGCCTGACAGCGGGGTTACTGGGGATTTACTTGTGTTACCTAAACCCTTAGGAACCCAAGTTGCCTGTCAATGCCCACCAATGGCTGGATAATCCTGAATGATGGAATAAGATAAAGATGGTATTCTCCAGAGAAGAGGTAGAGCTGGGCTATCAGGAAGCTATGTTCAACATGGCTACCCTCAATAGAACTGCTGCTGGACTAATGCCCACCCAGCCACAGACAGCACTGGCTTTGGCATTCTAGGGCACTCTCAGAACCTTGTAAAAGAACAGAGAAATGAAGTGTCCTTTGTCATTCGTAATCTGCCCATCATTTCCAAGATGGCTGCCATCAGCAAGGCCAGCAGGTGCTCTGGTCTCCTGCAAGGAACCTCAGCAGCAATTTCTGGGGGGCTACTGATTTGTCTGCCAAGAGGACAGGCAGCTCACTTTTGTTCAGAAATCAAATCTTCAAAGTATGGAGAGGGTCGTCAAGCCCGGATCATCAGTATTGTTGAAAAGGGAAACCATACAGCCTGGATCATTGACAAGCCTCGCATTATTGAGGTCCTACCTTCTGGGGCCACTGCTACTGCTCTTGCTCCTGAGAACTCCAGTGCCTCCTGAGCCTAGCTTGTGATTTGGAACAGCACAAGTTGTTTGGACCGTACAGCCTTTGTACACAAGCATGGATCATTCTCTAGAGGTGATTTTAGGAAGAAATTTCTAAAGAAGGTTGCCTGCATAGTACTTCCAGCTGCTCTTCCTAGGTAATTTGAATCAGCCCATCAAAAACTGCACATTCCAAGGTCAGAAGTAACATTTTGGACTCTCAAGGGGTAGATTTGTTCATCTCTTGTGGAAAAAGAGCAGGAAACCCTGTTTCCTCTTTCCAAGAGCAAGATGAGATTACTCAGATTTGAGATATTTTTCTTGGCACAGGGTTAATTGATTTTTGCATAGGGAGTGAGATTATTTATTAAAATTACATGGACACCAAAAATAAATTGCAAAATGAAAAACACTTAGATCAGAAGCAAATAAGTTTGGACCAATACTGTTGATAAATTGAAATTGTTATGACAGGTTAAAATGCAATGTCAAATTCTTATTAGACTACTTTGAAATACTGGCTCTTTCCTACTCTGGACAAGAATTGAGCAGCTTGTCCAATGGGAAAAGAAGACCTCCAATCACCTTACTTGATCTCTGCTAATGATGTCTCTCTCTAAACCTCTTTAAGGACTGGGAGAGGCAGAGCAAACCCCAGAGCCCAGGCCTTGGTGGATATAAGGATGTTAAATCTTGTGTTGAAAATTCCTGGTGATTTTATCAATAAAGTGAAATACAGAATTTCATTGAAAATAAAAGAGATTACTTCAAACATCTTCTTTGACCACAACAGCATGAAACCATAGATCAAATACAGGAAAAGAAATGAGAAAAAAAAACCCAAAAAACTATTATATGGGGACTAAACAACATTCAAAAAACCAATGGGTCAATGAGGAAATCAAAAAGGAAATTAAAAAATACCTTGAAACAAATAACAATGAAAATAAAACCATACAAAAATCTATAGGATGTAGTGAAAGTAGTTCTTAAGGGTATGTTCACAGTGATACAGGCCTTCCTCAAAATATAAGAAAAATCTCAAATAATAACCTACCACCTAAAATAATTAGAAAAAGAAGAACAAACAAAATCTAAAGTCAGAAGAAGGGAGGAACTAATAAAGATTGTATGTGAAAGTTGCTCAGTTGTGTCTGACTCTTTGAGACCCCATAGATGCTAGCCTGCCAGGCTTCTCTGTCTATGGAATTCTCCAAGAAATTCTACTGGTGTTAAGTAGCCATTCCGTTCCCCGGGGGCTCTTCCCAACCCATGCATTGAACCCAGGTCTCCCCATTGCAGGCAGACTCTTTACCACCTGAGCCACCATGGAAGATTAGTATCCAAATTAGAAGGAAAGGTAAAATTGTCACTGTATGCAGATAACATGAAACTATATATACAAAACTCTAAGGTCTCCACACAAAAGCTACTAGATCTAATGAATTCAGCAAAGTGCAGGATATAAGATTGTTATTTCATTGTTTGTGTAAAGAAATGCAACTGATTTCTGAATGTTAATCTGAATGTAGGGGGAGAAAAAAACTTTTAAAAATCACACCAGAAAACAAAACAAAAAAATAGGAATAAACCTGACCAAGGAGGTAAAAGACTTATATGCCAAGAACTATAAAACACTAAGAGAGGAAATCATATAGAATTCAAAGAAATGGGAGAATATTCCATACTCTTGATTTGGAAGAATTAATATTGTTAAAATGGCAATACTATCCAAAGCAATCTACAGATTTAATGCAATCCCTATAAAACTACCCATGATATTTTTCACAGAACTATAACAAACAACCCCAAAATGTATATGGAATCATAAAAGACCCAGAATTGCCAAAGCAATCCTAAGGGGGGGCAAAAAAAAAGCAAGAGACATAACTCTTCCAGACTTCAGACTATACTGTTAATAAAAAGCTACAGTAATCAAACCCTGCAGGAGGGCATGGCAACCTACTCCAGTATTCTTGCCTAGAGAATTCCACAGATAGAGGAGCCTGGTGGGCTATAGTCCATGGGGTCACAAAGAGTCAGACACAACTGAGCGACTAACCCACACACAGAGTAATCAAAACGTGTAGTATTAGTACAAAAACATATATACAGATCAATGGGACAGACAGAGAACCCAGAAATAAACCCACACACCTATAGTCAATTCATCTTTGACAAGGGAGACAAGAATATAAAATGGGAAAAAGACAGTCTCTTCAGCAAGTGGTACTGGGAAAGTTGAACAGCTGCATATAAATCAATGAAATTAGAACACAACCTCATACCATGCACAAAAATAAACTCAAAATGTCTTAAAGTCTTAAACATAAGACATGATACCATAAAACTCTTAGAAGACAACAAAGGCAAAACATTTACTGATGTAAATCATACCAGTGTTTTCTTAGGTCAATATCCCATGGCAACAGAAATAAAAATAAACAAATATGACCTTACACGCTTTTGCAGAGCAAAGGAAACCATAAAACAAAACAAAACAAAACAAATCTACAGAATGAAAGCTGTAGCATCATTTGCAAATGATGTGCCATACAAGGGCTTAATCTCCAAAACATACAAACAGCTCATACAACCCAACAACAATAAAAAACAACCACCCAGTAAGAAATGGACAGAAGACCTTAATAGACAATTCTCCAAAGAAGACATACAGATGGCCCATGAAAAGATTTTCAACATCACTAATTATTAGAGAAATGCAAATCAAAACTACAGTGAGGACCTCACACCAGTCAGAATGACCCATCACTAACCACACATGCTGAAGAGGGTGTGGAGAAAAGGGAACTCTCCTACACTGTTGGTGGGAATATAAGTTGGTGCAGCCACTATGCAAAACAGTATGGAGGTTCCTCAGAAAATTAAAAACAGAGTTATCTTATGTTTCAGCAAACCCACTCCTGTGCATACATCCAGAGATAACTCTAATTCAAAAAGATACACATAGGCCAATGTTCAAAGCAGCACTATTCACAATAGCTAAGACATGGATACAACGTAAATGTCCATCAACAGATGAATGGATAAAGAAGATATAGTACATACAATGGAACATTATTCAGCCATTAAAAAAACAAACAAAATAATGCCATTTGCAGCAACATGGATGCAACTAGAGAATATCATGCTAAGTGAAGTCAGAAAGAGAAAGATCATATGACATCACTTATCTGTGGAATCTAAAATATGGCAAAAATGAACCCATCTATAAAACAGAAATAGAATCACAGACAGAGATCAGATTTTGATTGCTAAGGGGGAGGGGAGGAGAGGGATGGACTGAGGAGTTTGGGGTTAGCAGATGCAAACTATTATACATAGAATGCATAAGGTCCTACTGTATAGCACAGGGAACTATATCCAGTCTTCTGGGATATGCCATAATGGAAAAGAATATTTAAAAATATGTATGTGGTGGTGGTGGGTGGTTTAGTCGCTATGTCCGACTCTTGCAACCCCATGGACTGTAGCCTGCCAGGCTCCTCTGTCCATGGGATTCTGCACTTGAAGTGCTGAGTCTTAACCACTACACTGCCAAGGAGGTCCCTTTTTTTTTTTTTTATTCAGTGGTTTTTAGTATATTTAGAGTTGTGCAGTCATTACCATTATTTAATTTTAGGACATTCCACAAGAAATCCCATACCCATTAGGAATCAGTCCCCATTTCCCCCTCCCCTTGACAATCTAATCTACTTTGTCTCTATTTCCATAGGATTTTTATATCTCCCTATTGTGCCCACATAATTCAATTTTTAAGAAATCAATTTACAGAACTTTTTAAGAACACAATGCTGTATAGCTACCAATGGAACAAACTAACTTGAATAATGCATTTGAAAACATCAGAGTACAAACCTAGATCTTTTTCCCCTAAATCACTTATTTTCTTGAACTTTATTCCTCAGGAATTATAATCATTAACTGCAAATCATTTCTATTTGAATTCTCTTTGGCAAGAATCCAAAGTTTTACTTTTAGAAAATGTCCTTATTTAACATTAGGCACTTGGTTAAAAAATAAAATGCCGAAAAGGAAATGTTTCAGATTGTTTTCCTGACCTAAGACACTTCACCTAGATAAGGAACTGATATGTATCATGATTCCCAAGTAGAAGGTGAACTCTCTCAGGAAGAAGACCAAGGCACTCATTCACTACTTCATGCTTGCCCTATACACTGCATGGGTGCTTTGTATCTTATTACAGGTCCCAGTCATAGGTATGAAATCAGAAAGAAAAACCTAAATTTGTTTTCCAATTCGGAGAGAACAGTTAAAAATGCTCACTTTACAAGTCACTTTAGTATTTCCATTCATCCTTGATGTTCCATACCTAATGATTCCAAGAAAACCAGAGAAGAAGCACAGTACCTGCTCCATAAAATTTTATTAGCTTTCCACTATGATGTCCCAAAATGAGAGTTACAAACTATGGGAAGCCAAATCGACAAAGAATCTTGAAGACTATCTAGTCCAACCAGTTATTTTCTCAATTGGAAACATGATTAAGTTAGAGTTGCCCAAGCAAATTAGGAAAAAACTGCTTTTCGGTCTGGAGTACTACTCATTAAATTAGCAAATGTACCCTCTTACCACTGTATGCAAACATTCAGATGAATAATGCAGAAAAACATTCTGTATGGTTATATTTACCCACAACTTTTCAGGAACAGTTAATAAAACAGAGTTGTTCATTACTAAGTCATGTCCAACTCTCTGCAACCCCATGGACTGTAGCCCACCACGCACCTCTGTCCATGGGGTTCTCCAGGCAAGAATATTGGAGTAGGTTGCCATGCACGCCTCCAGGGCATCTTCCTGACCAAAGGATCGAACCCTCATCTCCTGCATTGCAGGCAGATACTTTACCACTGAGCCACCTGGGAAGCCCAATAAAATAAGGGTACAGAAACACTGAAACAAAAGTTGTTAGAAGGGGAACAAACTGAATATGAGCTTCAGGCTTTGCATGTGAATTTCATTTACTCCTTCAAAACCCTGTGAGGCTGGCAGAGCTATCACTACCCTTTCACAGCTCAGAGAACAGACTCAGAAAGACTAAGTAATTTAGCTAAGGGCTCACGACTGGTTAAAAAAAAAAAAAAGCTCTCAGTTGCTAGCATATTCTGATGTCATACAGCCTCTGGCAAGATTTAATTTAACGGCATATTCAACATAAACACACTATTATTCTCTGACCTTCATTTCCATGGCTGACCTGATTTCATCACATTTTTATATTTTTAAACCAATTTCCAAAGTGACCTTCCTTTGAAGTGTACCAGCTGACAGCTGGATGCATCTTTTCCTTTCATTTTCATATCCCTCTCCACTTACTCCCAAGAATGACAAATGACAGATCTTTATCAACACTTTTTGCATAATAAAATTTCAAGCTCTGTAATTGCAAAAATTAACCCCACAGAATTCCCTTGAGTAAACTGGTTGCTTCAGAATAACTTAATCTATCAATAGTGTCATGAAAATAAAATACTAATAGGCACCACACGAGGAACTGGGTGACCAAAACTATGGGCTGCTCCAGTTTAAAAATAACAAGAAGGCTGAAAAAGATATTGGACTAGGAGTTTAGATCCTTGGGTTCCAGTTCTGGTTCCGCCACTTACAAGTGATAAAAGAGGACCTAATTTCTTGGGATGTTTCACTTTCAGTAAAACAGAGAATATAATTGTTGACCTATCCTGTACATAATATTGTTCTGATGGGCAATGGAGATAATTGTGCAGATTTTAAAACAAGGTGTTAAACAGCACAGGTATTATTTTATAGCTGGAAAAAGGAAACCCAGAGAGGCTAAAATAACTTGAAAACGTCACACAGCCAGGGGAATGACAGAGCCAAAGGCTGAAACTCATGAGATTTTCAGTCTTGAGCTTCTTCAGTCCACCTGTCGCCTTTTCTGCAACAGTTTCTGCTCAATGACCTTTGCACATTGTTACTTAACACTGTTGGTGTGCCACCTCAATAAAGCTACCCTAGTGTCCTTTGGGAAAGTGTCATAACCATTCTTAATTTATAAAGTTTTACGCCTCAAAATGCAAGCTTCCTAATTTATTCAACTGTATCTTAATGCTGGAAAGTCTACCTCCGGTCAATTAGACCATCTTCTACCTAAGAATTCGTTCTACTACATCCCCAAGAGGTATGCTGGACGAAGTATCATAACCATCTCTTAAGGCCAATAAAACAAATGTTTTGCAACCTACTTTAATACAACTGAAACTTTCTTTGCAGCGTAAGCCAAGTCAGACTGCTTTTTAAGTCCAAGCTTTGCTCAAGTCATACAAGAGGCATAAGCAGGATCGAGAAGAGCTGGGGGGTATCATGGCTTCTGCCACGAGCTCCCTTCGACCTTGGGGGGTGGGAAACTCTACAGTCTTCAACCCTCCAGGGTATGAAACGGGGTGGGGGGGTGGTGACGACAGCAAACACCCCGAGGGTTCCCCTCGAGGGATGCTGAGAAACTGTTGGGCAGGAGAGCTGCATAGGATGACGGATCAGCCAACTCAGAGAGGTCCCAGGTAGTACAGAGCAGACCCGGGCGCAGGCGGCTCCATCCCGGCCAGCGCGCGCCTCCGGGAGAGGAGGGAACGGCTACCAGACGGGGCGGGGGGGTGGCGTGGCGGGCTGCGGCGCCCGGGGGCGCCCCTCCTCCCACTCCTTTTGTGCGACCGGCGGGGGTCACTCACCGGGCCAGGAGCTCTAAGAAGATCACGTTACTGCAGCAGCCTGCGAAAACCAGGCCCACCGCGAAGGCCGGGCGCATGGCCAGGACAGGCGAAGGGGAGCGAGAGCGCAGAGGAAGCGCCCGACTAGACCACTACCCCAGGAAGCCCGGCTACCGCCTCGCCGCGGCACTGAACATCACCACCGTCCCGGAGCGCCGCTCTCCCGGGGCCGTGACGGTCTCCCTTTTCCCAGCGGCTGCCACCAACGCTGCCGGTCAAGGAGCTGTAGTTCGCCGTCAACCGGAGCCCCATTCATACGAGGGGGCGTCCGTGTCCGGGTTAGACTACACTTCCCAGAATGCCGCGCGCCTGTACGGCAGGCTGCGACGTACTCCACTTCTGCTGGGCAGCTCAATCGGAGAGAGAGGCGAGCTTCCCGTCATGCCTCGCGCCGCAGCGAGCCGCGAGGCATGCTGGGAAGTGAAGTTCTAACGCTGTCAATGTTGTTTCCTAGTGAGGCAGCCAAAGGCTACGAAAGGGATTCGTCCATCATTTTCAGGGCAAACTCACAGCTGAGGGCACTAGAGCAAAACACCTGTGACTGACTGATCATTAGAAGTGTTCTAGGATCTGACAATTCTCCTGAATTGGGAAAAAGTGCAAATTTTCTGAACTTCCTTCTCTACCTTTTGAGAACTTTGGACTCAGGGAGTCGGTGATGGACAGGAAGGCCTGGCGTGCTGCGGTCCATGGGGTCGCGAAGAGTCGGACACAACTGAGCCACTGAACTGAACTTGGACTCAGGAAGTTCTAGTACTCAGTCTTGGCTCAGCCACTAATCAGCTCGGCTAAGGCAACCGGTTTCTTATTAAAGGTAAAGATGGGAACAGTAATGCCCATCTTGCTTCCCTGGTGACTTAGATGGTAAAGAATCCGCCCGCAATACGGGAGACCTGGGTTTGATCCCTGGGTTGGGAGGATCCCCTGGAAGAAGGCATGACAAACCATTCCAGTATTCTTGCCTGGAGAATCCCCATGGACGGAGGAGCCTGGTGGGCTACTATCCAGGGGGTCACCAAGAACTGGACACGACTGAAGTGATTAAGCACAGAACACAGCAATGCCCATCTTACCTGGTGGTTGTGAGGATTAAAAGCTATGACCATCTGGGGATCTTGTGAAAGTGCAGATCCCAAGGTTCTGCATTTCCAGCAAGTTCCCAGGTGCTGGTGATGCTTCAGATCCATCCACCACACTTTGAAGTGTGTGTGCTGTTGTTCAGTCATGTCCAACTCTTTGCAACCCCACAGACTGTAGCGTGCAAGGCTCCTCTGTCCATGAGATTTTCCCCCTAGATGCCTATTAAATAGTTGACTCTGAAGACCTTTCTATCCCACCCCTCCCATTGGCTCAGGGATTTAGTGCCCCTTGTAACTCAACTGGTAAAGAATCACCTGCAATGAGGAAGACCTGGTTCAACCCCTGGGCTGGGAAGATCTCCTGGATGAGGGAAAGGCTACCCACTTCAGTATTCTGGCCTGGAGAATTCCATGGACTGTACAAGCCATGGGTTGCAGAGTCAGACATGATTGAGTGACTTTCACTTTCAGGCAGCCATCCAGGCTCCTTTTTCCCCCATGACCTACAATCATGCTCAGATAAACTACTTTGTATTTCTCCTTCACTTTAACACAGAATATCTTTAAGGAGTAATCTATATTCATGGTCTCTTCATTTTACTCTGACCAAAGCCAGCCTATTGAAAGCAGTCTCATTTAAGAAACCTAGTGACTGCTTAATTGTCAAAACCAAATACCACAAGCTCACCTTACTCAATTTTGCAATGACTTTTGATGAGAGCTCAATGCTCTTGACATTCTCTATTCCTTCTGCTTATATGACGTGAATTTTCTACTTCTGTGATTTAATCATTTTTCAGTTTTTATTTGGTGTTTTCCTGCTCTGTCCACTGAATTCTGCTAACAAACCTCTGCTCTCTGTCCCTCCTCCTGTTGCTGTGTGTACTTTCTATTGATGACCTCGCCTCCATAACTTCAACCATCACTTTTGTAACTGAGATGGTACATGAATGTACTGGGCAGCCCCAATCTCCTGTGTGCCTTAAAGTTTCTAATTGCTTATCAGACATTTTCACCAATAAATCCTTGTAACGCCCTCAACATCAACATATACACAGTTCATTATCTACCCTCTCAAATAGGGCCCTGATTTCTATTAAAGACATTATCCACCACCTGTTCTCTTTGGGCAAAAACCTGAAAGATATTCACAGTCTTCTTTTCACAACACTTCTGCCTCACAAGTATCTCTAGATCCCAGTCTCTCCTTTCAGTTTACATTCATGCCCACTTCCCCTCCCAACACATTCTTGAGCTTCAGCCCATCCTCCATGCTGTCTCCACACTGTTTCCAAAAACAGACTCAGGCTCTTTACGTCACATTGCTTTTCCAACAAGTCTTCCAATTGTTACTACTGTGTAACAAACCACCCCAAAATATGGCAATTGAAAACATAGTATAGGGCTTCCCTGGTGGTCCAGTGGTTAAGAATCCACCTGCCAATACAGGAGACATGAGTTTGATCCTTGGTCTGGGAAGATCCCACATGCCATGGAGCAACTAAGCCTGTGCAACCCAACTACTGAAGCCTGAGCAGCCTAGAGCCCATGATCCACAATGAGAAAAGCCACAATAAGCCCAAATGCCAGAAGTAGAGAGTAGCCCCCACTCACCACAACTACAGAAAGCCTGTGTGCAAAGCGACGAAGACCCAGTGCAGCCAAAATTAATAAAAAAAATCTAGAAAAGATAGCATAGAACAAAAAGATTTTCTCTCACTCACAATTCTGTATGTTGACAATGTCCAATACATGGCTAGTCCGTTCTCCATTGGGATTTTGGATGCAGTTTGTGACCAGATGTCAGCTGAGGCTGGAGTCATCTGAAGTCTTGACTGGGCTGGTGAAGGGTCTCTCCTCATGGCCTCTCTTAGGCTGTGCTGCTCACCTCACAATAAGGTGAACTCAGAATAGCCAGACTTCCCACAAGACAGCTAGCTCCCCCTAGAACAAGCATTCCAAGAAATCAAGTCAGAAGCTGAAGTGGCCTCAGATATCACTTGCACCAAGTTCTATTGGTTCTACTGACCAAGAATGATTCTCAGATTCATTCTGAGAAGGGACTAACAAAAGCATCAGCTATGTGTGGGTAGAGAGGCATCTTTGAAGACTAATTATACGTTGTTCCTTGGCTCCTTGTGTGAAACTCACACTCTGTAGAAGGCATACAGACATGTCACCATCAAACCTCAGTTTACATTTGGAATTTCCTCTCTTGCCATTCTTTCCAGTACTACCTGGATTCCTGACACATTAAACTCTCTGTTCTCTGAGTTTATGGAGACTCAAAATTCACATCTCCACATGCTGGTTGGTCTGCTCAGAACACCCTTTTCACGTTGGCCAACTCCTGCTCATCCCTTTACAGCAATGGAGGACAGAGTAGTGAGTAGATACTTCTACACTGTGCAGGGGGGAAGTCCCCTGCTGAAACATCACCTTTGTCTGTGTAGTTTTCGGTGCACCATTCACAGCTTGCTCCTCCTCTCTAGCACCCCATACATACCTGAACCAACCCAAGAATCATGTTGCACTGTAGTTTACATGTCCATGTCAGTCTCCTCCTTTATACTACATCCCTTTATGAACAGGAACCAGAATAACTAATTTGTCTCTAGATCCTTAGCATTATATACAGTGCCTGGTATATAATATGTACATTTACTTTTTGTTGAATGAATGAGTTTGACTTTATTGGGAAGTGAAAGTGAAAGTTGCTCAGTCATGTCTGATACTAGCGTGGGTAGCCTTTCCCTTCTCCAGGGGATCTTCTCAACCCAGGGATCAAACCCAGGTCTCCCACATTGCGGTGGATTCTTTATCATCTGAGTCACAAGAGAAGCCCAAGAATACTGGAGTGGGTAGCCTATCCCTTCTCCAGCGGATCTTCCTGACCCAGGAATCGAACCGGGATCTCCTGCATTGCTGGCAGATTCTTTACCAACTGAGTCAAATAAGTCACACTCATAATTTCAGTAACTACATAATACTTTTCAGTTTGAATCATTTCTAAAATGTAAACATCAAAAATACACTGCTCAATGAATTTGCATAAACAATGATATATAACCAATACCCTGGCCAGGAAACAGAACATTACCAGCACCCCTAAAGATCCCTGTGCCTCTGAATCATTAGTCCCCTCCAAAAATAACCACATTTCTTACTTTCTAGCACCAGAGATTAGTTTTGCCTGGTTTTGGACTTGACATAAATGGAATCATGCAGAATATTTTCTTTTGTTTTTGCTTCTTTCACCTAACATTGTTTGTCAGTTCATCTGTGTCATTGTTTGTACTTGTGGTTCATTTACTCTCATTGCTGGATAGCATTCCCTTGTATTAATATACTCCAGTTTCTTGATGATGGACATTTTGGCCACTATGAAAAGTGCAACTATGAAATTTCTTGTACATAACTTTTGGTGAACATAAACACACATTTCTGTTGGGTATCAGTGAATTAATCAAGGTCTTTAGTCAAGAAACAAATCATACTGTAACAAACAAGAAAAGCATAATATAAAAAAGTTATAACTAGTAACAGAGGATTAGTTACCTTAAGGAGTTAAGAAACTCCCAAGATTATAGGAAGAACAACTACAACCTAGGACAGGAGCAAGCCACCCAAGGAAGGAACAAATCTAGAAGAGAGAGCCTTTTCTCTTGTAAACTAAGACTCAGGCTTTCCTGCAGAGGATATGGCTATACAGCCCTCTGGCTAGCGGAGAAGTTCTGTAAGGTCCTGATGAAACTAGCTATGAACCACCCTCTAGGGTTTGGCTGGGGCACTGGCCGAGTCGTGGGAAATTGCTGTGGAGGTGTACTTTTCAGGAAGCTGGCTAGGGCTCTGGATAACTTCCTGGTGACCACCTAGAATGGAATCACTGAATTCACTGCCACGGGATGTCCCATGTGCTGTAGGAACAAGGAGAGAGGAAAAAGCCCTGGATCCAAGAAGACAAGGCCCTTCCTCCTGTGGTGCTCCTGAAGCACCACTGAAACTGAGATCCACAGTGTGCCACTTGGCAGAGGATAAACAGCCAGAAGATCTACCTTCAGCATCAGAAGAGGAACCATGAGAGGTGTCTTTGGAGCTGGGAGGCTCTAAGTCAACACCTGGGATTTTGTTAGGTGTCATGTCAACTTCAGTATTTTAATAGTTTCGTCATAAAACCACAGTTATGAAGTGCAGACAAGGCTTCATCTCCCAGGCTCCTTTCTACACTCCATTTCAAATTCTAGCATCTTTGAATGAATAGCAACATCTTAGACAGCAGCTGGGCTCAATGTGTTCACACCTTCATGCCAACCACTTCCCTTACAAGGAGGACCTATTGTTTTGGGAATGTTCATCATCTTTGCCCCTGGGTTGTCAGCAGGAAAAGGCTGTCAAGATTGTCTTAAAAGCCATTTGTGTTTCTAGCTCCAGCCACTCAGACATATTTTGAATCATATATTAAATCCACTTAACCAACTTGTTGACAAAAAATTAAGTAAGATGACTCCTGTGGGATATTCCTCAACAAGTGTCCTCAAGTTGACAATCCTACAGAGATCTGTCACTTGAGTTTTTTTAAAACCTGTTTTCATATCTTTCACATGAGGATGAATTTCTCCTCCATTACATAAATCCTGAGACATTTGGAGCTGTGCATGGGAAAGGCACACTATAAATATACGTACAGTATTATTTATAAAGTCAAATATTTTTGTTACTTGTTTCATAGGTCAGAGTCAAGCAGCGCTCTGGTGTGTTGATACATTGATGTCATCTAGCTTCTTCAAGGATGTTATTCAAAGACGGATGACCTTTTCAGAGTACTACAGAGTTTTGGCGAGGAAGGAAACTTTCTCAATCAGAGTGTTAGTGGCATAAGATTAAGGATTTTGTCTCTATTAGCCATGGTACCTTCCATATCTCAATGGCATTTGACTCATAGCAGATGCTCAATGAGTATGGAAAGGAAGGAAGGAAGGAATGGAGGGACAGAGTGAGGGGAGAGAAGGAGGGAGGAAGTAATGAAGGACCTTTAGAAAAACCAGTTCCTATTTACGAAACTCTTAGATACAAAACAGATAAACAGTTGAAAATGGTACCGGCTATAGTAGAAATTACAAAGTAGGCTAAACACCTGAAGACACAGTCCTGCATGCTAGGGGCTATAGGCAAGCTCCTGATGGCAGAAACTATGTCTCTGATCTGTATGCCTCCCAGTAATCCTCTTCATTGTTATTGAACTGATGTTTGTTAAATTATGTAATTGAATTGAGATGGTAAATCTTACTACCAGGAAAGTTCAGTTCAGTGGCTCAGTTGTGTCTGACTCTTTGTGACCCCATGGACTGCAGCATGCCAGGCTTCCCTATCCTTCACAACTCCTAGAGACTGCTCAAACTCATGTCCATCAAGTTGGTGATGCCATCCAACCATCTCATCCTCTGTCATCCCCTTCTCCTGCCTTCAATCTTTCCCAGCATCAGGGTCTTTTCAAATGAGTCAGTTCTTCGCATCATGTGGCCAAAGTATTGGAGTTTCAGCTTCAGCATCTGTCCTTCCAATGAACATTCAGGACTGGCTTCCTTTAGGATGGACTGGTCGGATCTCCTTGCAGTCCAAGGGACTCTCAAGAGTCTGCTCCAACACCACAGTTCAAAAGCATCAATTCTTCAGCAATCAGATTTCTTTATAGTCCAACTCTCACATCCATACATGACTTCTGGAAAAACCATAGCTTTGACTAGATGGACCTTTGTTGGTAAAGTAATGTCTCTGCTTTTTAATATGCTGTCTAGATTGGTCATAGCTTTTCTTCCAAGGAGCAAGCATCTTTTAATTTCATGTCTGCAGTGATTTTGGAGCCCCTCAAAGTCTGTCACTGTTTCCACTGTTTTCCCATCTATTTGCATGAAGTAATAGGGCCGGATGCTATGATCTTAGTTTTCTGAAGATCTGCCTCCTGAGATGACCTGAGTGGCTTATTTCACTTAGCATAATGTCCTCAAGGTTCAACTGTGTTGTCACAGGTGTCAGAATTTCTTTCCATTTTAACAGTGAATAATATTCCGCTGTCTGTTCACACCAAATTTTGTTTATCCATTCATTCACTGATGGACACTTGAGTTGCATCTTTTGGCTGTTGTCAGTAATGCTATCATGAACATGGGTGTACAAATATCCCATTGAGACCCTTCTTTCAATTTTTCTGGGAATATATTCAGAAGTGCTGGATCTGATGGTAATTCTATCTTTAATTTTTTGAGAAACAATCATACTATTTTCCACAGCAATCACACCATTTTGTTTCTAAACAATGCACAAAGATTCCATTTTTTCTGTTTCTTTACTAACACTTATTTTCTGTCTTTTTTTTTAAATAGTAGCCATCCTAATGGGTGTGAGGTGGTATTTCATGATGATTTTGATTTGTATTTCTTTAATGATTACTGACATTGAGCATCTTTTCATGTGCTCACTAGTCATTTGTATATCTGCTTTGGAGTCCATCTACTTCACAGTTTTAAAGCATGGATCTTTGAGTCAAGTTCTTTCTGCAGGCTGGTGGCTTCTACCTTGGATCATGCTCTAAGCAACATAACCAGGAGGAGGGAGTCCTTGTTCAGCCCCATTTGGCACCTAATCAGTCTGTTCCACCATCTCACGAGGTTGCCTTTTCAATTGATGACATTTCTTACTTTTTCCTTATTAAAATTTTTTTGTAGATTTTTGAATTTGTAAATACATGCGCATGGCATAAAATTCAAAAGGTACAAAGGATACCAGTGTAAAATAACTTCCTCCCCTCTCCTGATCCTCAGTCACCCAGCACCCTTACTTTGAAGCTACCATTGTCACTAATGTTTTGGGCATCCTTCCACTTACTATAAAATTTTAGGGTTTTTTTCACTCATTTTTTTCTTTAACAATACATCTTGAAGAATGTTCCATTTTAACATTTTGTTCCCTGTTGCTGGATCTTTAGGTTGTTTACAGTACTTTGCTCTAACAGTCAACACTGCACTGAATTATCAATGGTATGTATTTTTCAGTAAACTGAAGAAGTGGACAACTGGTCATGACTTAGCTATGAAACATAGCCCAGTTAACTGACTGACTCAGGTGTTAGATTCATGTTTTAGATTGGCAGCATTAATGTACCAAGCTTTTTCAATGCAGCATTATTTACAATAGTCAAGATACAGAAACAACCGAAATGCCCATCCGTGGGTGAAAGATGTGTATATATGCTGCATATATAAATCACATACACACCATATGTACGTGCTTTCCCAGTAGCTCAGCAGTAAAGAATCTACCTGCAATGCAGGAGCCATGGGAGACGTGGATTCAATCCTTGGGTTGGGAAGATCCCCTGGAGGAGGGGCATGGCAACCCACTCCGGTATTCTTGCCTGGAGAATCCCATGGACAGAGGAGCCTGGCGGGCTACAGATCATGGGGTCGCAAAGAGTGGGACATGGCTGAAGGGACTTTAGCATGCATGCACATGGTCACATATCCACATATACATACACAATGGAACACTACTCAACCACAGAAAAGAATGAGATTTTGCCATCTTCAGACAACAGAGGTAGATCTTGAGGGTATCATGCTAAGTGAAATAAGTCATACAGAGAAAGACAAATACCACAAAATTTTACTTATATGTGGAATCTAAAAAAATAAAGCAAACAAACATACCAAACCAAACCAAACCCAGACTCACAGGTACGAGAACAGATTGGTGGTTTCTAGTGGGGAGGGAAGTGGGGGGCATGCAAAATGGGTGAAGGGGATCAGAAAGTACAAGCTTCTTGTTATAAAATAAATGTCATAGGGATGTACAGTACAGCATGGGGGATACAGTCAAATTGTACTAACTATATGATGACATACGGCAACTAGACTTACTATGGTGATCATTATATACAAATGAATTACTATGTTGTACACCTGAAATTAATATAATATTGTGTGTCAATTGCTCATCAATAAAAACAAAATAGAGACTTCCCTGGTGGTACAATGAATAAGAATGTATCTGCCAATGCAGGGGACATGGGTTCAATCTCTATTTAGTCCAGGAAGATTCCACATGCCTTGGAGCAACTAAGCCCATGGTACCACAACTACTGAAGCTTGTAGGATCTAGGGCCCACATGCCACAACTACAGAAGCCCATGCTCTTAGAGCCTGTTTTCCACAATAACAGAAGCCTACACACCATAACTAGAGAGCTGCCCCCAACTCTCTGCGACTAGAGAAAGCCTGTGCACAGCAATGAAGCCCCAGTGCAGCCAAAAAAATAAAAATAAATAAAACAAAACAAAAAAACCAGGACCCATTCCTCAATTTGCATAGTCATCTCAGCCACCTTACTGTATTGAAGACTGTTATTTCATTCATTGTGGCTTTTTCTACACTAATTTTGATGTTTTAAAATATTGCATTAAAATAATATTTGTGTTTTTACCACAATAAAGAAAATAGGAAAAAAAAAAGTGCCAGACTTTCACAGGACTCCCATAGCAAAGGATATTTCTTTCTAAACCTTTCCCCATAACCAGTTTAAAAAAAAAAAGTAGGCACTTTATCTAATATTTATATATAAGACAAAATATTATATAGTAAGCCTCATACATTGTTGGAAAAACTGCAGCCTAACAATAATCCCTCATAGATCTTATATCACTAGGAAATAAATGTTAGTGCCACAGGGGCAAGATTGCAATGAAACAAAAATTTCCAGATAATGCATCAATTTAAGAACTGAAAATTGTACTGAAATAATTTTTAATGGAAATCTTCATGTTATGCCCTGCTTTATGAAATAAAATACAGGGAATATTGACGATCCTTATCTTGTGCACTGAACGCTGTGGTTTTGAGCATCCATTATTGCAGTGTGGTGATTCTTACTGAGTCACTGGATGGACCACGGCCTCTGAGTGCCCTGATGCTAAATGGCCTCCAATTTTCTCCAGGAAACGAAGGCCGCCGGATGAAGGCTGATCTACGTTCCTCCCGCGCCCTCTAGTGTTCTGTGCTCACCTTGGCCTATAGCTTCACGCTGTATTGAAATTGTTTCCTTGCCTGTCTTCCCCCACCACACCACAAGTTTTGCCAGGGCAAGGATGAGGGTCTTGTGTACCCAGCTCTTAAAAATAGTACCTAGCTAACAATAGTCATTCATAAATATGAGTTGAGTAACTGATTTGTTGAATACATGAATAAAGGGGTGAGTGAGTAGATTCCTGTTTTCCCTTTTTGAGTTCTCTTCGCTTGCTTTCTGTGGTTTTCATTTGATGTTCTTTTGCACTGTTGCTATCTATACATTAAGCCGCATTAAGTATGTTTGCCTTTGGCCACTGTCCCTTTCAACTCTCTGTAACCTAAGAAACTGACTGATGGAGCCTGTGATTGGGTTTGAAAACGGAAGGCCAAGGAGCTCTCTATTCCTAACGTTTTCAAACCCAATCACGTGTTCCATCAGTCGGTTTCTTAGGTTACAGAGAGTTGGAAGGAGGAGCTTTAGCGTGCAATCTTTCTGGCAGGTGTTTGGGGGAATTTAAAGACATATTTTATTTTCCTTCTGGTTCTTGGGTTCCAAATAGAGTTGTCAGTAAACTGATTGCTGGGTTAGAAAGTTATTGCTATTTTGTAAATCTACAAAAGTTCATTAAGCATTGGGTTATGTGGTCACACAATGCTAGGAGGTACGGGATTACACCTCACAAGGTATGTCCATGGTAAGAGCTTCATATGGATCTGCAGATGGATAAAAGGGCAGAGCATGGGTCTGCTGTCCTCAGTGGTAATAAAGACATGATGCTGGGAAAGACAGAGGGCAGGAGGAGAAGGGGGCAACAGAGGATAAGGTGGTTGGATGGCATCACTGACTAAATGGACCTGAATTGCGGCAAACTCCGGGAGATAGTGGAGGACAGACTAGCCTGGCCTGTGTGCTGCCGCCCGTGGGATCACAAAGAGTCAGACCTGACTTGGTGAGTGAACAACAACATACGGACACTTATTCAGTGTCCGGCACCTTTCCCAACTTCTCTCATCTAATCTTCATAAACACCCAATGAGATAGGCGTGGGCACTATTACAAGCTCCATTTTCTAGAGGAGGAAATTGAAGCTTGGTGAGATTACGAGATCTTTCCAAGGTGATGCAAAGATGTGAGTTTGGCTAACACTCAGATCTGTCTGATACTAGAGTCCGGAGTCTTAACTGCTCTGCTCCTGACCCTCGAGGTTTTCATCTTCATCAGAGACACAAGATAAACTCCCACGAAACCATCAAGGTGTCTCGGCATACTCCAGCTTTAACCCAGCCCTGGTACTTCTCTTCCACTCTTCCCTGAGCCACAATTCTCCAGTTGCTCTGGGCTCCTTGCTGTTTTTTTTTGTTTGTTTGTTTTTTGTTTTTGCAGGATGTTGAGCCCATTCCTGCTCCAGGGCCTTTGTACTTGCTGTTCATTCTGCCTGGAACACTCTTTCCCCAGGTATATCCATGGCTTTCTGCCTCATTTCTTTCGATTTTGTGCTTAATTGTTACTTCCTCAGAGAGACCATTTATGACCACCATATCTAAAATAGCATCCCTTGACATTCCATCTGGCCCGCCCCTGCTTTATTTTCTTTATCATTCCTTAACATGATGGTCATTACCTTTTTATGTATTTATTTTATTTTCTGTGTCTTCCTCTAGAGATTTGACTCCAGGAAGCCAGGGACTCTGTGTGTACCTCCAGCAACGAGAACAGTGCCTGGTCCATAGGAGTGCTCAATATACCTGTCAAATGAACAAATTAAGATCATTAAGATAATTGTTCTTTAAGATAATTGGCAAGTATTGAACAGCAGTTCTGTGCCAGGCATTTTGCCAGATGTTTATGTTACAGCATCTCATGTATCACTTTGCCACATCACTATGAGAGAGCTGTATTTTCTTCTCATTTTACAAGCAAAGACAAGGTAACCGAAGTTTAGAGAGGTCTGATAACCTGTTCTAGGGCAGTTAGTAGCTGGGCTGGGATGTGAAAATGCTCTTTCCTATAATTCATCATGGGCTTCTCAGGTGTCTCAGACAGTAAAGAATCTGCCTGCCAAGCAGGAGACGAGGGTTCTATCCTTGGGTCGAGAAGATCCTCTGGAAAAGGAAATGGTAACCTACTCCAATATTCTTGCCTGGAAAATCCTGTGGACAGAGGAGCCTGTTGAGCTACAGTCCATGAGATTGCAAAAGAGTCAGATACAACTGAGCAAATAAATAACAACCACAACATTTATGCATCATATCCCGAGAGTTCATATTGTTCAGGCTTATTTTTCCAGCAGAGCTATAAGGTCAATTTCTCTAAAACTTGCAGCAGAGAGTAGTTTCTCTTCCATGTTGCATCGATGTCAACAAGTCCTAACAGACAGAGAAGATAACTGGAAGATGAGCTTCTCAAGCCTCAGCATTGACAGCATAGCCCTAACAGGGTTACACACCAGAAGCCTGCTTGTCCAGGACCGATTTCTTCCAAGATGCTTTCCATCCCCTGCTTTTTATTCCAGCTGTGACAGATGGCTTATAAAGGACAGACAGCTTCTTGAGTGAGTGGTAATGAGGGGTGGTCAGCGGACCTCCTAGCAAGAGAAGATTTTGTGTTCCTGCCCACCTCTTTATTACAAGGAAAACTTGTTCCTATGCAGAATATTTTCTGAAGCTTTTGATGATGTGTCAACAGGTTTTTTTTTTTTTTCCGAGTGTGGTTTTTGCATCCTGCTTTCCTTGAGGTGCTCTGATTGCTGGAAGTTGCATCATGCCCTTGGAAAGCAGAGTGTCAGTCCCTGATCTCCTGCTGGAGGATAATCATTCTCTGAATATGGACCTGGAAGATTCCATCTTTCACAAACCTATCCCACCTGCTTTAGCTTGGTCTTGAGGGGAAGGGTGAGGGAAGGCAATTAAAACAACTCAGAATTAGTATCAACTGTTTCCCCTGAGGCACCAATATGGTCATCTGAGTTTTTGTTAGAAGTTCTGTTGTTTAGTCCCTAAGTCGAGCCGGGCTCTTTGCAATGCCATGGACTGCAGCACACCAGGCTTCCCTGTCCTTCACTATTTTCCGGAGTTTGCTGTTTCCCTGGAGACAACAATATGGTAGTCTGAGTTTCTGTTAAAAGTTTTAGCATTTCCTTATGAACAAACCCTGTGACAAAACAGATGCTCTTTTGGTCATGGTTATAGGGTGTTCCTGGTGGCTCAGATGGTAAAGAATCTACCTCCAATGTAGAAGACCCGGGTCCAATCCCTGGGTCAGAAAGATCCCCTGGAGAAGGGAATGGCAACCCACTCCAGTATTCTTGCCTGGAGAATTCCATGGACAGAAGAATCTGGCAGGCTACAGTCCATGGGGTTGCAAAGAGTAAGATATGACTGAGCAACTAACACACATAGTCAGCATTGGTTTCTTCCCCAAACCCCCAACACCCACAATTTCATGCAACAGTGAGGAGGGTGATTCAGAGGAGAGGGGTGGATTGTAAAAGAGGAATTTCTAGTCTGCTCCACGTCAGGTCCTCGAGGGTGACCGCTGAGAAAGGAGGCTGCAGTTCTGCCAGGGGTGCCGTGTGTTGACGAGGCAGCTGGAAGAGACTAGGAAACCAGTGTTTTGGCAGCCCACTCTAGTATTCTTACCTGGAGAAGTGCATGGACAGCCCATGGGGACTCAAAGAGAAGAACACGACTGAGTGACTAATACTTCCTCTGCTCCGGACAGCCTGACACAGACAGATCTGTGAGGTGAGGAGGACCTGGTTATCTGCAGTTTTGCAGCCCCCAAACAGTGAAACAGAAGCTCAGAGAGGTTGATCATTAGCCCAAGCTGACTTACCTAAGATTCACTTCTCTATTTAAAAGCCTTCATTGATCTCCTGTATCTTCACAGAAAAAGAAAACCAAAAAATACAAACTTTCTTCCAAAAAGGAAGGAATTCACTTCCTGGAGTGAATTGCCATGCCCTCCTCCAGGGAATCTTCCTGACCCAGGGATTGAACCCAGGTCTCTTTAGCACCAGCTGCACCTGGAAGGTGAAGCATACACATTGCCATATGTAAAATAGGTACCCAGTGGGAGTTTGCTATATGATGAGGGCCTTCTCGTCCCATCTTCCCAGCTGCATCTGATGCTCTCCAGCCCGTGTGCTGGGCCCTGGGTCCCGAGAAGTATCTGGGCCTCCTGAGCATGTGCTGACCATCTTTGTCTGGCCTTGCAGCTTTGCAGCTGTTATTTCCATTTCCAAAGCCCTCCCTTTAAGAGCCACCTGGCAAATGTCTGCTCATTTCTTCAATTCTGCTCAGGTGCAACTTCCTCTTTCAGGTAGTTCCCTTGACCTCATCCTGAGTTGGGACTCCATCTTAAAAAGTCCTGTGCTGCCTATTACACAGAGCAAAGTAAGTCAGAAAGAGAAAGATAAATATTGTATACGAACACATATATACAGAATCTAGAAAGATAGTGCTGATGATCCTATGTGCACTAAGGGAGACACATACTAGAAGCAGACTTTTGGACACAGGAGGGGAAGGGGAGGGTGGGATATTTTACGAAAACAGCATTGAAACATACATATTACGCATGTGTTAAGTTGTGTCCGACTCTTTGCGACCCCATAGACAGTAGCCCACCAGGCTCTTCTTTCCATGGGATTCTCCAGGTAAGAATACTGGAGTGAATTGCCATGCCCTCCTCCAGGGGATCTTCCCCGACCCAGGGATCGAACCCGTGTCTCTTGTGTCTCCTGCATCGGCAGGCATATTCTTTACCACCAGCTCCACCTGGCAAGTGACACATACACATTACCATACATAAAAGAGATAGCCAGTGGGAGTTTGCTGTATGATGCAGGAAATGCAAAGCTGGTGCTCTGTGACAATCTAGAGGGCTAGGATGGGGAAGAAGGTAGGAGGGAGGTGCAAGAGGGAGGGGAAATATGTGCATCTATGGTAATTCATGTGATGTACATCATAGTATTGTAATCATCTTACAATTAAAAATTAAATATTAAAAGAAAAGCTGCTGTGCTTTGGGTATCCTGCACAGTGCTTCAAAAATCTGACCACCATTCTTTACCAGTTTAACATTTCTCAGTGGCTTCCCCTCACCCACAGGATAAGGTTCAAAGCATGGCATTGGTTGTGTGACCCTCTTTATTGTGAACCCTTCTCTAACCTTTTCCTCTAGAACCACACTGCTCATCATGGTGCTACTATCCCCATGTGGCTATTATATAAACTTAAAGAATTTAGAAGTAAATACAATGGAAAATTCAGCTCTTCGTCACATTAGGCACATCCCAAGGACCCAATAGAAATGTGTGGCTTGCAGCTACCATTTTGGATAGATTTAGAGAACATTCCAGAACCTCAGATGGGAACAGAAAGTTCTATTGGACAGCACTCTTCTAGAACCATCTACCCCCACTTCCTGTACCACCTCTGTGTCATCTTCACTTGTCCTGGTCCTTTTCTGGTCCCTTTTAAACCCCTAGCCTGCCCCCTTCAAGTCCCAGCTGGGCAAACTGCAGAACCTCATGCTTGGGGAATAATGACCTTCACTATTGCCACTCCCTTGTTTTTATCTTACTAGGTGGTAGAGCATCCCTGCTGGAGTAAATGTGATTTGTGCTCTATCTGAAGGTTACCATTTCAAGGCCACCAAATTGCACTGGTTCGAGTGGAGAGACACAGTTACTGTAGAATATTCCTCATCTTCTATTGACCTGGGACCCCGTGATTCGTCTGCAGGAGCAGCTTCCATACCACAGTCTCATCAAAAGGGTCTCAGCGTCCTTATTGGCATTCTGTAGGAGCCTCGGTGACAATGCTGAGCTGATGGAAGGGTCTTATGCGTCATGAATATGAATATCATTATTGAAATGCCTCTGGTAGATGTTGAGATAAAAGGAAATATTTTATTTTGTGTTCATTAAGCACTAGAAGGTATGTTTCCCCAGGATGCGACTCATTAAGCCTGTAATGGTTAACGGGAGTTAAATTCCAACATCATATCAAGGGGGAGAAATGATCCCTCAAGTATTTGGAAACTCCTTCCTCCAAATTGCTGATCAAAGCTAGGTTATGAACTTCTGTGCTGTCTTGCTAATGGATTAGACTAACTGTGTTCTTTGAATTTTTTTTCCCTCTCCAAATAGTAACTTTCCCTAAGTAGAGATGATTACAGAAAGTTTACAAGTGTGAGAGATTGTGAGGTCTGCCAGAGCCAGTCATCATGATCGGGTTTCCCTCTAAGGGAGAGAAATGAACATTGTATAAATGCAGATTATACATCACAGGGTTTACTTATGCCTTCTTACAACTCATAGAACCCCAATGAGATGTTTGTTTCTGTCTTATCCATGAGGAAACTGAGGCCTGGATGATGAAGTCACCTGCCCCGAATCACACGTCTAATGGGAGAATAACGTAACAAGCCCAGAGCTGCCTGGTTTAAACACACATCCAGATACACTGATACAGGTCATCTCCCTAGTGTCTGTCAGATCCCTAACCTGTGATAAATGTTATATACAGGGCTGGGGTTGGCACCCAAGATGAGGAAAAACTAAGCTAACAAAATTGCCAGGAAGGTGTGGCTGATTCATATAAACTCATCCAGGCTATCTAGTGATATGGTTTCCTCTCCTTCTGTAAACCTGCAGATGAGAAAAATGAAGGGATCCCAGATCATGGTAAGCAAGTAACTAGGAAAGTGCCCTGGAGGTGGCTTGGGAGAGGAAGGAGCAGGTGCAGAGGCGAAGGGTGTGGAGAAGGTGCTGGCTGGTGCCTTCAGCACGCCTGTGATTGGGACCTTCTCCCCTGCATCTCATCACACTGTAGAGGCAGCTTCTGGTGACTTCTAGAAGGAGAGAGGCCCCAGACAGCTCAGCCCCAGGCAGAGTTTCATAACATTTATGACAAAATGTCTCAGGATGGAGAGGAGGATGGAGGATGGAGGAGAGGATAAGGAGAAAATGGATGCCTGCTCTCCTTACACCATCATCCTATGACAGTTTCTGGGCTCAAAGTGGACCACAGCCCAGCTTTGTCATTCTTTTCCTCCCAGGACCCTTTCTATGGGTTGGGGTAATATCTGTGCTTTTCTCCTTTGTTCTCTCTTTGGCTTATCCTGTCTGGAGTGAAATGTTGGACCCAGGGAAAATAAAGAAATGGATTTGCAAAGCAATGCTTGGAGTAACAGACGACCCTGCTGAGACTCCACCTGGAAGGTTGTGCTTGGCTCTGAGCATCTAATTACCAGGCGGGTACCGACAAATGGGGTGAGTGTTGGGAGGAAAGATACAAGAGTGATGGAGGAGGGAAACTGGATTTATGGAGGATGATTAAAAGAGCTGAATGGTGGAACTTTGTAAATGATGATCTGGGGAAACTCAGGGACCATCTACTCATATCTGAAGGTTGTAAACAGTCAGCAGAGTAAGAATTATTTTGCTTAGACCTAAGAAATATAACAAAGAGTAATGAAAAGAAATATATAATAATAATGGACTATGATTTTACACCTATTCCCATCCCAAGAAACCTCAAAACATCTTATAGTTCAGTGTAATATACATGCTACAGTGGGCTATAGTCAGACTATAAAGTGGTTTGTAATTTAGCTAAAGCTTTTGCAAAAATCATAATATTTAGTGAGAGGGTAATGGGCACTTTGAGTAGGAAGTGTGGGGCCCTGGTTGTGCTTTGCTTGCTGTCTGCTCATGGGCAGACTGGAGGTGGACGAGAGGGTTATATAAGTATACTCATACTTTGCATGAATAAGATCACTAACCAAGCTTCCCACTGCCATTTTCAGAGGTGCACACAATTCAACTCTGTTTTACAGAAAAACATAGACGATCTACACAGTCTGAGAAATATGGGTCTCAGAAAACCCCAGAGGCTACTACAGCTCAGCTCTGAGGTTGTCAGCTACCTGCTCGAGTGGCAGGGACCAGGGACCACAGCCAGAACTCCGGGTCTCTGCTCTCCTCCAGACCCTGGCCCTGCAACGGCTGCACAGGGTCCCTGCCTCTCTCTGTATCTCAGCTCTCAGTCTCCGCTGGAAGAGGCCAATCTTTGTCCCTTTTCTGAGTGTGTTAATAAGGAGTGGTGAGACTTTGCCTTTTGCTGTTCCCTCTGCTTAGAATGCTCCTTCCTCCACTATTCACATGGCTCACTTCCTCGTTGTGTGCAGCTCTGTGCTTAAATTCCAAACTGTAGGCAGACTATCTGGCCACCCATCTGCAATAGTAATATTCTCCCCGCTTCACTACCCTCCAGCCCCTCCCTCACCTTCTTTATTTTTAAGGTGTTATTATCAACCCCTAAAACATACCATATATCACATACTTTCTGCCTCTCATGACTAGAATGTAAGTTCCTACAGGACAGGGACTTTGCTGTTCTGTCCACTGTGGCATCACCAGCAGCTGATGATGTCATTGGAAGTTACATTTGACCTTCCCAAAGTGATCTGACCTTGCCAAATGACATCGGGCTCTGTAAAGACATATGAGGATGAAGGGCCTCAAAGAGAAGGAATAACTGCAAACTGAGAGAGGTTATGGGCTCCAGAAACTGTTCTTTTATCACTTCTGTCCCTCATAAGTGAAACGAAGAGATCTCCCCTTACTTGCTGAGCTGTTGGGCAGAGAAAAGCCTTCTGCACAAATGAAGCAGAGGACTTCCCTGGTGGTCTGGTGGTTAAGAATTTGCCTGGCAATACAGGGGACGCAGGTTCGACCCCCAGTCTGAGAAGATCCCTATTGAGCCCATGAGCCTGAGACCCCATGCTCCACAATAAGAGACGAGACCACAATGAGAAGCCCACACACCACAATGAAGAGTAACCCCCGCTCGCCACAACCAGAGAAAGTCCTTGTGCAGCAACAAAGACCCCACGCAGCCAAATTAAATGATAAATTTTAAAAAAATGATGAAGCAGAGCATGAACTCACTATCTGAGGCAGTGTTCAGGAGATGAGAAAAAGGCAAGTCCAAATGCCCGCTCGGGCACACAATCTCAAAGCATGTCCCTGAGGTTTTATGTGTGTGGCCACTCACAGCATATGCTCAGTAAATATTAGCAAAGTGATATATCTTTTTGATGTCTCAGAATAAGGGAACCTTATATACTGCATGTGTAATTTATACCTGCAGTATGCATTTAGCCTTTTAAATTCTTAATCATTTTAGTAGTCCTCTGGGATGCACTAGTGATCTTCTCTCCAATTTACAGAGAGGAACACTGGGGTACAAAATTACAATGTGAGGGAATCCCACATTACAGGAACCAGATTTCTAGCCAGAGCTCCTCAAATTTTAGACCCATGGACATCTCCTACTGGAGTTCAAGTTTTATGTCTATAAGCTCCTTGCCTCCCACTTTGCATAAACTTGTAGAAAGTTGTCAGGGGGTTATAAGGAAACTCTTCCTGCAGAATTGGATATGTATATAGAGTAATGATCTCATGCTAGAGAATCTATAAATCCAGACCAACTCTCCCCTGCTGCTAATCACGGGTACCTGAGGTCTCTGGCACAGGCTGTTTGCACAGTGTATACTTCAACTGGCTGTAAGGCCTCGCTGCTCCAAGTAGCTGGGAGAGCGGAAGACGTACTTTGGTACTGTGCTTTTCCTGCCTTCCATCTAGTTACGAATCTTAATGGCCACGTAGGGCTTCCCTGGTGGCTCAGACAGTAAAGTGTCTGCCTGCAATGACGGAGACCTGGGTTCGATCCCTGGGTTGGGAAGATCCCCTGGAGAAGGAAATGGCAATCCACTCTAGTATTCTTGCCTGGAAAAATTCTATGGACGGAGGAGCCTGGTAGGCTACAATCCCTGGGGTGGCAAAAGAGTCAGACATGACTGAGTGACTTCACTTTCACTCAGCTGGTAATATATTTTCAAGTTGTTGATGGGTCAAGAAGATCAGAGGTTTCTCTGGTTCCTATATTGGCAGGTGTCAGCATTTACGTTTGTCATTAATGCAGAGTCAACGGTACGCCAAGTAGCAATGTGGGGGCCTGGAGGAGATGGACCCTGTCCTTGGCCGGGACCTCACAGGAAAGTTGAGAAGCAGAACAGCAACTGATTTGTTGTCTTGGGAGGTGAGGCCACTACACGTTACTCACCAAGCGGGGAGCCTCTGAAACCACTTTGTTTAATTATGGGTGGAGCAGTCGTACACACAAAACCTCCAGGGACATGCAGGGAGGCACCACTCTGGAGAGGACATTGGGCCTGACTTTCTCTTCCCATCTCCTAAACACTGCCTTGGATAGTCAGGGAGATGATACTCAGCTTCATTTTTCTCTTCTTTCATGCCTGCTTTGCTTCATTTTTGCAGGAGGCTTTGCTCTGTCCAACAACTCTGCAAGTAGGGACAGAGGAAGAGACAAAAATAATAATAATAAAGATCCTGGAGCCCATGACCTTCCTCAATTTGTGATTATTCCTTGTCTTTTAGACCCTCCCTTCCCCCAGATCTCCTTATAGATCCCAATGTCATTTGAGAAGGTCAAATTAGAAGTACAAGACCAAGAAAGCCAAGTGCCAGTTAAGAAGTACCTTTTCTGATAAAAAAAAAAAAAAAGTGTTAATGGAGCCATTTCAGACACTCTGTGCAGACCTTCCAGACTAGGTGGGTAATGATGAAGGGATTTTTCTTTCTTTTTAATCAGAGTATATTTTTCTTTTCCATTCTCCACCTGGTGGTGTGGAAATTTCATTAACCAGGTAACCAAAGGGAGTCCACTGGGCAATGTGCTTTCGAAGGGAAGGAATTAGGTCCATTTGCCATATGGTTCTATATTTTATGAAAAAAAAAAAAAAAGCACAGATTTTGGCTCCCGAAATGGTGAATGACCGTGTGGAACGCTCAGTGAGATTCGGGCATTGTGGCTGCCTTTGTGAGTCTGCAACGGGATGAAACCTGGACCATAATGTTTTCAACAAAAAGGCGTCCTGCTCCATTCGCAAAGAAATTCTGTTTGACTCATATGTCAGATGTCACAGTCATGTGTCCACACTGAACATGTTGTTCAGTCGCTTAGTCGTGTCCGACTCTTTGGGACCCCGTGGACTGCAGCACACCAGGCCTCCCTGTTCTTCACCATCTCCCGGAGCTTGCTCAGACCCATGTCCATTGAGTCAGTGATGCCATCCAACCATCGTCCTCTGTCATCCCCTCCTCTCCCTGCCCTCAATCTTTCCCAGCATCAGGGTCTTTTCTAACGAGTCAGCTCCAGGTAAATAAATCTGGAGACGAAAGTGGCAAGATACAGGCAACATTTTGAGCATTGGGTGAAGTGATGATTTTGAGTTCAGTATGTGTGGCTTTTGTTTTTTTCTGTGCAAATGAGTTTTTGAGGGTTTCTCTATCAAGCTTTAATTTAGGAATATAAAGTTGTTCTGTAAGAGTTAACAGGCTCTAATTCTAATGTAAAACACCAAAGTAAGAGAAACAGTATGGAGTTATAGGAAAAGTAAATACACACTTGGAATCAGATACTGGCTTCAAACCCTAACTCTGTTTCTTGCTAGGTGTTATGAGCAAGTTGTTCAAAAACCTGCAGCTTCCACTATAAAAGGGAATAATAGCATCTATTATAAGCATGAGAATTCAATGATATGACATATGTAAAGCTCACAGCACACGGGATGCACTCAATTAACTTTAATTTCTTTCCACCCTCTGTCCAGCTTAAGATGCAGCAAATGAAATGCACAGCCAAGGTCACCAGAGGAGGCTCTGGGTCCTGCATGCAAGAGCTGTTACTAAATGTGATACAATTCAGCAATGTTGAGATGCAGGTTCTCACGGTGGCCAGATCGAACCCACAGCCTCAGGAGGCTTTGGGGCCCCAGGGGGCTCTGGGCAGCTGCTTACTGCACACCAACTTTGTTTAGAATGTAGATCCTTGAATGCTTCAATCCTCTTTGGAGATGTGATATGACGGTGGAGGAGCCAGCCTGACCTGGATGAGCACTGAGGTGACCAAACATACATCGATCGAGCTTGCTGCCTAGTCAGCATGTATATGGCCCACCTTGGGTCCCAGAGAAGAGAGACGTGAGGGGCATTCCAGGGCATTCTCAGAACTCCTGCAGGAAGCCTTGCTCTCGCAGTGATGGTAGGCAGTAATCACACACTCTGTGGAGGACTGGGACGCAAGCCACTCCCATTTCTCTGTGATCAGTGATGCTTCCTTTCTCCCTGGGGGAAAATCCTGGGCAGTTATGCCCCCACTGCTTTGGCAGGACAGATGCCGTTGTCTTGTGAAGGAGGGAAGAACCTTGCCTTCTGCTGTTTCCTCCATCCTTTCAGTGTCTCCTATAAATTTTCTCCTTATAACCAAGTCTTGTTCAGTACAAATGAGAAAAAATAACTTCCCTCAAGTTAATAGCCCCCACAATCTTTAGAAACGCTGCTATATGTCTTGTTGTTCGGTCACTAAGTTGAGTCCTACTCTTTGAGACCCCATGGACTATAGCATACGAGGCTCCCCTGTTCTCCATTATCTGCCAGAGTTTGCTCAAATCCGTGTCCATTGAGTTGGTGATGCTATCTAACCATCTCATCTCTGTCACCCCCTTCTCCTTTTGCCTTCAAAGGACAGAAGAGCCTGGTGGGCTACAGTCCATGGGGTCACAAAGAGCAGGGCATGACTGAGTGACTAACACTTTCACTCACTATGTGTCTAGCATGGCTTAAAACCAGCTCAGGACATCCCCAGAGGAGGTTTCAGGGAAGTGGGCTGGAGTGAGCTGGAGGTGCTTTAGGAATAAAAAGGGAAATGTGAGAGCCAGGGGCCTGAGGCAGGTGAGGACGGCTGATGAGAAGTAGAGAGGTAGGGTCTCTGGGTGAGAATTGGGATTTGGGGGCATAGAGATAGAACTAGACTGGCTGTGGAGCCTGGCTCTCTCTTTGCCTCCTTGAGACACTTTCAGAAAAGGCACATATTACCTTCCACCGGTTTCTGTGATGGAATTTGTGTTTCTTTTGAATACAACCCTGCAGTGAGACGTGCCTGGATTAATTCAGGGGCCAGGAGTTGTCATGACATGTTTAATGCACACAGGATCCTGGTGACACCGGCCGAACACTTCACCTTCATTTGCACACCTAACCTTTATAGAGCTCTTTACATTTATTCCCATTTCACAGAGGGCAAAACTGAGGCTTAGCAGGTTTTAAGTTAAAAAAAAATTCTACAACAAATATTTATTTCTCACCATCCTGGAGGCTGGGAAGTCCAAAAGTAATGGGCCAGCAGATTCAGGAAAGACATGGTGAAGTTGTGAAGTGGCGAAGGCAGGGCTGGGTTAGAAGCCCAGGTGTGTCTGACTCCAGAGCCCAAAAGCTCTGCCTGCTCCCTGCACACTCTTCTTCCTGTTACAGAAGATGCTATGTCTTGGGAAGGCATCTGTGCTCACCACGGAATCACCAACACTGGGCTATATTTCTGGACATCATACAAGCGAATCCTGGAGTAGCATGAACTCAGTTAATCCACACAACACACCTGGGCTGAGCAAGATGGCGTGAGTCAGTCCTCTTTGGCTTTTAAACTCAGAAGGCTTCATAGGAATACGCTTCTGAGTTTACAGTTACCCTCTCATGCAAAAAATTTCATGGCTTAATTATTTCTCAGGAGACTTTCGGTGCCTCATAGAAGTGCCCATTCACTCGAAATTTGGAATGATGAACAGGCAAAGAAAATCAGCAAAATCGGTAAATCCAAGACACGGTCAAGTATGTTCCCAGATGCTTAATTGTTATTAGGGGACAGAAATAAAAGGGTATAGGGTTCCCAGATGTAATGTGGACCTCAGAATATGCTTTAGATATGTTTTTGATGGGGTGTACACCTTATTCCATCAATAAAATTGGGGCAATAGATAACACAGGTGGAGGGGTAGGTAAATTTATCAGGGCATAACTTCTGAAATCAGAGGGCAGAGTTGGCAAAAAATGAATAGAAGCAACTCAGAACTGGAAGGCATTTTGAAAAGTTATCTAGTCTGTCTCCCCTAAATCATTGGAGGTAGTTTTATTTTGAAAGACCCCCAGAAGATTTTTTTTTTTTTTAGTAGAGCCATTGCAGTGTTAACAACTCTTGCTTGCTGGAAATTGAATCCCCCTAATTCATCACCTGTCACAGCAAACACAAGCTTATGGAGTCTACCTATTTTTCTAAGGATTTACAACCCTACCTGCTTCTAAAATGTGTGTGAGGCAACCTGCTGATGGAGCTGGCTCAGAGCTTAGGGAAAAGAGAATGTAAAGAAGCTGAGGGCTATGTGATGTGTTGCCCTAAAGAAGGACAAAGGATGGCTTCAGGGTGTGAGCATCTGGGCTGGACATGGCATAACTGGAATGGACTGAGGGGCAGAGAGAGTTCCCAGGGCTACACCTGGTGCAGAGTGAAAGAACTGTGTGTGAGTTGCTTTGAAACTCTCTTGGAAAGAAGACAGTGGCAACAGGTAAATTTTGACACAGTAGAAGATTCGAGGTAAGTAATCCTCAAATCTTGTGTCTCAGTTTATACCCTATGTCAGAGGATCCTTAAGGAATATATGCTGTGCTCTCTCTGTGTGTGCTCAGTCATGTCCAACTTTTTGTGACCCCATGGACTGTAGCCCACCGGGTTCCTCTGTCCCTGGGATTCTCCAGGCAGGAATACTAGAGTGGGTTTGCCTTCAGAGGATCTTCCCGACCAGGGATAGAACCCAAATTTCCTGATTCTCCTGCGCTGGAAAGACATTCTTTACCAAGAAACATGTGGGGGAGTTCAAATGAATCCTGCCATCGTTCCAATGCTGGATGGGTAAGTGACCTAGAAAAAGGGAAGTCCAGGTGGTAGCAGGAGGAAAGAGAACCTGTGGTTCTGGAGGTAGCAGCTGGGGGGGGGGGGGGGGAGGGGGGGCGGGGGGTGCGGGGGGGGGGGGGGGGGGGGGGGGGGTGGGATGTTGGCCGTGGGCAAGGATGCTGGCTAAGCCAGGACTGTGCATGGAGAGAATGAGGCTTGCTATCAAGTGAAGCACAACAGAAAGGAGTCTCATCGGCCTCTGTGAAGGTACTGTGCTGACCTTTAAGGCATCACTTCATAAGAACTTTTCATGCTGACAGGCTGAAAGAAAATGCAACTGTTGAGAGAAACTGAGTGAACTGAGGGCGAGGAGCCTTAAACGGGCTAGAAGCAATCTCGGCTAAGTGAAAACACAGTGCATAAGGCGGAAGCTAGAAACACTCCTTCTCTTCATTATGAGGAAGATTGTTCAATCAGTGTTCCTCTTATTGCTATGGTTACTGTGGACTCAGTTGCAGCAATTAAACTGGGATCCGAGGTGCTTTACCAAGACCAAACATCAGAATGGGTATCATGGTGTGTATGTGAGGCAAATCTTGCACAGTGCCTTCAGAGGTAGAAAACAAAAACTAGTAAAAATATACAAAAAAAACCCCAAATAAATAAATAAAAGGAAGAGGACTGAGGGACCCTTGTGGACCCTTGTGTGCCCAGTACCCTAGTGGGAAGTCTAGGACTTGGATGGAAGGAGGGGCTGAGGGGTTTGGGTGAATAGGTGGATAAATGGATGGATGGATGGGTGGGTGGATGGACAGGTAGGTGGGTGGGAGGATGGACGGATGGATGAGTAGATGAATCGGTGGATGGATGGATAGGTAGGCACATAGATGACTGAGTGTTTACAGATAAAAGTTTACCCAGAATAGCTGTAAAACAAAAAGGGGCTGGGAGGAAAACAGGGATTAGCATCACTGGTTATGGGGCTTGCCAGGTGGCACTAGTGGTAAAGACTCTGCCTGCCAATGCAGGAGATGTAAGAGATGTGGGTTCGATCACTGGATTGGGAAGATTCTCTGGAGGAGAAAATGGCAACCCACTCCAGGAATTTTGTCTGGAGAATCCCATGGACAAGAAGCCTAGCAGGCTACAGTCCATAGGGTCACACAGAGTTGGACCCGACTGAAGCGACTTAGCACACACACGCATCCCTAGTTATGGATAACAGATGCCTTCTGGAGCACTGGGGGCATCATCCCCATGCACAGTCCTTGAACTGCTGTTGATTTAGGTGACTATATCAGCAGCAGTTGTTCCAGAAGTCTGGGGAGCACTCTTGGTTCTACCTTTTATCCCACTCCCTGCTCTTTCCAATAGAATACATCCACACACTGGTCATGTCTGTCTCCCAAGTTAACCTCTAATCCTTCTCTTCATCACTCTTGCCATAATCTTGGACTAAGAAGTCGGTATAGTTTCTCCTCCGGACCCTCAGTTGCTCCTCAATGAACTTCTGCTTCCACTTTTCCTTTCCAGTTACTCATTTATGCTGTCACTAGAATGATCTTCCAAAATAAACAAAAAATGATGTATCTGATTAAAACTCTGTCATTGCTCCCTATTGTGCTGCCAGTAACATTCACAACCTGCCTGTGACACCTAGCAAGGCACAACTCCTGAGATTCAGCCCAATGCAGCCTTGGGCCACACTGGCATATAAGGTTCTCAAATATACCCAACTGAATGCAGAGTTCCAGAGAATGGCAAGGAGAGATAAGAAAGCCTTCAAAAGTGAACAATGCAAAGAAATAGAGGAAAACAATAGAATAGGAAAGACCAGCAATCTCTTCAAGAAAATCAGAGATACTAAGGGAACACTTCATGCAAAGATGGGCACAGTAAAGAATAGAAATAGTAGGACCTAACAGAAGCAGAAGACATTAAGAAGAGGTGGCAAGAATACACAGAAGAGCTATACAAAAAATATCTTAATTACCCAGACAATCACAATGTTGTGGTCACTCACCTATAGCCAGACATCCTGCAGTGTGAAGTCATGTGGGCCTTAGGAAGCATTACTATGAAGAAAGCTAGTGGAGGTGATGGAATTCCAGCTGAGCTATTTTAAATCCTAAAGATGATGCTGTTAAAGTGCTGCACTCAATATGCCAGCAAATTTGGAAAACTCAGCAGTAACCACAGGACTGGAAAAGGTCAATCTTCAATCCAATCACAAAGAAGGGCAATGCCAAAGAATGTTCAAATTACTGCACAGTTGCGCTCATTTCACATTCTAGCAAGGTAACGCTCAAAATCCTTTAAGCTAGGCTTCAACAGTATGTGAACTGAGAATTTTCAGATGTTCAAATTGGAGTTAGAAAAGGCAGAGGAACCAGAAATCAAATTGCCAACATCCGTTGGATCACTGAAAAAGCAAGAGAATTCCAGAAAAACATCTACTTCCACTTCACTGACTACACTAAAGCCTTTGACTGTGTGGATCACAACAAACTGTGGAAAATTCTTTAAGAGATGGGACTATCAGGCCACCTCACCTGCCTCCTGAGAAGCCTGTATGCAGGTCAAGAAGCAACAGTTAGAACTGAACATGAAAAATTGGACTGGTTCCAAACTGGGAAAGGAGTACATTGAGGCTGTAGATTGTCACCTGCTTATTTAATTTATATGCAGAGTACATCATGCAAAATGCCAGGCTGGATGAAGCACAAGCTGGAATCAAGATTGCCAGGAGAAATATCAATAACCTCAGATACGCAGATGACACCACCCTAATGGCAGAAAGTAAAGAGGAACTAAAGAATCTCTTGAAGATGGAAGGTGAAAGAGGAGAGTGAAAAAGCTGGCTTAAAATTCAACATTCAAGAAATCAAGATCATGGCATCTGGTCCCATCACTTCATGGCAAATAGATGGGAAAACAATGGAAACAATGACCAACTTTATTTTCTTGGGCTCCAAAATCACTGTGGATGGTGACTGCAGCCTGAAATTAAAAGATCCTTGCTCCTTGGAAAAAAAGCTATGACCAACCCAGGCAGTGTATTAAAAAGCAGAGACATCACTTTCCTGACAAAAATCAGTCTAGTCAAAGCTATGGTTTTTTCAGTAGTAATGTACAGATGTGAGATTTAGATCATAAAGAAGGCTGAGTGCCTAAGAATTGATGTTTTTGAACTCTGGTGCTGGATAAAAATTCTTGAGAATCCCTTGGACAGCAGGAGATCAAAACAGTCAATCCTAAAGGAAATCAATCCTAAATATTCATTGGAAGGACTGATGCTGAAGCTGAAGCTCCAACACTTTGGCCACCTGATGCAAAGAGCTGACTCTTTGGAAAAGACCCAGATGCTGGGAAAGATTGAAGGAAGGAGGAGAAGGGGACGACAGAGGATGAGATGGTTGGATGGCATCACTGACTCAACGGACATGAGTTTGAACAAAATCCAGGAGATGGTGAAGGACAGGGAAGGCTGTTATGCTGCAGTCCACGAAGTCACAAAGAATCAGACATGACTGAGTGACTGACCAACAACAGCAACAACAAAATAAACTCAGCTTTTTCCTGCCCTGCAGCTTCATTTGTGTGGTTCCTTGGCCTGGAATATTCTTCCCCTTCCTTCTTCTTTTTTTTTTTTTTAGCGTTTAACTGGATATTGGAGCACAGTTGATTTCCAATGTTACGATAGTTTCAGGTGTACAGCAAAGTGATTCAGTTACACATATATCTATTCTTTTTCAGATTCTTCCCCCTTTAGGTTGTTACATAATATTGAACAGAGTTCCCTATGCTGTACAGTAGGTTCTTATTGGTCATGCATATTCTTCCCCTTCCCCTTGAATGACTATTTCCTATTTTTTCAGGGTTCAGCTTAAACCCCCAAGTTATATATCCTTCTAGGATTTATCTGTTCAGACTGCTATAACAGAATACCACAGACTGGGTAGCCTATTAACATCAGAAAGGTATTTCTCACAGCTCTGGAGACCAGGAAGTCCAAGATTAAGCTTGCAGATTCTGCCTCTGGTGAAGACCTTCCTCCTGGTACATAGATGGCCATTTCCTCACCATGTCCTCCTGTGGCAGAAGGGGTGAGCAAGCCCTCTGGGGTCTCTTTTAAAAGGGCACTAATCCCATTCATGAGGGACCCACCTGCATGATGTAAGTTCCTCCCAAAGGCCCCACCTCCCAATACATCACACTGGGGCTTAGGTTTCAACATATGAATTTGGGGGTAGACCCAAATATTCGGTCTATGTCATTCCCTCCAACCATCCTTCTCTTAACTGTCTGTAGTTCTGCATACTACTTCCTCTCGCTTTATAATTTACAAATTTATGTGCTATTTTGGTTGTGTCTTTTTCTCTCTACTAAATTACAATTCCATAAAGACTGGGGGTACTTTTTGTGCTTGTTGTTCACAAATTTCTATTGGGTTGGCCAAAGAGTTCACTTGGGTTTTTCTTACCATCTTACAGAAAAGGCCAAATTTTTGGCCAACTCAATATTTTCTAGGAATCTGGAACTGAGAATCAGAGATGGTGTCAGTCTCTATTAGTTGCCCACATTGAAGACAAATCCTCCAGAAGCTGTGTGGGAATGAATCTCTTACCAGAGAACAGAAAGCAAGAGAAGAAACTCCCACCAGAAAAGTGATATAGACCCAGTGGTGGAGAGATAGGGAGAGACACAGACTCAAAGAGAGAAAGATACACCCCTGCTCACTCTGGTTTTGGTTTTGTTAGTGTTTCTCTTTCCTTATGAGATCTCAAAATCCTCACACCAGTCCTGTTTTAGCTTGGGCTAAGATGAGTACATTTATATGACCTGAAACCAAGAGGGGCTGTTTAGAGATGGAGACAGAACAACCAGAAGAAAGTTTCCTTAGCAGTTTAAGCAAAAAAATAGACATCTTGAATCTCTCGTTGCAATGGACCCAGTGATAAATTTCAGGAACTGGGGCCCGAGTGCTCCACACCCCACGGAGTGCCTGTTCCCAGTTCCCAGTTTAGGACTGCACTTCTCTGATCACAGTCTCTCCAAGTGTCTTTGTGCTGGAGTGTAGCCCTGGGCTCAGGAAGGCCAAGCCTCTGACCACTGGGACGCCGGTCACCTGGAAGTAGTCAGATGTGAGCCCTGGAGTTCTTTCTCTTGGCAGCTGCAGCAACCCTCCAGGGCAATGACAGATTTGTGTTTCTTCCTTCAAAGGATGGGGCTGGGCTAATGCAACACATCCTTCCTGAAAATGATGCATATCTAGGTTTCAGTGCTTTAGGGTGTGTGATTTCTGAAGGGTAAATATGGCCTTAAAGGGGGGAAATTGTTCTGCTTAACTATGCAGAGAATTCCCAGTGGTTCCTTTAATTTGGTTTTCTCCAATAGGGCACATTTGCATTTACTGACTTGTGGCTTTTTAGAATAGCAAATGCATCTCTCTCTTCTCTCTGTTTCATTAAATGACTAGGCGGTCTCTAAGCTACACTAACATTAGCCAGTACCCCTGAGATTCAGAGGCCTGTCCATCTAGCTGCCTGGTTTCTCTTCCTCCACCTTTCCCCTCCCATCATTTTTCATTTTATATCCTTCTGGTCATTGGGCCTCAGAAATGAGGGCATGTGTGTGTATGTGTGGCGCTAGTTGTAAAGAACCTGCCTGCCAATACAGCAGGCATGAGACACGGGCTTAATCCCTGGATTGGGAAGATCTCCTGGAGGTGTACAACATACAGATGTGATGGGATGGAAGACAAGAGGATGAAGAGTGTATGAAATCTTGCTTAGGATAAAAAAGACTGCTTTGGTCCACAGCTGAAGTTATTAAAGGGCATGGGGTTTTTTTTTGTTTGTTTGTTTTACAATTTAGTGTTTTATTAGCCTGTCACTGCATGGCACTTGATATTTGGTGTTGGTGATGTGTGTTACCAAGTGGCTCCCCATCTTATCCAACGGTGGGGAGGGGCTATTCTGAGCAGAAAGTCTGTCATTCCTGTGGTCACATGGCCTCGGGACTCCAGCCTGAGCCTAGGGGAGCAGCAGGGACTGAGAACTCACATTCCAGAGTGACACAGCTGAGTGATGACAGGGAGAATTCTCTATACTCTAGCAGAGAAGCCAGAACTTTGGGGTTGATCTAACACACACACCCTCTGTGGTTGGATGTTTTCTTTGCTCCAGTGTTTTGCAACTACAAATAAGGCAGATCAGGAATCACTTGCTGGAATGAATTACAAGTAGAGAGCAAAAGGTTTCCCACAAGAAACTCTGAAATCTGATGATAGGATTCCCTAAAAAGATTAGAAAGGCTACAGGACAATTCCATGATGCACTGGAATTGCCAACATGCAAGATAATAACTTTCAACCAAATCGGGTTTGCGTCCACATTGTCCTTTGGATTCATTTAAGTAAGTTTCTTAGGGTTGGATAATCTAAATCCATGCCTGTGGAGAGCGTCTTTCACCTTTTTAAAAATAGTCTTTTAAAAATGAATTTGTTCTCCTTTACATGTTTATGAGCTCTTTGGGTAGGGAAAAGGCACTTCCCAGACTTTAAGCTTTGTAATGGAAAAATACAGCTTTATATATCTGAGAAGAAAAAGAGTCTAGCTCAGGAGTCAAATATTCTGGTTTTGAGACATTATTTTCCCACCACACTCAGGCAAATTGCAACATTTCCAAGCCTTCCTCCTCTGAAAATAACATCTCCTTCACCTGGACATTAGAAGGATTTGATGAGATATGGTATGTGAAAGTATTTTGTAAACTGTGAACCATGAAGAAATTTATTATTTCTCCTTTAGGCTACTAGCCATAGTTTTCAGCAGTGGTTGGTCACAACAGTGAAAATTCTTTTTTCCACTTGCACAGTGTTTTATAGGCACATGATATTCAATATTTATGTGCTCAGAGCTGTAGCTGCTCTGCTGACTTCCCTGGATTCATCATGAAGTCAGGACCCATCAACTTGTTCTAGGATGTATTAGGAGCGTGTGTTAGGATTAGAACCTTCTGGGCTATATATGCTCTGGGAGTAACTTCTGTTTCTGGAATTACCAAGTGGCCTTCAAATGATTTCATTTCTTTCACCTATATGAATGTCCTCAGATCACCTTCAAATCTCCTCTGGCCTGCTTAGATGGGAGGTGTAGTTTAAGAGCATAGCATCTGTGATATTTCCTATAGATCCAAACTCTAACACGACAAGAAATTCTCTCAGGGAGTCTGCCCCATGGGGGCTTCTATAATGTGCTGACTTAAAACTCATCCAGCATTTAGTGCAACATTTATGACGTAGGTGTTTGGCACAGGGTTAGGTCCTGTGGAATGTAGAACGTGTGCAATTACACTCTCCCAAGGTAAGAAGCAACCCCAAGTATATGTAAATATTCACATGACATGAACTGAAGATTATTTATCAAAAGAACCTTGCGGGACTTTCCTGATGGTCTAGTGGTTAAGTACTCTGCGCTCCCAATGCAGGGAGCATGGTTTGATCCCAGGTCAGGAAATTAAGATCCTGCATGCCACACAGCATGGCCAAAAAAAAAAGAAAAAGAATCTTGCATTTTTGCCAGCAATGTGCCCTGTGTGGTTTGGAAGGTGGCACAATGGTGATGCTAGAACTTCCCAGGTGGTGCTAGTGGTAAGGAATCTGCCTGCTAATGCAGGAGACATAAGAGATGTGGGTTTGATCCCTGAGTCAGGACGATCCCCTGGAGGAGGGCATGGCAACCCACTCCAGTATTCTTGCCTGGAGAATCCAATGGAGCCTGGCAGGCTACCATCCATAGGGTTGCAAAGAGTCAGACACGACTGAAGTGACTTAGCCCACACAGCATGCAGACATTCCAGGGCCACATTTTCACAAAAACACAAAAGCAGCCCAGGGTCCAGAAAGGATGCTCTGGTGGGCATTGCTCCCTTATTTGCCAGAAAGCAGTTTGGCCCAAACATTTCTTTTCCTTGACTGAGAGAAGCTTAAGGAAGAGTAAATCTGACTGAGGATAAATCCTTATATTCAGCCCGCTCTCAGGACCAGGCCTGTTGTCAGGAGGGCCCTGTGGCCAACTTGTTGATGAAGTTACTTCCTGGTACATGGAACAAGAAGGGGAGAGTGATGATCTTGGCTGGTGGCTTTGAGGGGGTACCTGAGCAGTTGTTATCTTGATCACTTTTGCTTCATAAAAGGATGTTAAGTTTGTCAGTTTTTCTTGCCATTGACTGCATAATATTTACCTTTGGAAGTGATGTTACCACGAGGATTAGCTCTTTTCCATCTTAAAATGGGAGGAAGTTGATGTCATCAGTGAGGTTGATATAAGCTTCTCCAAACAACAGTGGATACAGATTTGTGGACAGACTAATGTCTTCTAAACCAGGCTTGACCAAGCCTGTCCCACTACCACCTGCTAATGGACATAACTTCCACGAGCTGTTTATATACACAATCAAGGGGAGCCAACCAAGTAAGCAACACACAGCCAGGAGCAGACATAACTGTTCAAACACGGATCCAATGGGAACTGTCCCCCTATTTTCACCTTCATGGTGATGCTTTCAGAGATTCATTAAAATATATTGTTTTGATTGTTGAAATTTAAGAAGCATTACTTATTTCACCATTTCAAGGTTTCCCAGAGCTTAAAGAATTTTGAATAACTAATTGCTAAAGTGTCACAATGTGAAAACAGACCCGGAAGATTTTATTGGCAGTAAGACCCGTCTGTGAGCATTTGAGCCCCTGTGGAGGTGTGGGTCGGCAGTGGCCTGACACGGGGACACTGACACAGCAGTCCTGGGAGGCACATGGTCATTTTGGAGGTCACCTTTAGTCCTACCAGAGAGCCTGTAGGCTTCAGGACTGGGCCACCTCAGGCCAGACAACTAACAGGGAGGGAGCAGAGCCTTACCCATCTGCAGACAATTGAATTAAAGAGTTACTGAGCATAGCCCTGCCTACCAGAGCAAGACACAGTTTTCCCCACAGCTGGTCCCTCCCATCAGGAAGCTTGCACAAGCCTCTTACCAGTGGGCAGACAGAAGAAGCAAGAATTATAATCCCACAGCTTCCACAACGAAAACCACAATCACAGAAGCTAACCAAAATGATCACATGAATCACAGCCTTGTGTAATTCAATGACGCTATGAACTGTGCCATGCAGGGCCACCCAAGACGGATGGGTCATGGTGGAGAGTTCTGACAAAACGGAGTCCGCTGGAGAAGGAACGGCAATCCACTTCAGTATTCTGGCCTTATGAATCCCATGAATGGTATGAAAAGGCAAAAATATATGACACTGGAAGATGAGCCCCCCCAGGTCAGTAGGTGTCCAATAAGCTACTGGGCAAGAGCAGAGAAATAGCTCCAGAAAGAATGAAGTGGCTGGGCCAAAGCGGAAACGACGCTCCGTTGTGGATGTGTCTGGTGGTGAAAATAAAGTCCGATGCCATAAAGAACATTATTGCTCAGGAATCTGGAATGTTAGGTCCATGAATCAAGGTAGACTGGAGGTGGTCAAGGAGGAGTTGGCAAGAGGGAACATCAGCATCTTAGGAATCACTGAACTAAAATGGACGGGGGTGGGTGAGTTTAATTCAGATGACCATTGTATCTACTACTGTGGGCGAGAATCCCTTAGAAGAAATGGAGTAGCCCTCATAGTCAACAAAAAAGTCCAAAATGCAATACTTGGGTACAGGCTCAAAAATGACAGAATGATTTCGGTTCATTTCCAAGGCAAACCATTCAACATCATAGTAGTCCAAGTCTATGCCCCAGCCACTAACACCAAAGAAGCTGAAGTTGAATGGTTCTGTGAAGGCCTGCAAGAACTTCTAGAACTAACACCAACAAAAGATGTCCTTTTCTTGAAAGTGGATTGGAATGTAAAACTGGAAAGTCAAGAGATACCTGGAGTAATAAGCAAGTCTGATCTTGGAGAGCAAACGAAGTGGGGCAAAGGCTTTGCCAAGAGAACGTCCTAGTCATAGAAAACAGCCTCTTCCTACAACAGAAGAAATGATTCTACATATGGCCATCACCAAAATAGTGATTTTGGTCAATACCAAAATTAGATTGATTATTATCTTTGCAGCTGTGGATGGAGAAAGTCTATACAGTCAGCAAAAACAAGACTGGGAGCAGACTGTGGCTCAGATCATGAACTCCTAATTGCAAAATTCAGGCTTAAATTGAAGAAAGTATGGAAAACCACTAGACTAGTCAAGTATCACCTAAATTAAATCCCTTATGATTATACAGTGGAAGTGACAAATAGATTCAAGGGATTAGATCTGATAGAGTGCCTGAAGAACTATGGATGGAGGTTCGTGACATTATACAGGAGGCAGTGATCAAAACCATCCCCAAGAAAGAGAAATGCAAAAAGGCAAAGTGGTCGTCTGAGGAGGCCGTACAAACAGCTGAGAAAAGAAGAGAAGTGAAATGCAAAGGAGAAAGGGAGAGATACACCCAACTGAATGTAGAGTTTCAGAGAATAGCAAGGAGAGATTAAGAAAGCCTTCTTAAGTGAACCAGAGATCATTGCCAACATACATTGGATCACAGAAAAAACAAAGGAATTTCAGAAAAACGTGGCTCCCACTCTCAGCCAGGCAGATGCCTCAGGCTTGTGGCTGTAACATAAATATCACGCCTGCCCTCGAGTGCTTCCCAGGGAGTGTAAGCGAACCCAGCAGCCCCCTGTGAACTGCAGGCCGCTGCTTCTGGGCTTTCCTGGGTCAAACACCAGGGAAGGTCCCAATATACGAATACATCTTGGGGCCTAACATAGGTTGTCATTTTTTCAACCTGGCCAAGTAAACCTTACACAAAAATGTTAATCTACCACCCACAGTTATGGAGAAAAGGCATTTTTAAGAAAAAAAAATAGGAAGGAAATCACAGAATATAGGACAATCTTAGAAAATGAAAAACTTAAATTTTTAGGAACTCACCAGATTGAGATTTTTTAATCATTTGACCCTGACTACAAAAAGGTGGGGGTGGGGGGTATTGGGATTAAAGATCTGGCTCAAGTCCTGACCCACTCACCCCCCCTCAACCATGGCTTGAAGCAAGCTACTCCTCGTCTTGCGGCCTTGGCTTTCTCAGTCATAGAATCGGGATGGTAAAGCTCACTTTTCAGGGCCATCGTGAGGTTTGAGTGAGATTCCACAAGCGAGAGGGCTAAAGGGCTTTGTGAGTTGTCAGGAGGCGGGCAGAAGTCAACCACACAGACTCTGGAGCCTGCAGGTGATTCAATCAAAGAGGCAACCCAGGGCAGCATAGGTGTGTTCCCCTTCATACAGGACTGAGATGATGTAAGAGATGCTTCAACTCTGGCCACGCAGACGGTAAGGTTGCTCATCAGAGATTCTACTCCGTGGGGGCTAAGTATTCTTTCTTTGTCAACAGGGCTGTGGCTGAAAAGGGACTGGAGTGTTGGGGGATCTGGGGTCTCTTTTGGTGACAGTATTGGAGGTACAAGGTGGGAGTGAGTCAGCCTGTGTCTGTCCTGTTTGGGGTTTGTGTTCCTTTCCTCTCCAGTGCTTTGCCCTAGGCTTTCTGACCAGTGAGGACTCTAAATGCCATGTGCCGCAACCTTCCTCCTGCTCGTCAGAACCACTATTCCAGAGAATTCCTGCAAAAGCATCCTACAGACTTTAGTCCCAGTTACTTCAGAGGGTTCATAAGCAATCACTCCTCACAAGGTCATGCAGTTCAAGCTAAGTCCCAGCCCAGCCACTTCAGAAGTGGCTTCTGGAGATTCCCAGCATAGCTGCATGTTGTCATGTCTCAAGGGCCACTTAAAAAAAAATTTTTTTTTTTTTTACTTATTTATTTGGCTGTGCTGGGTCTTCCTTGCAACATGCAGAATCTTTTTTTTTTTTTTTTTTTTAAGTTGTGGCACGTGGGATCTAGTTCCCTGATCAGGGATTGAACCCAGGCCCCTTGCTTTGGGAGGGCAGAGTCTCAGCCAAAGGACCACCGGGGAAGTCCTTGGAGGATTCTTCTGAGAAATCAGAGGCCGCTTTCAGAGGCTGACGCCTGAAGCCTCACCAAGTGTACCTGGGCCGCGGTTCAAGGTCCGCTTGACTGAGCCTCCCGGGCAATAGGCCGGGAGGGGAGGCCAACAGCAGGCAGGGCTGGACCCTCCTTGTTTCCTGTCAGCGACCTGGTCCCGCCCTCCGACCTCTCTTTTCGCTTCCTGTGCTTCCAGTCCACCTTTCCTGCCTTTGCGCTCCCCCTTCCACCACCTGGATTTGCACATCTTACACAGAACGGGACTCTGGGCTCTATCTGCTGCTCGGCTTCCGTCATCACCCAGACACCCCACACCAGCCTCGCAGGAGCCCCCCACCACGCTGGCCCTCCTCCAGGGGAGCGCGGGTATTTGATCCAGTGATGCTCTTTAGGCTCATCTGGACAGGAAGAGGACCCGGAACCCAGAGGGGAGCCTCGGTGCCCAAGGGGATGGTAGGGACGGGGTTCTTCAAGCTCAGGATGCCAACTGGAAACTCCGCCCCTCCCCCCACACCCCCAGCTCTTCTCTCCCACCCCCCTCCTCACAGGGGGGTCCCACCTCCCTTCCCTCAGCCGATGCAGTCACCTCCCTGTGGTGCCCCAGGAACACTGAGAGCCTTGGCAAGCTCTAGCTCCATCCCTCCTCCTGCTCACTCACCTGCCCTTCTCTCAACACCTCTTTGACCCCAGCCTTTCTCTCCCCCTCCGCCACCCGGTCTCAGACACTTTCTCAAGCGAAGCTGATCACACAGCTCAAAAGAGCTGTGGGCACCGCAGGGAAGTTGGGGGGCCTTGAGGGGTCTTCACATCACCCCTCCAGCCTGGACCATGACAGTTTTTAGGCCTCCTGGCAGACTAACCCCCAAGCGCAGCCGTGCTCATCTCCTCATTAAGGGGATGTCTGGCAGCCCCCTCGCCCCCCAATAATTAAAGTTCAGTAAGCACCACCCCCACCCCCCATGCCGCGAGCTCATGCCAGGGGAGCCCTCCAAGTGCACGGAGCCGTCTCTCAGCTCATGTGGCTCAGGATGTGGAACCTGGTCATTTAGTCCCCAGGTGAGAGCCAAACAAGATGGGGCCTGGACTGGAGGGCAAACCGAGCAGCTTGTACAATTAGAAGAAAAGGCGGCCCGCGCAGAGTTTTCTTCGGGAAACTGCGCCCCTGACACCAGTGATGCAGAGCCAGCACTGTGGGCTTGAAGGCAGCCACCACTCCAGCCCTGCCGCTAATGACGGGGCTGTGATCTTTGGTCAGTTAACTGAGCCTCTCAGAATTTCAGCCTCCTCCTCTGCAAAAATGGGGGTGGTAATTCCCTAGGTTCCTGTAGACTACAGAGAGATCTCCCAGGCATCCCCCTCAGCGCAGAGCCTGACAGGCAGGCTTTTGTTTGCTGGGAACCGGAAGAGCGAAACGTGAGGTGTCACCGCCACCCGCTGGCAGATCTGGGTGTTGCAACTAAGAGGCTCCAGAAGGAACAGTGTATGAAGGCCTGCTGTGACTTGCTTCAATATGATGCATACATGTGGATAGAAACTGGAGAAGATTGTACTAAGGGTGGATGGGAAGGCATCCTGTTCAGGGAAAACCTCAGGTGAGGAGGCATGGCAAAGATACTTAAGAGATCTGGTGTTTCTCAGTCTGCCGTGAACTCTGCACGAATAGGCAGTGGGCAGGGATACTATTGAATTCCAGGGTGTGGGCGTTCACCATTACGCCTCCATCTAGGCTTTAGAAAATCCATGGCTTCTCTGATCGTATATCCATGTCCATGGTGAACGTGCTTTTCTCTGGCTGTCTGAAGCGAATGTCGTAGGAATTCTAGCATTGCTGGGCAAGACCCTCCCAAGAGGGTGTCCTCAAGGTCTGTGGATTCTGCAGGGACTGGTCTGGTATATAGAAGTCTCCAGTCCTGACGGCTGAAGAGCCGCATTCAACCAGCTCCTACTTTCTTTCACTGGCTCTTCTCAATAGGGACCATCCCCTCCCCGCCCCCGCCAAGGGGTCAGTGGGAAAATCTTGGGTTGCGCGCAGTGGATATCACCCATTGCTTCAGGAAGAGAAATGTGAAGGCATGCTGCTTGAAGCTTAATCTTAAACTTGAAGCATGAAGCTTATTCAGCCAGTGGGAAGTCACTGATATCAGCTATGGGGTACATCTGGGGTCTGTAGCATCCTCTGGGTGAGCAAGAGTGTGTATTCCATGCCCTTCAGCTCCACTCTCTGCTTTTCAAGGGCTTCTGTTCCCTGGATGGCATCCTATTCCTTTACTGATTTCTGTGCCAGCCAGTGAGCTGAGACCATGATACTCTGTGACCCAAAACAGTTTTTACTATGTAATGCTAACCTACAAGGTTGTAGGAATTGAACCTACAACCTTGGACCCATCATCTCTATATTCTAAAAACTGAGATCACTAGCTTAGAGGAAACTGCTGAATAAACCACCCATGGGTGTACATGGATCAAACTTGGGTCTCCAGCAGTGCAGGCAGGTTCTTTACCATCTGAGCTACTGGGGAAGCCCCATGGGTGTACACACCCCTCCGCATGCACACGTACAGACAATGAAAGGCCACAGAGAAATGGACTGAGATAAGCAACATAGCCTTGTCACAACTTGAGCGGAGCTAGCATCTCCTGGGCACAGCAGAGAATCAGAAAAGGCCAGAAGGATTTGGCAACATCCTTGTTCCTCTGACAAATTCCAGCCCCTTTTTTTCTTATCTTCTTTCCCCCAGAAAGATAGTCCTGCTGACTCTGCAAACGAAGCCAAAAGGGCTTCTGAGGAGATGCATTTCAGACCTTTAAGTGATGCCCTCTTGGTGAGCTGAAGCTGGGGACGTGTGGCTGCCAGCTGTCCCCGCTTCCATGAAATCCAGACTGAGCCTGAGTTATCAAAGCCATGTGCAGCCAGTCCTCAGCTAATATGACATGACCTGGCCTAAGTCCTGGCAAACAGACTTTGGGCCTTTGTGGGCCACTGTCAGAGGGTCTTGTTAAGCTGGGAACCTTGCTGACCTTGGCTACTGTTTGGTCTAAAAGAGCCAAGGGCCTAAAGTTTATGAGGTTTTTCTTATTGTGATAAAATATACATAATAACAAAAGTTACTGGGCTTCCCAGGGGGCTCAGTGGTTAAGAATCTGCCTTGCAGTGCAAGGGACATGGGTTCAATCCCTGGTCCGGGAAGATCCTACATGTCGCGTAGCAACTAAGACCGTGCACTACAACTACCAGGTCCGCAAGCTGCAGCTCCTGAAATCTACAAGTTTAGAGCCTGTGTGTGTGTGCATTCTTAGTCGCTCAGTCATGTCCGTCTCTTTGCAACCCCATGGACTGCAGCCTGCTCCTCTGTCCATGGGGATTCTCCAGGCGAGAATGCTAGAGTGTGTTGCCATGTCCTCCTCCAGGGGATCTTCCCAACCCAGGTCTCTTGCACTGTGGGCAGATTCTTTACCATCTGAGCCACCAGGGAAGCCCAAGAATACTGGAATGGGTATCCTATCCCTTCTCCAGCAGAACTTCCCAGCCCAGGAATTGAACTGGGGTCTCCTGCATTGCAGGCAGATTCTTTATCAGCTGAGCTATCAGGAAGCCCGCTTACAGCCTGTACTCCACAACAAAAGAAACCGCTGCAGTGAGAAGCTGGCACCGCAAGCAGGAGTAGCCTCCACTCGCCACAATTAGAGAAAGGCTTCACACAGCAACAAAGACCCACCACAACCAATAAATAAATAAATCTTTAAAACCTGTTACCATTTTAACCAGTTTCAAGTGTACAATTTAGTGGCATTAAGTACATTCACAGTGTTATGTGAGCATCACTGCTGTTTCTGGAACTATTGCATCTTCCCCAAAAGAGACTCTACCCATTAAATGATAACTCCTGTCATTTAAATGTTATCTCCCAGCCCCTAGCAACTACCATTCTACTTCCTGTGTTTATGAATTTGCTTCTTCTAGGTAAAAGTGGAATCACACAATACAATGTGTCTGGCTTATTTTACTTAAAATGATGCTTTCAAGGTTCATTTATATTGTAGCAGCTATCAGAATTTCATTACTTCCTAAGGCTGAATAATATTCCATTGCAAGCATATACACACTCTGTTTATCCTTTCTTCTGTTGGACATTTGGGTTTTTTCCACTTTTTGGCTATTGTGATTAATGCTTCTATGAACATTGGTGCACAAATATCTGTTGAAGTCCCTACTTTCAGCTCTTTGGGGGAATATACTGAATTCCTGGGTCAAAAGGTATGTGCTAAGTTGCTTCAGTCATGTCTGACCCTATAGACTGTATCTCACCAGGCTTTTCTAGAATTCTCCAGGCAAGAATTTTCCATGGAATTCTCCAGGCAAGAATACTAGAGTGGGTTGCCATTTCCTTCTCCAGGGGGTCTTCTTGACCCAGGGATTGAAACTGTGTCTCTTACATCTCCTGCACTGGCAGGCGGGGTCTTTACCCCTGGCACCACCTGGGTCACAAGGTGAGTCTCTGTTAAACTTTCTGAGGAACTGCTATGCTGTTTTACACAATGGCTGCACCATCTTATGTTCTCACTGGTGCTGGACAAGGGTTTCAATTTCTCCACATCCTCACCAACACTTTTTATTTTCCCTTAAAAAAAAAAATAATGGCCACCTTGACAGGTGTGAGATATGTGGGCTTCTATCTTATTTTGCACCTCTCTCCTGGCTCAAGTTTAAAGAGAGCCTTGAGCAATGCAGAGGGTTTGAGCCTGGTGACACCCTGGAGAGCATCCTGAGGGGACAATTCTTCAAAAGGCAGAATTTCTCAGCTGAGGCATTATTGACATTTTTGACGAGATACGTCTCTCTTGTCCTGTGCACTGCAGATGTTTAGGCATCATCCTTGTCCTCGACCCACTAGATGCCAGTAGCTCCCCCCTTTCCAAGCTGTGACAATGAAAAATGTCTTCAGAACAGCCCCTAGTTGAGAACCACTGCCCTGAATCAGGTCTAGTTGGAGTGAACCTGGCACATCAGAAGGGTAGAGGCTTCCCTAGTCGCCAGGAGTTAAGCATGCTGAGTTCCAGTTCCAATTTGCTCATTGTCTCAGTTTAGATTTGCGTCTTTCCTCCAAATAAAAGTATAGTTCAAACCGAGCTGATTTGTTGCTATGCTCCAGAAAATGTGAATGTTTTTTGACATACCACTAGGGGGCCCTGTTGATCAAGGAGAAACTCAAGATGGCAACCAGGGTGGGAGGATGGAGTGGGTGGTGGGGTGATGGTAGGGGGCTTAGAGAGGGGGATATTACCGAGCAGCTGGTTCACATACCTCAAAGTCTCTGGTTTGCCGGCTGCACCCTACTGCACGCCTAAGTGGGAAGGATGCTTGCCTTTCTTCTCCACACACCCCTTTGATGTCACAGTTACAGATCATCTTTCATTGCCATCACGTCTCTCTAAGGCTGATCTCGAAGGCCTCCATCAAACTGCACCAACTTCGAAGAAAGGAGCTCAATCTAAAATACCTCCCAAGAATTCACCTCACCCAGCCTCCTGATTCCTAGATACCCGGACGTGACTGTCCTGGCTTCTGAATAATGGCAGCACTGACAGGCTGCCGTCTCATTCTTTCTCAGAGCTAGGGTTCTAGGTGCAATTCAGCTTGTGCCAGTGAGCTGGACTGGCGTGAAGAGTGGAGAAGCAGGCAGAACTGTGAGGTCATTGTGTGGCATCACCGGCAATACCAGCTTCCTAACCTGGGAATCACAGTTAGAGTAATTTGAACTTGAAACCAATAGTTTAAAGGTGGTCCCTTATTTTGCCTGCCCAGTGATATCAGGAATGCCTGATTCATATATTCCATCTGTTTCAGCAGGAGTGGTTCTGTTTCCTGCTTGACACATGGATGCTCATTCACATACACATACGTATTTCTGGCTGTCTTCCCACTCCTGTGATTTATCTTTGGGAAGTATTCATTTGTTATCTGCTGAGGAATAGAGTGTGCCAAGGGCTATTAGACATTGATGTCCAAAGGCGTCTTCTTTTGAACTCATCTTTAGAAAATAGACTCTGGGACTTCCCTAGTGGTCCAGTGGTTAAGAATCTGCTTGCCAGTGCAGGGGACATGGGATCGATCCCTTCTCTGGGAAGATTCCACATGCCACAACAGCTGAGCCTAAGCACCCTGGAGTCTGTGCTCCACAAGAGAAGTCACCACAATGAGAAGCTCATGCACCGCAACTAAAGAGTAATCCCTGTTCACTGCATCTAGAGAAAGCCTGAATGTGGCAACAAAGACCCAGCACAACCAAAAATAAACAAACATTTTTTTAAAAGCAGAACAAGGGAAAATAGACTCTGGAGCTCAGAGATCAACACCCCAGGACCATACAAAATCAAAAAAGGAATAGTTGCTAAGATGAATCTAGTTGAACAACACCAAGGGTGCTTGGTAGTCAGAAGGGGTGGGATCAATGGACTTAAGTTCATCCAAACGGGGTTTGAACTAGACTTTAAGGACCGGTCCACCCTAGAAAGTGAGGAGTAGGGGAGGGACAGTATGAAAAGAGACAGCAGGGAGTGACATGCATAGGGTAAAATCCTAGACTCACGTCCTCACTTTGCCATCTCTTCTAGCGAGGCTGTTGATTTGATCTATCTGAGAACCGTTACCTTACTAGAAACACATGAATATCAGGGAGCATTGTTTAGAGGATCAGATGAGATTAAAAAGAATATACAAAGGAATTTATTTATGAAGTAGAAACAACCTCACAGACTTAGAAAACAAACTTAGGATTACCCAAGGGGAAAGGTGGGGAATAGATAATCAACAAGGACCTACTGTGTAGCACAGGAACTCTGCTCAATATTCTGTAATAATCTATATGGAAACTAGAATCTGAGAAAGAATAGACAGATGTATAGGTATAGCTAAATCACTTTGCTGTACACCTGAAACCAGCAGAGCACTGTAAATCAACTGTACTTCAATATAAAATAAAAATTAAAAGAAACCTGTAAAATATGTTTAAAGATAGACCTCTATATCCAGATCTAGGTGTCTCTGCCTCTGGATGTCAGGATATACTACACAAATGCAGACTAGATCTTCTCTGTTAGACCCAGCACCTCATGTGCCTACCTGTCTCCGGCTCTGACCCTGGGAAGCTGACCTGGATGCACGGTATCTGCCCCTGCACCCCCACACTGGTCTCACACCTGGGTTTAGCCAACGGGAGGCTTTCGCAGGAGATTGGAGGGTGGGAGCCAGGTTCTTTCCGGCTCCCTCCATTCCAACCATGCTCTGCTCCTCCATCGGAGGCCACAGCCTCCCGCCATCTGTCGCAGTAACCATTCAGGGTCTCCCACACTCTCCCTTGCTTGATTCGCTACTCTCCACCCACCCCATTGTACTTGGTCTCTTTAATGAACTTTCTTCAAGCACCAACTTGGAACATGCCATTCATTTCCGCCACCATTCTGGCAGATACAAAATATAAGCTGCTACATTCAACTGTTCCCCTCAACTAAGAACGTGTGATGGTTCCCTGTTGTTTAACAGGGTCAAGTCCAAATTCATTTTAATAGCCTATGAAAAATGCAATTAAGAAAGTGAATCCGTGTGACATGATTTGCAGATTACAGGGCTGCTGTTCCTGACAACCACATACAGAAAGGGAGATGTGAAGCCTGAGTGGGACGTGGGGGTCGGGGGAGGGCACAGAGGTAGTCTTCCACTGGTTTCATTTCAGTCCCCTGCTCCCAAGCCAGAGAAACAATTCCAGAACATCCTTTCTGTCCTGTTTTCCTTTCCTCCATTTCTGTGTGCGCTTTTCCCCCACTGGCAATCCACATGTAGACACAGGAGGGGAGGCGTGATCTTATTTGTGAAAGGTGGACATGGTGAGCAGCAGAAAAATTTCTCAGCCATTAAAGTCCCATGGTTCATCAGGCAGCCAGCCTGCCAGATGAGGGAGGCAGCAGATGACTCACTGAGTAATGGGAGGCCAAGATGGGGAGATAGTTGGGCAGAGGGAGAGGTCACAGGGGGGCTGGGGGTCTAATCCAGACTCAGCGCCTGACTGGCTTCTGTTTACTTTCCCGCTTTCCTCCCAGGTGAAGGGTCAGAGATGAAGACTCCATTTCCATGGTCTAATGGCAGCATTTGCAAATATAGGCATGCCAAACCTATGCTGAGCTAAAGTGATTAAAAAAAAATTTTTTTTGGTATGTTGCATTTTCATTTTATTCAGTTAATGTATTTGTTGATTTCCCTTGAGAATAGTTCTTTGTCCCATAAATTCTATAGAAGTCCTAAAACTGCTAGTGCAAATGTAAAAGAAGTAACAATAACACTATTTCTTTATTATTATTTTTGGCCACATCACATGACATGCAAAATACAGAATCTTAGTTCCCTGACCGGAGATGGAACTTACACTCCCTGTAGCAGAGGCATGGAGTCTTAACCCTGGACCACCAGGTCGGTCCCTAAAGAAGTGAAGCAAAACGAAAGTTGCTCAGTCGTGTCTACCTCTTTGCGGCCCCATGGACTACACAGTCCATGGAATTCTCCAGGCCAGAATACTAGAGTGGGTAGCCTTTCCCATCCCCAGGGGATGTTCCCAACCCAGGGGCTGAACCCAGGTCTTTCGCATTGCAGGCAGATTCTTTACCAGCTGAGCCACAAGGGACGCCCCCAAAGTCCCTAAAGCGATTTTTTTTTAAGTATTGTTAGTAGTGGTTCCACAGAGAAAAGCCCTAAGAGACTTAGTCTCTGAATGAGGATTATAGCATGAATACGCCCTGTGTCATCCCGTCACATCTCACAAGCTTTCCTGAGCACCCACCGCTCTTAGCCTCCAGAACCCTGACGGAGGGCGAGTGTTAACCACAGGCTCCGCCTCTGGCTCACCGCAGGGACTGCTCCTTGCCAGAGGTCTTCGCTGCATGGTTCACTTCAAGGACCACCTCTAACCTCACCCATTTCTGAAGACCTTCGTTTCCAACAGTGTGGCAGGGACCAAATGTTGCAGTCACTCAAATGGGAAAGTATGTGAACACTCCGGAGTTTGTGAACTCTCCCCAAGTTTGCCAAAAGACTGAAATCAGGTTTTACGTTTAACCAGTTCCCAGCATCTCACTGAGGAGCTGAACTAGAAAAGAACGATCAGTTTAGAGTTCAGGTTTACAGTATTAGGTGAACACCAGCAACTGTTCTAAGAATTTTCTGAAGGACATAAACTTACAGGCAAATAGAGCTTCAGGCACAAAGATACTTACCAAAGCATTACTGCTACAAACAAAAACTTGGAAATATTCAGAATTTGCTATAAGAAGAGAAATGTTAAATCAATTATGCTACATCCCTAAAGTGAAATATTAAGCAGCCTTGGACATAATGTCACAAGAGCTGTTTTTTTAAACAATACGGGAACATATTTTAAAAAAGAGCAAGAATGTATGGGTGTGTGAATTACATACAGTTTTTATTTTCTCTTTTATGCATTCAAATATTTTGTCCTTTTAGGCAATTAATCTACATTTCTCTGTTGTCAAAAATATTACTTGAAATAAAAAGTATTTTGATGACAATGACCAGCCACACTCTCTTCTATAATCAGAGAGTTCTGACTCTTGTTCCTGGGCTGCTGAGGAAGGGCGGATATTCAGCAGATATGCTGAACCCATATGGCTGGACACATTATTTACTGCTGGCTCCCATCCGACTGGGCAGTGCCCTGGCATTAGGAGGGCTCCATATTTTGATTGTCATGCCAGAGAATTTATATCATCAGATACTTTGTTTCAAAATAGGCATCTTCTTGAGAATGTGTATGTAGCTTCAATGGAAAAGTCATAGGTTTTAATGCTGGTCCCGATTCTTACTATCTGGGTGACCTTAGGCAGATTGTTTTAATGTTCTGAGGCTTGTTTATAAAATGAGGATAAAAAAATACCTATCCCAGAACCTATGCGGCAGGTTTGTGAGACTAAATGAATGTGGGTGAAGCCTCTGGCCCTAACTAGAGTTCACTGTCCTCATCTTTGCCCATATAAAGCATATCTGAGAATGTCACATTGCTCATCAGCTGGTGTTGCTGTCACATGATTTCCAGGTACACCTTGGCCTAGAATTGAATCACAAAGTTATCTGTTGTGGATGCATACACCTGGGCTTCCCCAGTGGTGATAGTGGTAAAGAACCTGCCAGCCAATGTACAAGACACAAGAGATGCTGTTTTGGTCCCTGGGTTGGGAAGATCCCTTGGAGGGTGAAAATAGCAACCCATTCCAGTATTCTTGCCTGCGGAATCCCATGGAAAGAGGAACCTGGCGGGCTACAGTCTGTAGGGTTGCAAAGATTCAAAAACAACTGAAGTGACTGAGCATGTGCTCTCATTAAAAAAAAAAAAAAACAGAATGTACTTGCTTGGTGGGGCCAGGTCTTAGTTGTGACACATGGGATCTCTGTTGCAGCATGTGGGATCTGGTGTCCTGACCAGGGATTGAACCTGGCCCCCCTGCATTGAGAGTGTGGAGTCTTAGCCACCGGGGAAGTCCCTGAATGCATAGCCTTTTAGATTACAAAAAAGGTGGTGAATTTTCCCTAGGAATTGCTGGTTTCACTATCATTTTCCACGATTCTCCTTGGTTGAACCACTGTTGACGTGTGCTTGCTCAGTCGCTTTAGTCATGTCCGACTCTTTGTGCCCCCGTGGACTGTAGCCCACCAGACTCCTCTGTCCATGGACTTCTCCAGGCAAGAATACTTGGGTGGGTAGCCATTTCCCTCTCCAGGAGATTTCCCTGACCCAGGGATCAAACCAGGATCTCTTATGTCTCCTGCATCGGCAGCCAGGTTCTTTACCACTAGTGCCACCTGGGAAGCCCCAGAATAGAAGCATAGACCTACAAAACCGACTTGTGGATACAGAGGGGAAGGAAGGAAGATGAACTGGGAGAGGAGCGCGTGCATGCCTGTGCATGCTCAGTCGTGTCCAATTCTTTGCAACCTCATGGCCAGGCTCCTTTGTCCGTGGAATTTTCCAAGCAAGAATACTGGAGGGGGTTGCCATTTCCCTCTCCAGGGGATCTTTTGGACCCCAAAATCAAACCCACATCTCTTGTGTCTCCTGCATTGACAGGTGGATTCTTTACCTCTGGCACCAACTGGGAAGCCCACTGCTGACATGGGGACATTTTTTAGCTAACTTCACTCAGCTACAGAAACTTTGTACCAACACTTATCACCAGCTTGTTGGCAGCACAGAGGAGTTGTTTTTGACTGGGCATGTGCAGAACCTAAAATATCCACGAAAATGGAATTTTACCAGGATTTTCTGTCAAAGGGGAACCAAAGTTCCCTTGGTTCTATTTTTTTTTTTTGCCAGAGTGAGCTTTTCTGGCAGGGTTTTGACACTGTAGGAGGGAACATGTACATGAAATGTTGTGATAATGTAGTCCACTAAAACAGAGAAGCCGAATGCCCACAAATGATGTAGCTCAAATTTCCTAAGACCTTGAATTATAGACAGGACCAGTTGTTCAGTTACGCTCTTTTTGTGCATGTAATGGTAGGTTGCCTGTACAACCAACATACATCATTTGTAGAGAAGAGATAGTAAACATTTTTAAATGCCTGGTAGGTTGTATTTCCTCGACCCACAATGGAATGGGAACTTTAATGTTACCATATCACCTCCAATAGGACATGGGTTGAAGTTTCTGTAGTGGATCCAAGATGGCTGCCTAAGGTTGATTTCCCCCTAAGGGATAAACTTTTCTAGCCATGGGCCAAAGTAAATTTAACCTTTACTGGGGAAAGTTGTCCTGGGTGGGCAGAGCTGCTGCGGATCAATAGGTACTTCTGAATTCTGAGAAAGCAAGTTGCCTTACACTTTTTTCAGTTCTGGAATCATGGCAAACCAAGGCTAGAAGGACACTGCAGGAGTCACAGCCATGCATTGTGGTTGTACACTGGTTTGGGGGTTGTCAATGACTCCCTTGTATACATCACTTGACACTGGCCATGCATTGCCTTGACCTGGCCACGCTGAGAAGGGAGGGAGGCATTCTGCCACTGATAGCCCCAGTCTGGCGATGTGGGGAGGATGGTCTCTGAGCACTGGGTATGTCCATCATGGAGCTGAACAAAGGATGGACATCTGGCACCTTCTTCACTCGAAGCCAAGTCCCAGTTGGGACACTGAATCCCTAGCCTCCAAGAGAATATAATCTGGGAACTGGGAAGGGACTTGTAGGAAGAGGAGTCATTTGAGATGGGTGAGAGCAGAAGAGCTGGTTAAGGAAAAGGAAGGTAGAAATCTAAACTCAGTGTAGAAACCCAACAGTGCGTGGTACAGTTGCTGAGACCCAATTCTGCCAACATCTCTCTTAAGGAAGGCAGAAAATTTCATAATGCATTTCAGAAAAGTGTCAGCATCCTCATCAATAACAAGAAAAAATTATTTTTCTATTTTTAGATGACTGGCAATTATCAGATCCTGGGAGAAGTAAAAGGCAAGATGCCTGCCCTGGGGAAGCAAGGCTTTTGTGGGTAAAAAATTAAAAATGCAAGATGGCTTCTGCAAAGTGCCAAATAAATGATTTAGGCAGTAATTGCCTTGCAATAGAAAGAAGGAAAATAATCAGGGCTCCCTGGACTACCCCCTCCCAACACCGTATGACTAACTTCCTAGGGAGGAAAGAAATATTTGTTGAAAGCATGATAGACCTGTCAAAAATCCAAGAAATCAATTACATAAATTGTGAAGCATAAGTCACAATTCTATTTGTTCTCCAAGTATGTAAAATTTACCATTTTCCACTGAGAGGAAATAAGAACCCACTACTGCTTCTGCCCAGAGAATTACGCACACCTCTTGCACAAGCCCCCTAATTTTAATCAAGCCATGTCTGCAGCTTTTTTGGTGACTAGCGTTTGTCATTTGAGGTATATAGAGAGATCACTGGTCATCAATTCATCTTTATTTTGATAGGACCAGTGATATAGAGTAGTATCTAATGAAGCAGTGAAACAGAGATGGTCAGGAGGCAAAGTAGATGATCTGAAGTCATCAAAAAATCTACAATGTTGGCAAATACTTTGTCATAAATGTGCAGGACTGGCTCCTGGGTCTTGAAGGACTTAGGTGGGGAGAAAGGTTGGGAGGCTCTTCCAGGGAGGTCAAGACTGTGATGAAAGATGTGGAGATGGGACTGAGTAGGCATCAGAGAACAGCTGTGGAAAGGGTGTGACTGAAGCAGATGTTTCTCTGTGGGGACTTGGGAGAAAATGATGTAGAGTGCTGGGTGACATGGGATGTGAAACAGTAGTGACTGGTTTGAGAAGACATGCTGTCCCCATCTGAGATCCCTCAAAAGTACATCTTGCGTATGGAATTGGGGACAAGTAGTTTATTTGGGAAGTGATAACAGGAAGTGTGGTGAGCAAGCGGGAGAGTGAGATGGGGGACTTCCCTGGCGGTCCAGTGGCTGAGACTTCATGCTCCAAAATGCAGGGGGCCTGGGTTCAATCCCTGGTCGGGGAAGTAGATTCCACCTGCTAAAACTAAGAGTTCTAGTGATGTAACTGAAGATCCTGCATGCTGCAACTAAGACCCAGCACAGCCAAATAAGTAACATATATTTAAATTAAAAAAAAGAAAGGAAATGAGATGGGAGGATGGAAAGTCAGAAAAGTGTGTGAATGAGGGTTGTCATTATGCATAACCAGGGCGCAATCCCTCTGGGATCCTCCCAGAAACTTGAGGAACACTCAAGTGATTTTTCCCTTGGAATTGTTCATGAGTCACAGAATGCACAATTTCCATTTTTAAAGATATCATCACTTTCCTTCATAGTTAACTGAAAATAAAGGAACACAATTTCATTCAAACTTTACAAATATCTTTACATTTAGCCTGTGATGAAGGATGAGAAAGCTCAAGCTGCAGTTAGACTTCATGACCCAGTTAAGCTTCCAGAAATAAAGCTGAGAATAAGCATGCATTTAGCAAACATACTTAAAGCCTTCCAGTGAAATCTGACAATGAACAGTGACACAGTCGTGAGTAAGACTTCAGGATGGTCCCACACTGAGGCCTGAGGAAGCTGAGGTTTTGATCTATCCAGTTCTATCTTACTGGCTTGAGGTTTGCACCTGGGTCTTTAACTCCCTGCAGTTGTGGCCTCTCCACAATCAAGCTGAATGTGTTCCTAGTATGAGGTCAGAGAAAGCCTTCAAGAGTGACAGCACTGTTCACCATAGCCAAGACATGGAAACAACCTAAATGTCCACTGACAGATGAATGCGTAAATAAGATGTGGTATGTATATGCGATGGAATATTACTCAGCCATAAAAAAGAATGAAATAATGCCATTTGCAGCAACATGGATGGACCTAGAGATTATCATATTAAGTGAAGAAAGTCAGATAAAGAAAAATACCATATGGTTCACTTATATGTGGAATCTATAGTATGACATAAATGAATTTATCTATGAAACAGAAATAAGACTCAGCAGACACAGAGTACACACTTGTGGTTGCCAAGGGGGGCGTAGGAGAGGGATGGATTGAGAGTCTGGGATCAGCAGATATAAACTATTATAAACATAATAGATAATAAGGTCCTACTCTATTGCACACAGAACTATATTCAATACCCTGTGATTAAACCACAGTAAAAAATAATATGAAAAATAACATATGTATAACTGAATCACTTGGCTGTACAGCAGAAATTAATAGAACATTGTAAATCAACTATACTTCAGTTTGAAACATAATAAAAAAGTAAAAAAGCATGACAGGTGCTTGAGAAAGTTAGCCATCACCTTGCATGGAAACTTTCTGCTGAGTTGCAGGTGACTTGAGGTGGGCAGGGGAGAGATGCATTGCCATGTATTCATCAGCTCTGCCATACATTCTTCTTGCCTTCAAGGAAAACTCTAGAAAAGAGATGTTGGTTCTCTTTGCCCCTTTCTCCTTCTTCCTACGTTTCATGCATTTCCCTTCCAACCTCATCTTCCAGAGTCTTTACTCCTTGTCTCTTTTTCAGGTAACTGGATGGGGATAGGAGACCAAAAGCAGCTTTTGCCTTTTAGCAGATGGCCACAGAAGGAATTACAAAATTACAAAATGTCAGCTGATTGAGAAATATGTTTGGGGAGAGACAGCAAACTACCCAGACCCTTGAAATAAAGTTACCTTCTGGGCTTCTGCCAAATGTCAGCTCACTCCCAGCCCTGGGGACCCCGTTGTGTTGCTCATGAATGCATAGCATCACCTTATTTTCTGCAAGACTGCAAACAAGGAGATATTCTTCTGTTGACATTCGGAATTGCCACAACTGTAAAGTGATGGTGACTTTGGATGGACATCATATATGCGAGTTGAAAATAAGAAAAGAAATAAGTTTTCAAAATATTAATCAAAAGAATTCTTTTCAACAGGAGATCTTTCCTGCTCTTACCAGAGCAGCTCAGGAGCCAGAACTATCACAGAATCTATCAGCCAAGGATGGAGAGAGTCATCCAACACCTGAAATGATGACATTCTCTATTCCTGCCACACGCAGGCATCTCCACGGCGACCGACTGTCACGTCACTGAACAGATGAGAACACGAACACAAAGAGAAATAGCGCTAGAGGATGGCTGGTGATTCAGTTTCTATGCAAATGGCCTAAACCAGAACAATAAAAGAAAGGAAATCTCTTAACATGAAAGTAGAATTATTTAGGAATGGACTTTCCCCCCCTCTGATAGCATTTCTTTTTACACAGGTTATTTTTTAAGTTGCTTTTGGGAGGGTATGACAGGAATGACAAGCCTGTTAGGGATCACAGTAACAAAAATCATAAATCTGGAGGGAGTTCAAGGGGTCACCTTGCTCAGCTTCTGCTTTCCAGGCAGAAAGGATCACTAACAATGGTGTTCTGAAAGAGAGTGCAGGAAAGATGATTTGACAGTCTTTTACAATATCCCAGCTTACAATGTTTTAATCCCTCCAAGAAGACAGTCCTTTCCTATATCAATTGTGTGTCTCTGCACTGAATTTTAAGGCTGTGTTTTACATTCTGTTCTCACCGGCACAAGGAAACAGCTGGTCATGGTGAATGAGACACTCTGCATCTGTGATAATATATTTCTCCCTCATGCTCTGGGTTCCCACTGTTCCTGAACCAATAGAGTTGGCCCTTCACAGAATTACCGAGAAGAAGGGAGTAAGGAACAACTGGTTGGCATGAGTGCGGGAGACTGCAATTTGTCCCCCAACACTCGCAACAGTTGTTTATAAGAAAATTGCTTTCGGGACTTGCCTCGTGGTTCAGCGGTTAAGAATCTTCCTTCCAGTGTAGGGGACATGTGCTCAATCCCTGGTCTGGGAAGATTCCAGATGCCTCGAGGCGACTGAGCCTGCATGCCATAGATCCCATAGTCCGCAACAAGAGAAGGCACTGCAATTGGAAGCCTGTGCGGTGAGAAGCCCAAGCACCTTAGGCAGTAGTCCCTGCTCACTGCAGCTAGAGAAAGCCCGTGAGCCCCAGCGCCGCCAAAAAAAAAATAAAAAAGGGTTAAAAAAAAACTCTAAAAAAAAAAAAAGGCAGCAGCCCACAGCCACTGACGTACTCGTGCCTTCAGGGGCCACCACGGTTACTGGCTGCAATGGCAATTCCTGTGACAACACTCTTCCTGCTGGTAAATATATGAGATTCTTGGTTGCTTTGTGAGTAACAGCATATCAAAATACATTCCCTATTTCTAATAAGGAAAATAAAACTAAGAGAATGGCTAAAAAAAAAGAAAATTACTTTCCCTTGGAAATTCCTGGTGGTCCAGGGGAAAATTCCATGCTTCCACTGCAGGGGACATAGGTTCAATTCCTGCTCAGGGAACTAAGATATCATATGCCATGTGGCATGGCAAGAAAAAAAAAAAAAGAAGCATACTAACTAAAAGAAAATTGTGTGTGTGTAGTTGCTCAGTAGTGTCTGGCTCTTAGCGACCTCATGGACTATAGCCTGCCAGGCTTCTCCATCTATGGGATTTTTCACGGCAAGGATACTAGAGTGGGCTGCCATTTCCTTCTCCAGGGGATCCTCCTGACCCAGGGATCAAACCTAGGTCTCTCACATTGCAGGCAGACTCTTTACCGTCTGAGCCACCACGGTACTTTCCCTAAATTTCTGCAAGCCAGCATGTAGGTAAGGTGACTCAGCTTTGGCCATCCAGACCCAACGCCTTGGAGGGTGAGGGGCACAACAGGAAAGGAGAAAGTGCATGAAACAGAGCTGCTCCTCCCACCAGGACAGTCCTCCCAGGACCTAGCACTCAGAGAGGAACAACCCTCTTGAAACGGAAGTCAGGCACATTTTCTTGGAGAAGCCTCCGCTGTCCCCTAACCCAGTAGTCCAGTCATTGGAACTTAAGCAAAACAAACAGGGAAGAGGCCAAAACAAATAGGGTCTTTGCCAAAACAGTAGTCCTCAGCTCTTCTTCCCCATCTCCCATAACACACATGATGAATGAGGTTCACACATTCAACCCTTGTGAGGGCAGACCCAGATTTTGAAGAAACTCCTTGAAATCTGGTGGTTAAATGGTGCCCCACGTGCATCCCAGATGCCCACAATTCCAACAGACCATCAGCTGGCCCTGGATTGAGGCTGGGCAAACTGAACTGGGCTGACACACACTTCCCACGTCCTCAGGCTAGATCACTGCTGTCTCTCTCTCTCGAGAAGCCACAGGAATGGAAAGACATTGGGGTGACCACAGGGCTCCCCCAAAGGCCACATGCAGATATTAGAAATCATAGATCAGTCACAGGCTTCTGTCTGTTAAGACACAAACATGGTCAAGCCCTTTCCCCTACAGCAGGTCTCACTCGAGTGGGGACCTGAGTAGGGAAAGGAGAAGGGTTGGGGGCGGGCATCAGAACACGACAGGCTCCCTCATTTTTGTTCTTATGGTAATATTTATACCACTTTCGGCCCCACTGCACTTTATCTCATCTGATTTCCACTGTTCGGTATGTCTCTTAGGAAAACACAAGTAACAAGGATGTAATGAGCACGCCTGATGGCTCTAGCCCTCTCTTCCTCCCTGGTGAATGGGCCAGGCCAGAAGGGACTGCTCATGACTCTGCTGGTACCCTGAACTTTGAGCTGCATTTGCATTCAGCTGAAGAGTGTACCTGTCCCCTTTCCCTGGTCTTAGCGACCTGAGTTGCAGTACTCAGAATCCTTCGTCCCAGGGACCAGAGCAGATCTGACCCCAGCTGGCCACTTGGTGCCTCCCCTCCACTGGACACTGGCCTAGGCCTCTGAGGCTCCCAAGGGCAGGGCCCTTTCAAGTAGGGGCGGCCCTGGTCTTACTGCACCAGAGCATGAAGAGAGAATACAATGAGACCATCTTGAAAAAGAATAACCTAAACTATCCAAGGTGAGAACAGCTCTAAGACAGCAAGACAATCCCAAAGAGAAGGCACTCCACTGAGAAAAATTTTAATATAACCAAACAAAACTATAATTAAAAAAGATACATGCACCCTTATGTTCACAGTAGCACTGTTCACAATAGCCAACACACTGAGACAACCTAAGTTTCTATCAGCAGATGAATGGATAAAGAAGATGGGTACATACATACAATGGAATACTACTCAGCTACAAAAAAAGAATAATGTCATTTGCAGTAACATGGACAGACCAAGAAGAGGTTACCATACTAAGTGAAATTAAGTCAGAAAGAGACAAATACCATATGATATGGTTTCACTTATGGTGCTGCTGCTGTTTACTTGCTAAGTCATGTCCAACACTTTGCAACTCCATGGACTGTAGCCCACCAGGCTCCTTTGTCCTTGGGATTTCCCAGGCAAGAATACTGGAGCAGTTTGCCATTTCCTCTTCCAGGGGATCTTCTGGACCCACGTCTCCTGCTTGGCAGGTGGATTCTTTACCACTGAGCCACCAAGGTTCCACTTATATGTGGAACCTAAAGCACAACACAAACTTCTCTAGGAAACAAAACCAGACTCACAGACATGGAAAACAGACTTGGGGTTATCGAAGGGGAGGAATGGATTGGGAGTCTGGGATGGATTGGGTCCTATACAGTAGGACCCTGTTTATCCATCCTATATATAATAGTTTTCATATGCGAATCCCAAACTCACACCTAGTTCTTCTCTCTTTGGGGGCATACAGGTGGGTTTCACGCCCCTGCTCTCCTGGTGGTCAGGCAGACCATGTGATTGGTGCCTGTCAGTGCGCTGTAACTGGGGTGCCATTCTCCAGGACTGAATGCTTATTTGATGAGGTAAGAATCTCCATTCCTCTATTCTCCTGCCATTATGATCCTGGAAGCCTGGGTAGGGTGAGTCAAATGAATATCTGGTGCTACTGAATCACCACATGGAGTACAGTTGCCCAGACAGTTTTCTAGATTCAAAGTGGACTTTATGTAAGTGAGAATGAATCATTTATTGTTAGAAAGTGAAGTCACTTAGTCGTGTCCAACTCTCTGTGACCCCATGGACTGTAGCCTACCAGGCTCCTCTGTCCATGGGATTTTCCAGGAAAGAGTACTGGAGTGGATTGCCATTTCCTTCTCCAGGGATTTATTGTTAAGCCCCTGAGATATTCAGGTTGTTACTACAGCATCACCTAACTTATCCTAACCAGCACAGTGTGGTCTTTTAGCTTGCTATAGCTATAGTCAACTCTTAAAATGAACTGAAATCACTCAGAATATTAATAGTTAAAATCTCAACCACCATCTCACAGAGTTCTTGAAGAATCACAAAAATATCGATGGCAAGGTAAGCAGGAAGGCACTAATTTCTGTTTGAGTTAGTGGCATCTTTGTTGGTGGGAATGGAAGGAAAATACCAATTTTAGTGAATCTGAGGATTAAATAATCTGCTTGTTATGCCATAATTAAAATTGTATGTTTTGCTTAGCAATAGATTCATGAAATGACTTAAAAACAAGTCTTAAATTGTGTTGTAACTTTTGAATCACAACTCCTCCTCCTTTTCCTTGTACAGTACATCACAAAAGTTTTCTATTCTCAACTCAAGAAGACAGAACTGCAGACAATTAGGATGTTTTTGGCAACAAGTAGCAACCCTCTCACCCCAACACCAACTAGCTAAAACAGTAAGGACCTGAATTATCTCACGTTATTGAGAGTCTGGGGGCTTTGTGGGGCTCAGGGATAGCCCATCCAGCAGCTCAATCACATCGTCAAGGACTTAGATTATTTTCTAAAGTTGGTGGTGAGATAGTACAACAGTTCCAGACATCACATCTATGCGGGACCATGTTCAGAAGGATATAAGAGATCATACCATCTTGTGTTTCTTACTTACAGAGAGAAAATATTTCCCAGAAGCTACTTCTCATTGGTCAGAAGTGGTCACAAGCACAATCCTGAGCCATCACTGGTGAGAAGGATAAAATTGTCACGATTGGTTGAGAACCATCAGCCCAGGTGTAAGAGGATGCGCATCTAGGTGGAATAGGTATTTGGGCAGTCTATCACAGACATTATCTCTATTTCCCCTTGGCAAAATTTATGATGGCAAAATGGAAATTGAGAGAATTTGGGTCATTTTCCCTTTATTCTCCTGGGTTGATCCCTTTTGTCCTAATTCTTCTTTGACTACCAAAGTCAAGATTTTGCAGTAGCTTCCTAGCTGCCTGCTCCAACTCATCTTGTTCTTCTCCAGTTCATTCTACACACTCTGCTAGATGAAGTTTCTTAATACCCTCTTCTCATGTTGTCACCTCTTTACCCAGTTATGTCAAATGTCTCTCTTTTGACACTGGTTTTAGATTCAGACTTCTCTGGGTGCTTTTACTTTCCTTGGTGGTTTTATCACACCCACCCCGCCCACCACTAATAGACAATACACATTCTTTAAATGCCTCCTTCACTCAACACATCAATTTCGGCTTCTGTACTTCTGTGTTTTCTTCCATCTTGAACATCCTATTTCATTGTCTCTGTCTAAAGCCTCCACTTTCTTTAACCATCTCAGCCTAGTCTTCTTTATGAAGATTTTCTTGGTTGATTGCAGCCCACACTGGTCTCTCCTCACTGAATTCTTGTTTCACATATAGCCAACACCATAACTGATTCTTACCATGTGTTAGATGCTCTCCCCAAATAAATTAGGCATGTCCTGAGAGCAGAGACAATTGCTTTGCTTCATGTCTGTCTCACACCATCTTTGCACATTTGTCACACCTTATTGATCCTTCAGCCCATCCGCAAGCAGTGTCTGAGACCCGTTCCTCTAGGGTTCCGGTGTGACATTAGCAAAGATGGAATCCAACAACTTGATCCTATTGGAAACATTTGCATCAATTTTGCACATTTTGCTTCTCCTATGGGACAGAGAAGGGTCCCCTCTGAGTAAGTTCAGCTCAGAAACAGGGCTGGGAGTTGTTTCTAGCTGTTTCTATCTGGAAGTTTCTAGCCCACTTTTGATAACTCAAATCTGTATACCTGTTTAGAAGGCCATGCTTTTGGAATTGTTTTCCAGAATAAATACTGAATGTTAACAAGCATTTAGCTAAGTCTCTTCAACAATAGAATTCCAATCATGTAGATGTACTTTAGTAGATATCAATTTTTGTTTATTAAAAAAGACTTGGGGGTCTTCCCTGGTAGTCCAGTGGTTAAAAATCTGCCTTGCAATGCAGGGGAGGGGATTCCCCTAGTGGCTCAGCAGTAAACAATCCACCTTTTGATCCCTGGGTCAGGAAGACCCTCTGCAGAAGGAAATGCAACCCACTCCAGTATCTTTGCCTGGAAAATCCCATGGACAGAGGAGACTGGTAGGGGACAGTCCATGGTGACACAGAAAACATGGACATGACTTAGTGACTAAACAACAGCAATGTAGGGGACATGGGTTCAATCCCTAATCAGGGAATGAAAATCCCACATGCCTTGGAAAACCTAAGCCATCATGTGACAACTACTGAGCCACAGCGAAAGATCCTGTATGACACAACGAAGATCCTACATGCCGCAACTAAGACCTAATACAGCCGAATGAATAAATATTAAAAAAAAAACAAAACCCTTGAACCTCATTTCGTTTTTTAATGGCGATATATTCATAGACATGTTCGTATCCACTTGTCTCTTCTCCCCTTGTGATCAGTAATGGCATTTGGTGGTCAGGCAGTCTGAACGAGGCCTGCAGACAAGCACCACTGAACAGAGAGAAGTGGAGCGTCCCTTAGAGGAATCAGATTATTCCTCTGCCCAGTGCTTTGTGCACCAGACCCTGGAAGGCCCTCTGGACACTGGGCTGCCTGTGCGGTATGTGACTGTGTGTGGTGGGAATTAACACCTAATTCTGCATCCCAGCTTTATGGCTGAAGTCCACAATGAGTCAGTATAATTAAGCACCGTTTGCCTGGTTAGTTAGTTCAGGTGTCTAAATCTGTCACAATAAAGTATGTGATGTTAAACATGTTTGGATTAGAACCTTCTGGAGCCAATGCCAATGCAGACAGCTATATTAATCACATGGGAGGTTATCTTATTTGAGATTTTCTATGCACCTCTGAGTTACAGTGTTTCATCCATCAAGGGCTTGCTGAAGACATCTGTAAACTTTGATTTATTGCACTGTTCCTGCTACAGAATTAAATAGCATTATACTCAAATATATTGGCTTAATTGACAGGTAGAGATTTAATCCTGTTAATTATCTAGCCAGCTCAAAAGCTTCTATTAACCCCTTGCTGAATTGGTGGGATTCAGAAAAGGTATCTCAGCATCTATTTGAGGCTCAAGTAAATCCATCATCATTCCTCCTCTTCAAAAAGTTTACTCTTGCTAGCCCCAGTTCGTGAGCAAATGCACACACTCACAAGACAAGTGTGTTACTTCGGGGGTGGCCCCTTCTCTAACTCCAAACAGTTTGTTCCTTTAGGTAAACAATGTCAGAAGGTTTGTAGTCACCATCTTTCCTGGCTTTGGGTTTTGTCTGTGAGCATCTATTGAGATAACATGTGTGAACGTCGTTCATTCACTTATTTACACAACACACTTTTATTGAGCCCTTACTATGTTCAGGGACTTTGCTGGGCTGGAAAAGAACAAAAATACATGGAAAGATAGTTGAGACCCTCAAGAAACTTACTTCAGTTATAAATCAAAGTGCTCTACAGACCTATAGGATACTCATTAATGGTGATCATCTGCTGTTACAATGCTCATGATGCTCAGTTGCGTCCAACTCTTTGAGACACTATGGACAGTAGCCCATGAGTCTTCTCTGTCCATGGGATTCTCCAGGCAAGAATACTGGAGTAGGTTGCTATTTCCTTCTTCAGGGAATCTTCCTGACCCAGGGATCAAACCCACGTCCTTTGCATCTCCTATATTGGCAGGAGGATTGTTTACCACTAGCAAACGCACACAAATAGCTCATCCATACCAGAAAACTTCAGTGTAGCTAAACTTTATATTTTTAGAACCAATGTTTCTAAGAAAGGATATTAGGTGGAAATTTCAAACACTGAGAAAAGATCATGGGAGACATCAAAGGAGGCAGATACTTTTGGAACTTTAAAACTCACCCATCACAAAGTGGCTCTATTCTGTTCTTGCACACATGGCAGGACTCCACTTAACCATCTGCTAAGCTTCTCTACTGCTCAGGTCAACTAATGTCCTCTCTGTTCCCAGTCACCATTCTAGGTATGGAGAGCACAGAGAGAGGACAGACTTCTCTGCCTTTTTGGAGCTCACAGTCCAGTGGAGACACAGACAGCAGTAAGAGGACTATGATGGAAGGTCCCACAGGGGGCTCTTGAAGCCCAGAGTGGACACAGCTTGGAAGGATTCAAAGAAGGCTTCCCGGAGGAGGAGTAATCTGAACTGGACTTTAACAAGTGCCTAACACTTATTCAGTTGAAGAGAGAAGGATGTGTAAGGAGGGCAAGTTAGAGAATGGCAGTTTGCACAACGTGAGAAACCTGGCCAAAGGCAGAGAAGAGTGAAACCAGAGTCCTCCTATGAAGCCACAAGTATTGATACTTAGTGTTTTTAAATTAAGTACAGAGAGTTGTCAAGTTGGGACTGGGCAAGGGCTATGTCAGGAGGGTCCTGTAGGCCAGGCTAGAAATATGGAGCCAGTGGAACATTCTAAGCAGGAAAGTAAAGTGGCTGGGGTTCTAAAACTCGTCCATCCAGTGGCTGGGGTTCTAAAACTGAGCCTGGGGGGATAGTGGAGGATCTATTCACAATTCTCAACTTGAATAACTTTTAAGAAAAAAAAATTTGTGTACTTTAAGAGCACTTACTGAACCAAAGTCCATGAAAGTCATGACGCCTCAGAAATATTTTTTATATGATTTCACACTTAAGAATTGCAAGAAATACAAAGAACATCCATATAAGCTTTACTCCAGTTGTTAACATGTTTTTGATATTTTGCCCCATTTGCTCATCTATCAATCTATCTACCAGCCTACAGTATACACACATACACTCATTTGAAAGGTGTTTGTAGCCTTTATTCACATTCATAATTACTCCAATGTCTACTTCCTAAAGACAAGAACTTTTTTTATTAAGATAACAAATATTTATAAAAATCAAGCACTCTGACATTTATATAAAACTATTATCTAATCTAGTCTTGCTAGTTATGTGAATAATGACTCATGATAATTAAAATCTGTGATGTAAAAAAATGAAACCTTGGCCCTGTGCAAATATCTTCCATTTGCAAATTATCACTGAAATGGAAATTAATCTTTATAATAATAAATGCTTTCAGATTATCATAAAGTAAAAAGACAGAACTTTAAAACTCTTATAGAACTCATGGATTTCTGGATGCACATTTGAGAAAAACTGTTGGTAGCCAAGATGGAGATGAGACAAGCTCTACTCAGCACACAAGCCTAGATTGTCTTTGACTGTTCACATCGGTTAGAGCATCAGGAAGTTGAGCTGAGGGAAAGAGGTCCCATTTCTGTTCAGCAAAGCTGGGTACAAAAAGCCTGAAGGAGCCAAGAACCAGAGTAGGGGTCCTGCACTTTAACACTCAAGCTGAATGCAGAGCAGGAAAGGGGCGGAGAGTAAGGCCAATGATACTCCCACATCCTGTCTCTTAGCAGGCAGCAAGTTTAGGATAATCAGAGAAAAAAAAGAAAGCACAGGGAGAAAGTAGGATGCAATTTCCACGGCTCAGTGGGGAGCGCAGACCTCTGAAACTAGAGGAAAATTGTAGAGGGTAATATGATATTGTTAGTAGTATGTAAGAAGATACAGTTTCTACAAAACAGAATAAAGTAATAGGAGAAGCTGAGATGAAAATGCAGTGGGATAAGGCAAAAAAAAGAAAAAAAAAGGGAGACAGTGGAGACAGGCTTGTTGGGAAACCAAGAGGCAAAATATTTTTTTAAAATAATTTTTCAAAATTCACTTTGGAGTTAATAAAGGACAGGATTGAAACCGTGGCACACAGGCTCAATGATGGGATAGGCAAATCTTTACAAAATTTAAAAGGCTTAGTTATTTCAGGCACAATCAGGAGACACAGAGAGAAGCATGATCACTGAGACTTGAATAAACCTCTTCTTAGCCTTTTATGAGTGAGGCAATAGAAACAATGACAAATGGAGTGTCCATTAATAGATCTGCTTCAAAGCTGATGAATTTCAACAGCGTTTTTATCAAACATATATGCTATATTACCAACAGCTGAACCTAAATAAGAGGCCATATGACAACCTCAATAAATTCAGATGAGCGGGGATTACTATGTGGAATGAAAACACAATGCAGAAACCGTGGGGCCACATTCTGGCTTACTAACTGAACCATGGTTTCTTTATCTGTAAAACGCGAGGATTAATAGTACCTACTTTCTATAGGTATTATGAAGACAAAATGAGTTTTTACAGAACTTATTACAGTGGTTGGCATATAATAAGCACCGATATATAATAGCTATTGTTATTTTTACTGTTAATATTTTTTGGTCACATCCTCTATTACCCCAAATAATAAAAGTTTTAAGAGGAAAACAATTTAAAAAAAAGATTAGCTATGAAGACATGAAGTCCAACAGAGGGCAATCAAAGCACTATTAACAGGTAAACTCAGACTCAAACAATTTTTTTATTTTCTAAAAGAAAAAAGGATATGAATACAAAGAAATGACACAAAGAAGTGGAAGGCTACCTTGCTCTTGAATTGGAAGAATATTGTTAAAAATGGTCTTACTATCTAAAGCAATCTACAGATTTAATGCATCCTCCATCAAAATACCCAGGACGGTTTTCACAGAATTAGAACAGTAATCCTAAAATTAACATGAAACTATTAAAAAAAAAAACCAAACAAACCCAGAATTGCCAAAACAATCTTGAGAAAAGGACAAAGCTGGAGGTATCACCGTCCCAGGCTTCAGAGTACACTGTAAAGCTACAGTAATCAAAATAGAATGGTACAGACGCACAGATCAATGGAACAGAAGAAAGAGCCCCTAAAATAAATCCATGTGTTTATGGTCAATTAATCCATGATAAAGAAGGCAACAATATGCAATGGAGAAAAAAGATAGTCTCTTTAATGAGTAATAAGTAGTGTTGGGAAAACTGGACAGCTACACGTAAAACATTGAGTTTAGAACATCTCCTCATACAATATACAAAAATAAACTCAAATGGATTAAAGACCTAAGTGTATGACACGATACCATAAAATTCCTAGAAGAGAACATAGGTGGAATATTCTGACATAAATTACAGCAATATTTTCTTAGATCTATTTCACAAGGCAAAAAAATAGAAGCAAAAATAAATAACTTGGATCTAATTAAACTTAAATATTTCTGCACAGGACAGGAAGACATCAACAAAATGAAAAGACAACCTATATACGGGAGAAAATATTTGCAAATGACATGACTAATGAAAGGTTAATATCCAAAGTGTTCAGTTCAATTCAGTTCAGTCGCTCAGTCATGTCTTACTCTTTGTGACCCCATGAACTGCAGCACACCAGGCCTCCCTGAACATCACCAACTCCCAGAGTCCACCCAAACCTATGTCTATCAAGTCAGTGATGCCATCCAGCCATCTCATCCTCTGTCTTCCCCTTCTCCTCCTGCCCCCAATCCTTCCCTGCATCAGGGTCTTTTCCAATGAGTCAACTCTTCGCATGAAGTGGCCAAAGTATTGGAGTTTCAGCTTCAACATCTGTCCTTCCAATGAACACCCAGGACTGATCTCCTTTTGGATGGACTTGTTGGATCTCCTTGCAGTCCAAGGGACTCTCAAGAGTCTTCAACACCACAGTTCAAAACCATCAATTCTTTGGTGCTCAGTCTTTTTCACTGTCCAACTATCACATCCATACATGACTACTGGACAAATGATATCCTTGACTAGATGAACCTTTGTTGGCAAAGTAATGTCTCTGCTTTCCAATACACTATCCAGGTTGGCCATAACTTTCCTTTCAAGGAGTAGGCGTCTGATTTCATGGCTGCAGTCACCATCTGCAGTGATTTTGGAGCCCCCCAAAATAAAGTCTGACACTTTTCCCACTGTTTTCCCATCTATTTCCCATGAAGTGATGGGACTAGATGCCATGATCTTAGTTTTCTTAATGTTGAGCCTTAAGCCAACTTTTTCACTTTCCTCTTTCACTTTCAGCAAGATGCTTTTTAGTTCCTTTTCACTTTCTGCCATAAGGGTGGTGTCATCTGCATATCTGAGGTTATTAATATTTCTCCTGGCAATCTTGATTCCAGCTGTGCTGAAATAGACAATATAATTCAATGTCAAAAAAACCAAAAACATCCCAATCAAAAAATGGCAGAAAACGTGAATAGAAATTTTTTCCAAAGAAGATATACAGATGGCCAACAGACATGTGAGAAGATCCTCAACATTGCTAATTATTAGAGAAACACAAATCAAAGCCACAATGAGGTATCACCACACATCTGTTAGAATTGTCATCCAAAATCTACAAATGACAAATGCTGGTGAAGATGTGGAGAAAAGAGAATTCTTGTACACTGTTGGTGGGAATGTAAATTAGTGCAGCCATTAGGGAAAACAGTTTGGAGGTTCCTCAAAAAAAAAAAAAATAAATAAGAAAAGAAACTAGAACAACCAAATGATACAGCAACTCCATTCCTGGGTGAAAGCGAAAGTGAAGGCCACTCAGTCGTGTCCAGCGCTTTGCGACCCCATGGACTATACAGTCCATGGAATTCTCCAGGCCAGAATACTGGAGTGAGTAGCCTTTCCCTTCTCCAGGGGATCTTCCCAACCCCGGGGATCAAACCCAGGTCTTCCTCATTTCCGGTGGATTCTTTACCAGCTGAGCCACAAGGGAAGCCCATTCCTGGGTATATATATGGATAAAACCAAAACACTAATTAAAAAAGATACATCCACCCCAGTGTTCATAGCAGCACTATTTACAATAGCCAAGATATGGAAACAATCCTTGTCCATCAACAGACAAATGGATAAAAGACTATTGGGGGAAAATATCTGTACACACACACATACACGCATAATGGAATATTACTCAGCCATAGAAAGAATGAAATTCAGCCATCTGCAATATAGATGGGCCCAGGTCCTCTTGCATTGCAGGCTGATTCTTTACCATCTGAGCCACCAGGGAAGCCTAAGAGACTATTATGCTTAGTGAAAGAGGTCAGAGAAAGACAAATACTGTATCATTCACATGCATGATCCAAGAAGTAAAACAAACTAATGTACATAGCAAAACAGAAACAGACTCACACTATAGAAAAATAGTGGCTACTAGTAGAGGAGAGAAAGAGGGAAGAGGCAAGATGGGATTAAAAGATACAAACTACTATGTACAAAACAGATAAGCAACAAGGATCTGTTATATAGCACAGGGAATAATAGCCATTATCTTTTAATAATGTTTAATGAAGTATAATCTGTAAAAAATGCTGAATCTCTCTGCTGAATACCTAAAATATAAAATTTATAAATTAACTATGCTTCATAAAAAATAAATACAATAATATTAAAACTAATCTTGGGAAAACAGAAGGAATAAAATGGCAAATAGAAAAGCAGAAATTGCTTTTTAAAAAATAGCATAAAATGAGTATAGTTTGGGAGGTAAAACAGCAAAATACACTCATTACTTATAAATTTAAGTAGTTTTATAAAAAAAGTTTAAAAAGATGGAAACATATGCATACTTCTAGATAACAGGGTTGAATACTGTAAAAATGTTAATATGTCACAGATTAGTTTATCTACTTATTAAAAACCCAATCAATATGCTGATGGGACTGCTTTTTGGAAATTGGCAATGTAATTACAAGGTTCATCTGGAGAACAGGTGAGAGTAACTAAGAACATTTTGAAAACATTCTAATAATACAAAATTCATCCAAACAGTCTAGATTCAGAAGAAAAGTTATTTTGAGAGCAGACTGATATCAGGGTAAAAAGGACCTTATTCAACCTGATACCTTATTAAAATACTAATTGCCATCAATCTGGAATTCACACCCAGCTCTAGGTATTTTCACCTCTTTGATGTACAGACCTTCAAATCAAATAACTGAGAGACAGGCTGAAAATAAATTACTCTATATCCCTCAACGAGCCCCACCAAATGGTAAAAATCTAAACCATAAAATATCTTTGGATCTTATTCAAATGAAATCATGTTTATTGTGTGTTATTTTCTTATTTATTAATCACAAAAGAAATTTGGTGTGCACGGGCCATTTCAAATCCTTTTGGTTTTTTTCAGCATCTAGGTTTGTCTCATCTTCAGGCTAGGAAGATTGGAAAGGTCATGTCCAAATTTTAATGTTACTGTTCAAGGACAAAACTATAAGCCATTTCTAAAGTGACTGCTAGACTGATTCTGAAGTAGGATTTGTTTTATACTTAAGGTCTGAAAATAAAGCAGGTTGCTTTCATCCACCGTCTGAAGGAAAGGATAGGAGTTTTGATGGATGGGGAGTGTGGCTTGGGGCAATTGCTGAGTGGGATTGACGAGGCGGAGATGCCTGGGGTTAGCAGTGTAAAGAAGGGATAGAATGCACAAGAATTCCCGCAACCTTCCTAAAATTACAAGAATTATGTGGAAAGATGGGGAGTCTAGACGTTCAGGGGACTGGTACAGCAACCAAATGTTACTGTCAGTACTGATTTCAATTACTCGGTACCATAACCAGGCCATGGGTTAAGAAAACATGTTCTAGAGTCAAAAAGACCATGAAATAAGCCCCAGTGCCACCACTTACTAACAGAGTAATGTTAAGTAAGTCCCTTAAACACTGGCTGCCAAGTTCCTGGTCTCTATGTCAGGTATTACACAGATCTAGACAAATGATAGCCAGTATTACTTAGTACAAAATACTGTGGTCATTGTAAGTCTGTTTCTCATCACAGCATGGTAGAAGGTGAATCAGAAATGTGTAAGTGTGCAGGCAAAAGGAGTTCTAACCAGTGAAGTATTGGGCATAATATTTTTACTGTGTGCTTATCGGGGGGGTAGAAAGAGACAGAATATATGAATAATACAGATTAAAACTTACATGATGCACACTACGGGGGAACTATGCACACTTCCCTGGTAGCTCAGACGGTAAAGCATCTGCCTGCAATGTGGAAACATGGGTTCAATCCCTGGGTTGGGAAGATCCCCTGGAGAAGGAAACGGCAACCCACTCTAGTACTCTTGCCTGGAAAATTCCATGGATGGAGGAGCCTGGTAGGCTACAGTCCATGGGATTGCAAAGAGTTGGACACGACTGAGCGACTTCACTTTGTACTTTTTTGTGGGGAAAAACTGTAGATATTAATGTGGTTTAAAAATACTAATCAACTGGAACTTCCCTGGTGGTTCAACGGTTAAAATGTAGGGGACTCAGATTTGATGCCTGGTCGAGAGAACTAAGATTCCCCATGCATGTGGTGCAGCCAAAAAATTAAAATTAAAAAGGAAATATTAGTAAATCCACAGAAGAGGGCTTCCCTGGTGGCTCAGTGATAAAGAATCTACCTGGCGAGGCAGGAGACCCAGGTTTGATCCCTGGTCCGGGAAGATTCCACATGCCCCAGGGCAGCTAAGCCTCAGTGCCACAGATACTGAGTCTGTGCTCTAGAGCCCCGGCTCCACGGGAGAAGCTACTGCAATAAGGAGCTCGTGCACCACAACCAGAGAGTAGTCCCTGCCTGCCACAACTAGAGAAAAGCCTGCTCAGCACAGTGAAAAATTAACAAACATTAAAAAAAAAAAAATCCACAGAAGAGAAGATCCAAAGATGTTCGGTATGAAAAAGAAAATGCGTGGTGGGTGGTCCAGAGACGCACTTGAAATTCGCCTTGAGATAAAGAAAGGCTACTGATGTTAAAATGTCCAGCCTTTGAGCAGCTATTTAGGATGTCATTCCTGTGTGCTAGGGAGGACGCAGAGATGTGGGGATGAAGGGGAAGATGGCATGAGGTTAGCGTGTCCTGCTGTACCCAGGTGACCTCTGGTCTGGTGGCTGCCCTGCCTAGGGAAAGATGTAAGCAACCTTGAGCAATGGGAGACGTCAGGCACAGATCAAAGAGTCTCCATGAACTCAAGTACACGATTTATAACCCTGAGCACACACCTGCTTACACACTTTATGCTTATTCCAATGCAGATCATTAGGTGAAACAAATTGGTATTGACATGAAGCAAAGCTTACAATAGCACTGAACTTTCAACTCCCTTCCAGCAGATTTCTGATCTTTTCCAATTTGTGGCTCATCTATTTGCAACTTAAAAAGGTTAGAAGGATATTGATGACAACATAATGAGTGTGGAGTAAATTTCACACTTTGTAAAAATGATTAAATGACTGAGCAGGCTATAAAGTCCCTGGCTTGATCTGAGGTTTATAGGAACAGGACTTTTAACCTTAAGGAGCTTAATGTCTTAAGCTATCCCTTAATGCATAGAGCTTCCCAGGTGGCAGGCACAGTGGTAAAGAATTCCCCTGCTAACACAGGAGATGTTGAGATGTGGGTTTGACCCCTGGAGTAGGAAATGGCAACCCACTCCAGTATTCTTTCCTGGAGAATCCCATGGACAGAGGAGCCTGGCAGGCTATAGTCTATGGACTCGCAAACAGTCAAACATGACAAAGTGACTGAGCACGCAATGCATGAGTATGAAGATCTTAACTTACATGTGAACAGAGTTGACTGAGAGGTGGGGGAAAGATGGAGAGATAAGGAAGTTGTTATGAAAATTCAGGGGCACCTTTAATCAGAGGCAGGACTATCTCTGTCCTTTCCTGGATCCACAAAACGAAGCTTTGTCCCCATATCTGTGTCCCTCAGAGAGGAAGAAGGAAGAGAAAAAAAAGGCAAGAGAGGGCCAAGTTACCCAAACTCCCTTTCCTCTGCATTTTGAAGTTATTCTTAAATAACCTTGAGCAAGACAAGCCGCGCTATGTGCCATGGAAGACAAATTGACAAAGCACATGTTTTGTTTGGGGGATTATTTCCTATTGGGTTGTAGAAAACCTAGCAGAGAGACCCAGATAGGTCCCCTTGTTATCCTCTGCTAAGAACTTAGGACAGTTAATCCTTTTAACGCTCAAATTCCTCCCAGAGCATTCCAGGCACCCTGGAGTGAGGGTGTCTCCTGTGAATTCTGTGCATCTGTTATCTTGGTTGCACAGTGCAGTTTTCCTTTTCTTGTTCATTGGATGCTGCTAGATTGGGTCAACTCCAAAAGCAACATTTAAGCATGAATTCTCCTTCTAGGTCCCCACTGCAGCTGCCTGATGTCTGATTAAAAGACCTAGATGTGGGAGCAAGGGAGTTGTGTGGTACTTCTGAAGTCCCTGGCACTATTTCCCACCATTGCAGAGCTGCTGGGACCAATATGGCCGTGTCTTGTGTTCTCAGAGCCCTGTGGAGACAGTGATGAAAAAGCTCACAGAGATCTGACTTGCTCTTTTATTGCAGAACTCAGCCATGAGCGCCTGGGGTCTGAGCCAGGAGGAGATGGTTTGTCTGAAAGATCCCTCACTTTACTCAGTGGCAATTCCCAGGCACAATGAGATGGGGGGTGGGGGAAAACCGCTATCCTGTTAGTCTCTGGTACAAGAATTTATCTGAGTAAGAGACTTTCCTTTTGGAGAAAAATGCCTTGATAAGCTCACTTGTGTAGTCAATCCCCTTTGAAGCATAGCTGTTCTCTGGTGCCAAGGTTTCCAAGAGAGGGTCAAAGTTGCTCTGCTTAAGAAAGCAAATGTAATTTATTTACCCGTTTATTTTGTCATGGAGATGGGAAAGAGGAGAGTAAAAAGGAGGAAGAATAAGATAACCAGACAGTGGGAGGGGACTTCCCTAATGGTCCAGAGACTAAGTCTTTGAGCTCCCAATGCAGGAGGCCTGCCTGGGTTCGATCCCTGGTCAGGGAAATAGATTCCAGATGGTAGAACTAAGAGTTCACATTGCAACTAACAAGATACTGCATGCTGCAGTGCAGACTGAAGATCGAAGATCCCTTGCAGCCAGACAAACAGGACAGCAGAAGGTCATGTGTCACACAGTGGGATTCCTCTTCACTAGCATTATTAAAAACCATAACATGGTTGGTCTGATTGGATTTCTTAGGGGAAAAATGCTAATGGCAGCTGACCTTGTGTGTATGCTGACTTGGGGGCAAAACAGCAGCCACAGAAACAGATTAAGGACGGGCAGACAGGCCAGTTGCCATCTGCACAGTTAGACCAGGTTTGTGGGCTGAAATCAAATCTGTGCAGCCCACCTAGTCCTTCATGATGCAAATTGAGCCCCAGGGGTTGTGCCCCGTAAGGGCCCAGGAGGAGTTGAGACAGGTCTATAGGTCGGGGTAGACACAGCTTAGGAACTGCAGAATGCTTCAGAAACCACTGAAGGTGGAGGCAAAGCGGACCTCAACAACCACCTCCTATGATCTTCTTTGCAGTAAGCGTTCCCTTCCCTCTTCCAGGAGGGGCCTCGACAGGTTTGGAAGAGCCACGGCACCTGGGCCACTTCTGGTAACCAGGTCTCCCCTGTTTCCAGTAAGACCTCTGCCTCTGCACCAGCTCTCCCTCCCACTCCACACGCGTTCAGTGAGCGCCGCCTGTGTGCCTGACACTTCAGCGGACCCTGAGCCAACAGAGGTGAACATCACACCATCTGTGGGAAACCAGTGTTCAGCTTCTCTGCACTGTCGATCCAGGGGAAAGTGAAAGTGGCTCAGCTGTGTTCGACTCTTTGTGACCCTAATGGACTACACAGTCCATGGAATTCTCCAGGCCAGTACTGGAGTGGGTAGCTGTTCCCTTCTCCAGGGGATCTTCGCAACTCAGGGATCAAACCCAGGTCTCCCACATTGCAGGAGGATTATTTACCAGCTGAGCCACAAGGGTAGCCCGAGAATATTGGAGTGGGTAGCCTGTCCCTTCTCCAGCGGATCTTCTCGACCCAGGAATGGAACCAGGGTCTCCTGCATTGCAGGTGGATACTTTACCAACTGAGCTATTAGGGAAGCCTGTCGGTCCAGGGGACGGACCCGTTTTTCCTTCCCGCCTTGAGCACCCTGTTGAAAACACAATGCTTGTCCTCTAAAGAGGTTAGCATTTCCTCATCTTCCAGATCAGTCTATCACAGGGATGAGTTTTCATTCTAGCATTTCTCACACATTTTCACTGTTATACCCAGGTGCCTCCTGCATTGGTTTTCCATTGCTGCTAAACAAACTACCATTAATGTCATGGCCTAAAGCAACACAAATTTATTCTCTTACATGTCTGGAGATCAGAGAAGCTGAGCTTTTTTGGGAAGCTTTGGAAAGAGTTCTTTTCTCTTTCTGCCCCCTCTGGCTTTTTCCAGCTTCTTTGGACTGGCTACTCCTCCGCTCCAGGCGCTGCTGCCTCTGCCGCTTCCGTCCTCACGTGACCTCTTACTTATTCATCGGTGCCTTCTTTAGGGCACAGACCCAGCCTGCCTCCCTTATTTATGAACTCTTGTGGTTAATCAGACTCACCTGGCTCATTCAGGCTACTCGGCTCATCTCAGGAGCCTCGATTTAATCACACCTGCAGAATCCCTTCTATCACTTAAGGCAACATATTCACAGGTTCTAGGGATTAAGACAGAGAAGGCAGTGGCACCCCACTCCAGGGCTCTTGCCTGGAAAATCCCATGGACGGAGGAGCCTGGTAGGCTGCAGTCCATGGGGTCGCCAAGAGTCGGACACGACTGGGTGACTTCACTTTCACTTTCATGCATTGGAGAAGGAAATGGCAACCCACTCCAGTGTTCTTTGCCTGGAGAATCCCAGGGATGGGAGAGCCTGGTAGGCTGCCCTCTATGGGGTCGCTCAGAGTCGGACACGACTGAAGCGACTTAGCAGCAGCAGGGATTAAGATGTGGGCCTTCTTGGGCTGTGTGCTAAGTCTCTTCAGTTGTGTTCCACTCTTTGTGAGCCTATGGACCCTACTGGCCAGGCTCCTCTGTACATGGGATTCTCCAGGCAAGAACACTGTAGCTTGCCAGGCCCTCCTTCAGGCGATCTTCCCAACCCAGGAATCAAACCCTCATCTCTTATGTCTCTTACATTGGCAGGTGGGTTCTTTACCACTAGTGCCACCTGGGGAAGCCAAGTTGAAAATTACATCCATGTAAAAACCTAAACGGGCTTCCCCTGTGGCTCAGCTGTATGGGGCTCAATGTATGGGATCATTATTCAGCCCACATTCCCACACATATCAAAAAGACTGCCCTCCTCACCCTACCCCTTCTGGTAGACTGTCTTCAGTCTCACAGAGTCAGGTCCACAGTGGCTTCTGGGTAGAAGACCAGTCTCCATTAGATGTTAGGGGGGCCATCTTGGACATGAAGTGCAACTGAGAATTAAAAATCATAAAACTCAAAATTAAGAAGCACTTATAAAGAGCCTACTTTATATAGATGCTATTCTGAGGCCTGGGGGAAGTAGCAATGAGTAAAACAGAGGAGTCTCTGTTACTGTAAGCCTGGTGAACTAGGGAAATAAATACAAAGGCTTGTTCAATGTCATATGTTATTAGGGAGTTGCAAATTAAAGCAACAAGGTATCATACACAGCTCAGTTCAGCTCAGTTCAGTACAGTTCAGTCACTCAGTCGTGTCCGACTCTTTGCCACCCCATGGACTGCAGCATGCCAGGCTTCCCTGTCCATCACCAACTCCCGGAATTCACTCAAACTCATGTCCATTGAGTCAGTGATGCCATCCAACCAACTCATCCTCTGTCTTCCCCTTCTCCTCCCGCCTTCAATCTTTCCCAGCATCAAGGTCTTCTCAAATGAGTCAGCTCTTCACATCAGGTGGCCAAAGTATTGGAGTTTCAGCTTCAACATCAGTCCTTCCAATGAACATTCAGGAGTGATTTCCTTTAGGATGGACTGGTTGGATCTCCTTGCAGTCCAAGGGACTCTCAAGAGTCTTCTCCAACAACACAGTTCAAAAGCATCAATTCTTTGGCATTCTGCTTTCTTTTTAGTCCAACTCTCACATCCATACATGACTACTAGAAAAATCATAGCCTTGAATTAGACAGACCTTTGTTGGCAAAGTAATGTCTCTGCTTTTTAATATGCTATCTAGATTGGTCATAACTTTCCTTCCAAGGAGTAAGCATCTTTTTATTTCATGGCTGCAGTCACCATCTGCAGTGATTTTGGAGCCCCCAAAATAAAGTCTGTCACTGTTTCCACTGTTTCCCCATCTATTTGCCATGAAGTGATGGCACTGGATACCATGATCTTAGTTTTCTGAATGTTGAGCTTTAAGCCAACTTTTTCTCTCTCCTCTTTCACTTTCATCAAGAGGTTCTTTAGTTCTTCTTCACTTTCTGCCATAAGGGTGGTATCATCTGCATATCTGAGGTTATTGATATTTCTCCTGGCAATCTTGATTCCAGCTTGTGCTTCCTCCAGCCCAGCATTTCTCATGATGTTCTCTGCATATAAGTTAAATAAGCGGGGTGACAGTATACAGCATTAACATATTCCTTTTCCCATTTGGAACCAGTCTGTTGTTCCATGTCCAGTACTAACTGCTGCTTCCTGACCTGCATACAGGTTTCTCAAGAGGTAAGTCAAGTGGCCTGGTATTCTCCTCTCTTTCAGAATTTTCCACAGTTTATTGTGATCCTCACAGTCAAAAGCTTTGGCATAGTCAATAAAGCAGAAATAGGTGTTTTTCTGGAACTCTCTTGCTTTCTCTGTGATCCAGTGGATGTTGGTGATTTGATATCTGGTTCCTCTGCCTTTTCTAAAACCAGCTTGAACATCTGGAACTTCACGGTTCACGTATTGCTGAAGCCTGGCTTGGAGAATTTCGAGTATTACTTTGCTAGCATGTGAGATGAGTGCAATTGTGCGATAGTTTGAACATTCTTTGGCATTGCCTTTCTTTGGTATTGGAATGAAAACTGACCTTTTCCAGTCCTGTGGCCATTGCTGAGATTTCCAAATTTGCTGGCATATGGAGTGCAGCACTTTCACGGCATCATCTTTCAGGATTTGGAAAAGCTCAACTGGAATTCCATCACCTCCACTAGCTTTGTTCATAGTGATGTTTTCTAAGGCCCACTTGACTTCATATTCCAGGATGTCTGGCTCTAGATGAGTGATCACACCATCATGATTATCTGGGTTGTGAAGATCTTTTTCGTACAGTTCTTTTGTGTGCCACCTCTTCTTAATATCTTCTGCTCCTGTTAGGTCCCTATCATTTCTGTCCTTTATTGAGCCCATCTTTGCATGACATGTTCCCTTGGTATCTCTAATTTTCTTGAAGAGATCTCTCGTCTTTCCTCATTCTATTATTTTCCTCTATTTCTTTGCATTGATCACTGAGGAAGGCTTTCTTATCTCTCTTTGCTATTCTTTGGAACTCTGGATTCAAATGGGTATATCTTTCCTTTTCTCCTTTGCTTTTCGCTTCTCTTCTTTTCACAGCTATTTGTAAGGCCTCCTCAGACAGCCATTTTGCTTTTTTGCATTTCTTTTTCTTGGGGATGGTCTTGCTCCCTGCCTCCTGTACAATGTCATGAACCTCAGTTTATAAGTCATCAGGCACTCTGTCTATCAGATCTAGTCCTTTAAATCTATTTCTCACTTCCACTGTATAATCATTAGGGATTTTATTTAGGTCATACCTGAATGGTCTTGTGGTTTTCCCTACTTTCTTCGATTCAAGTCTGAATTTGGCAATAAGAAGTTCATGATCTGAGCCACAGTCAGCTCCTGGTCTTCTTTTTGCTAACTGTATAGAGCTTCTCCATCTTTGGCGGCCAGTAATATAATCAATCTGATTTTGGTATTGACTATCTGGTGATGTCCATGTGTAGAGTCTTCTCATGCATTGTTGGAAGAGGGTGTTTGCTATGACCAGTGCATTCTCTTGGCAGAACTCTATTAGCCTTTGCCCTGCTTCATTCTGTACTCTAAGGCCAAATTTGCCTGTTACTCCAGGTGTTTCTTGACTTCCTACTTTTGCATTCCAGTCCCCTATAATGAGAAGGACATCTTTTTTGGGTGTTAATTCTAGACGGTCTTGTAGATCTTCATAGAACCGTTCAGCTTCAGCTTATTCAGCAGCATTACTGGTTGGGGCATAGACTTGGATTATCATGATATTGAATGGTTTGCCTCGGAAACAAACAGAAATCATTCTGTTGTTTTTGATACTGCATCCAAGTACGGCATTTAGGTGTCTTTTGTTGACCATGATTGCTACTCCATTTCTTCTAGGGATTCCTGCCCGCAGTAGTAGATATAATTGTCATTTGAGTTAAATTCACTCATTCCAGTCCATTTTACTTCACTGACGCCTAAAATGTCAACGTTCATTCTTGCCATCCCCTGTTTGATCACTTCCAATTTGCCATGATTCATGGACCTAACATTCCAGGTTCCTATGCAATATTGCTCTTTACAGCATCAGACCTTGCTTCCATCACCAGTCTCCACAGCTGGGTGTTGTTTTTGCTTTGGCTCTGTCTCTTCCTTCTTTCTGGAGTTATTTCTCCACTGATCTCCAGTAGCAAATTGGACACCTACTGACCTGGGGAGTTCATCTTTCAGTGTCCTATCTTTTTGCCTTTTCATACTGTTCATGGGGTTCTCAAGGCTGGAATACTGGAGTGGTTTGCCATTCCCTTCTCCAGTGACCACATTTTGTCACAACTCTCCACCATGACCTGGCTCCCACATGGCATGGCTCATAGTTTCATTGAGTTAGACAAGGCTGTGGTCCCTGTGATTAGATTGGTTAGTTTTCTGTGACTGTGTTTTTCAGTTTGTCTTCCCTCTGATGGAGAAGGATAAGAGGCTTATGACAGCTTCCTAATGGGATAGACTGACTGAGAGGGATACTGGGTCTTGTTCTGATGGGCAGGGCCATGCTCAGTTAATCTTTAATCCAATTTTCTGTTGATCTTTAATCAATTTTCTGTGTTCCCTCCCTGCCATTTACCTGGGCCAAACTATGGTGGAGGTAATGAAGATAATGGTGACCTCTCTCAAAAGATCCCATGCATGTACTGCTACAGTTCATGCTCCCAATCCTGCAGAAGGCCACCACTGACCCATTCCTTCACTAGAGACTCCAGGACACCCACAGGCAAGCCCAGGACAGTCTCTTGTGCAGGCTCAGTCATTCAGTCATGTCCAACTCTTTGCCACCCTATGGACTATAGCCCACCAGACTCCTCTGTCCTTGGAATTTTCCAGACAGGAACACTGGAGTGAGCTGCCATTTCCTCCTCTAAGGGATCTTCCCACCCCAGGGATTGAACAAGCATCTCTTTTGTCCCCTGCATTGGCAAGTGGATTCTTTACCACTGCGCCACCTGGGAAGCCAAGTTGAAAATTATTTCCATGTAAAAACCTGTACCCAATTGTTTATAGAAGATTTATTCATAATTGCCAAAAATTGGAAGTAACCACAATGTCCTTCAATAGGTGAATGGATTAAAAGAAAAAAAAGCAACTGAAAACCTGTGATCCATTCATACAATGGAATGTGATTTTTTTTTAATGAGTTATTAAGCCACCACAGGAGAAGGAAATGGCAACTCACTCCAGTATTCCTGCCTGGAGAATCCCCTGGCAAGAGGAGCCTGGCAGGCTACAGTCCATGGGGGTCACAAAGAGTCTAACACGACTGAGTGACTAAGCACACAAACCACCACAATGACATGAGGGAATCTTAAGTGCATATTGCTGAGTAAAAGATGCCAATCTGAGAAGACTATGTACTATATGGTTCCCACTGCATGACATTCTGGAAAAGACAAAACTATGGAGACAGAACAGAGGTCAGTGGTTACCAGGGACTTGGGGGAAGGAGAAGAGATGAGTGGGTGGAGCACAAGGAGTTTTAGGGCAGTGAAACTATTTGTATGATTCCATAATGGTGGCTATAGAACATGTAATGGTGGGTACAAGAACTTATGCATTTGTCAAAACCCATAGAATGTTCAACACAAAGAATGAACTCTAGTATAAACCATGGAGTTTGTGAGACCTCTCAGTTACTTTCTGCTCAATTTTTCTGTAAATCTTAAACTTAAGTTCTAAACTTAAAATCTATTCATTTAAAAAGGCATAGTATGTTGGATTATGCTGTGTGCAATGAAAAATTAAAGCAACACATAGGTACAGGAGTAATAGTATGGTGGGGTGTGTGTGTGTGTATAAACTATTTTATTCTTTAGGTTAGGGATGACCTCACTGATGATGTGACACTTGAGGTCTTAAAAAAGTGATGACGAAAGTCATTCTAACTTCTGGTGGGGAAAAAGAAAGAAAACCTTACAGATCAAGGGAAGCAAGTACAAAGGCCCCGTGGCTGGCATGTGCTTGATGTGTTTGGTGCCAGTGTGGCTGGAGTGGATGAGCTTGAAGAGGACAGCAGGGGTGGGGAAGGGCCATGTCATAGAGCAACTTGCTGGTCACTATGGAGAACCAGGATTTTAACCTGAGTGAGATGGGAGCCCCTTTGGAGTGGTGAGCAGAGGAGAGACACCATTTGATTTATTTTTGAGAAATTCCTCTCACTGTTGTGAGAACAGACTGTAGTGGGGACAAAAATGGAACAGGGAGACCTGATTTAAGTCCTATGGGCTTGGCGGGGAGAAGTGTCATAGCTAAGCCCAGAAACAAGATCATGTAGGCATTTGAACTTATGATCCCTGTAAATAACAGAAGACCTTGGGGCCCAGTGCAGCTGGGAGAATTCTAACTTGTGCATATGTGTATGCTAGGTCACTTCAGTCATGTCCAACTCTTTGCAACCCTGTGAATTGTAGCCCTCCAAGCTCGTCTTTCGGTGTGATTCTCTAGGCAAGGATACTGGAGTTATTTGCCATGCCGTCCTCCCGGAGATCTTCAGCCCAGGGATTGAACCCATGTCTCTTATGTCTCCTGTATTGGCAGGTGGATTCTTTACCTCTAGCGCCACCTGGGAAGCCTGGGAAACTCATGGGGGACCCTAATTCTCAGGAGACATTTAGAAACCAAGGAGTTGGGAGTATCATGGTGAAGCCACTCTGCCTGTTGCTCAAAGCCTCCAGGCTAGGGTTTCCGCTTGGTAAGTCTCATAATGTTGATGTTCAGAATGGGCCTTAACAACTCATTTCCAAGGAGCATTCAGATTCTGTGCCCCTGAAATGGTTTGGATATATTCATGGTGTCTTTTGTGATTGAAGACCCAAGATCTTCTAAGTTCTGCCCATGGTTTTTTTTTATTCATTAACTAAACTTAATCTTCATAAATATCCCATTATGAAGCCCTATTGACAAGTGTAAGGAACCACAGACCCAGAAAGGTTGACTATCACAAAGTCATCTAGTAATCAACAGCACGCAGACTGACCTGATCCTGCAGCCCAGGCCCTTCCTGAGATGTGCAAAGACAGACTAGTAGAAAGAACTGAGCATCCCAATTGACACACTCACTGCACAGACTTGAGGTTTAATTCCAGAGTGGAAAATGTGAAAGACAAACATTCCCATGTAAGACCTCTTTCTTTTCTTTATTTGATATCCTCTTTCAAAGTGGGTTTGGGAAAAATGGTGGAGTGAGTGAAGGAGGCAGGGGTTGGAGAGGAAGAGTTTAAAGGGCAGGAGAGTGAAGCATGTCCAGAAGGGGGGTAAGAAGTTTGGGCATATTTCTTTACTTCTCACTTCCTGTTTCTAAGTGGCTCCCAAGGTGTGGAGGCTAATGGCTTATAAGGACAAAGAAAAGCCATGTGCCTCTTAAAAGCTGGGAAGCTTGTGGGGGCCTCCTGGTTTCTGTAGCTTCTTCTTGGCAGGGATTTAGACCAGGTAAGGGAAGCAGGCTGGGTGGAGGCTTGGGTCACTGCTGTGGTCCCCAGCAGGCTGGTTTTCTGAGCATTGTCCCAGCCTCCTCTTCCTCACTATTGAGTAGAAGAACCATCCCCAACAACACCAGCTGAGCAGATTTGCCTGGGGAAGATCTCCCATTTCCAGGTGCAATGATAAATGGAGGTTTGGTGGTGAAGGATGTCAAAGAGACCCCTGCTGACTGATGACTCTGGGGTCATTAATGTTCACATCCAAGGGTCATTTACCAGCTGAGTCATAAACTCCAAAAGCAGAAATGCTGGCTGAATCCAAACTGCATGTCTGTAACAGAGAGGGAAGTTGGCAGAAGATGGTGTTGACTTTATTGCTGCTCCCCGAATCCTGAAGGCCATTTTAATTAGCTTTCAAACAGCGTTTGTACTCTTTGGTCTTTGAGTTTGTTCTTATGGCTACACATACCCATCCACACATAATCCCGGTTTAATGAAACCAGAGGAACATCAAAACCGCTATATTGTATTAGTGTCTCATTAAAATGGACATCTCTTGCTCTGTAGTTCATTAATGTTTTTAATTATTTAAAGCGAAATTTCCACACACTGTTGTGTTGATGAATAGAGGTCAAGTTTTTGTTTTTGTTGTTGCTGTTTTTTTAATAAACAAGGACGGTTGTTTTCTAATTTTCAAAGTAAGCTGCCAAGGAAGGAAAGGCTGTGACTAGCTTTGAATATATCAGATTCCGGGTATAATTGGTTGTGTTTTTCAAAACATACTGCTAATATTTGGAGTGACTTTATACATATTTATGGGGGCGAGGGGTGGCAAGAGCCAAACTAGGGGGCTGGTGGGGAAATGAAAGGATATCCAATTAATTGTGGGTGGAAATTAATTATGTAGTCCTGCAGAAATGGCCAAACTGTTGAATCACCACATCTAAAAGTGACAATAGCAATTTAAATAAGCAAAGTGTTTTTGTATGTGTGTGTGTGTGTGAGGGAGGGTAAACTGGGGAGGTGATCTGTAGACTCTGACGGGGAACCTCTGGCCTTGGCTGTGCTGGCTTCAGAGGCTGCAGACTAGCTAGTCTCAGAGAGAGCAAGGCTCAGAGGCTGGGGAAAGAGGCGTGGAAGGAAGGAGATGATGTGATACTGTGGGAAACGGAAGGAGTTGCTTTTCCCTGATGTCAAGATGCAGTAAAGTAAGAAAAAAAAGGTCAAGGGTAGATGAGAGGGACCTGAGTGAGTTCAGTTCCCAGCAGAGAACACCTTGGAGAGGGAGGGGGTGGGGAAGACATGCGTGTGGAGTTTTCCCAGACAGCTGGACAGCTTGGAACGTGGCAGTCTGGGGACTCCAGAAAAGTGATGAGCACTTGAAGTTTTCCTAATGGAATTCTTCGTGACGTTGTTTAATCCACATACCTGGTATGTGATTGTCTGTTAAACTGCTTTCTCTGGCATCTATACCCTTGGGGTCCCTGTAGTAAGCAGATGGCATACTCAAACTGGGTACTTAAGAAGAGTTTAATAAAGGAACTGTTTGCCAAAGTGTGGGCACAGTGTGAGGAAACCACAGGGATGGTGCCCAGCGCTGGGAACAATGTGGGAGAGGACAGTCACCTGATCACCTGGTGGGGGAGGGGAGGAGGCAGTACTGAACCTCAGTAGTGGAAAGGACCACTTTGGAAGGGCAGCTGGAATAAACTACCAGCAGAAAGCCGAGGGGATAAATACCCCAGCCTCTCTCTCCCCACATCCTCCAACTGCCTGCTGTTGACCCCCTTTGACTAAATCCCAATTTGAAATCAGCCTTGACTGTGGAGCTGTCCAGTCAATCCACAGTCTAGTGGTAGGCTGCAAATTTGAGTAAGAGTTGACATTGCAGCCTGTAGTCCAAAGACTGAAAAATCAAGCAGAATTGCTATGCTACAATTTAGAGGCAGAATTTCTTCTTCTGGGGAAACCTGTCTCCTCAGTCTTCTCTGAAGACATTTAAGTAACTGGATGAGACCAACCTGTATTTTGGAGGGTTGTTTGCTTTACTTAAACTCAACTGATTGTAAGTGTTAATCCCACCTTTAAAACACCTTTACATTGCCATCTGCAGAGATGTGGATGGACCTAGAAACTGTCATAGAGGGTGATGTAAGTCAAAAACAGAAAATCAATTATCATATACCTACACATAAAACATGGCGTAAGTAAACTTATTTGCAAGCAGAAATAGAGACACAGACATAGAGAACAAATGTATGGAAACCAAGGGGGGAAGGGGTGTGTGGGATTGGCATATACACACTACTATGTATAAAATAAATACCTAATGAGAAACAACTGTATAGCACAGGGAACTCTACTCAGTGTTCTGTGGTGAGCTAAACGGGAAGGAAATCCAAGGAGGAGGGGACATATGTATAGGAACAGCTGATTCACTTTGCTGTAGAACAGAAATTAACACAATATTGTAAAGCAACTATATACCAAAAAGAGGGGAGAAGGAACAGGGGAGGGGCAAATTAGGAGTATGGGAGTAAGAGATAAAAACTACTATGTATAAAATAGAGAAGCAACAAGGATATACTGTATAGCACAGGGAATCATACCCAAGGTCTTGTGATAGCCTTTAATGGAGTATAATTTGTAAATATACAAATGATTTACATCACGCTATACACATGTAATGTAATGCTACACACATGTAACTAATGTAATATTTTAAATCAACTATACTTCAATAATGATATCAGTAAATAAGTACCTTTACAGTGACATTCAGACCGGTGTTTGGCCAAATAGTTGGTCACCATAGTCTCATCAAGTTGACATATAAAATTAACCATCACAGTTCTCATGGTGGGGCAAGATGGAAGCAGAGCTACACTGAGGTTCAATCAAGGCCTTAATTTAAATATTGCTCACATGTGTTGAATTATCTAATCCTCAAAACAACATGGTGAAATATCTGTAAACAAAATTTACAGATGATGCAACTGAGGCTCAGAAAATTTATTGCCCAAGGACACAGCTGGAATTTGGTTGAGACAAAATCCAAGTCTTCTGAATTCAATTCTAGACAGTTTCTAAGTGACTAGCACAATATTTTAAAGTTCCATTATGAAATCACATGATATCTAGAGTTGACTTAACTCTTCATTGACTGGGGGACTTTTGCAGAAACACCTGTGGCTGGTGATTTGTTATGTAAGTGAAAGCTGAAACACATTAGTCAATCATATTCAGGTAACAAAAGAGGCATTAACATGTTTCTGGTCAATAATGTGTTAAAAACAATAAAGTTGGAAGGAAGTGAGAGTATGGGTGAAATGTGATTGGTTACGTGGTTAATTGTTGGGCTGGGTGATGAGTACGGAGGTTCACTGAATTTTTCTCTACAATTCTGAATATGTTTGAGAGACTTTCCACAATGAAACATTAAATATAATCTCACAGCTTTGTCAGCAGTTGGCATTTTACAAGGTGGAGCTATCCACTTGAGCCCTTCATTCATAGCTGCATGAACTCAAGCCCTTTGAATCAAGCTCTGCTTTTCCCTGCTTTGCTTTTGAAGGGCATATTTGCCACAGAACAACAGTGGTTACAGCAGAACTCTTTGCTGTCAGGTTACACTGAGTGTCTTCTGACGACACGACCTTTCACCCGTGAGCCAGCTTGCAGGTCATGCCACAGTGTGCTCATCACCAGCACAGACTCCGCAGCCAGACTGGGTGTGACCCCTGCCTCTGTCACTTACCAGCCGTATTCCCCTGACAAGCCATTTAACCTCTCTGTCCCTCAGCTCCACTGCTCAAGAAGTAGGACATCAATAGTACCTTCCTCCTAGGTTTTATTACAAGGACTGAAGGGGTCAGTATTGCTCAGAGACTTAGTCTCTTCATACAATAAGTGCGATGGAAGCATGGATTGAATAAAACCTACAAAACTCTCTATAAGACAAGAATTGCTTTGGGCTGCAAGTGGTTTTCTGGTGTTTGCCTCCCGATGCTGGAAGAGAAAGCAAAAAGTAAATTGTTCATTTACTCAAAAATTATTGAATCCCTGTTTTATATCTATTATGATGATGATCATAAAGACAAAAGTCTTTGACAACAAAGAACACAGTTTAGTTGGGAGAGGCAGACCATTAACTAAATCAATAGTTCTTAACATTTACTAAAACATAGACCTTCAGAGAACTGTATGAAGTTTATGGATCATCTCCACAAAATATGCCTACACATAAATTATTGGGTACCATGTTAAGAGTCCCTGAAATAAATAATTATAAATAGTATGATAAGTATTATGATAGAGATATGTACCCTGCTTATCTCTCTAGACGAATTTCTCTCCTCTACCCACCCTCCCACCCCCAGTTCTACCATATTGTCTTCTTTCAGTTCTTGAAAGAAATGGTTTCCCAAGTCTTGGTTGTACACCTCAACTAGAAAACCACAAATAAATAAGCAAAAACCTTCTAGGCTCATATATATATATATACACAAACACACAATATGTGTATGTGTGTGTGTATATATATATATATATATATATACACACACACCTATGTATATACACCAAGATACGCATAGTTATTTATAAATTGTACACATGCATTATCACCATTAATTAAGATATCCAGATGAGAACTATAAACAGGCCCAAGTTTGCCTTTAACAATAGAGGATGCATATCCATATTCAAGAAGACTTGGCGATAATTTTGTATTCTTTTGGCAGTCTTCTTGTCAGGTCTGATTAAACCATTGTTTTTATTTCATAACGTGATTGACAAAGAACTTGTATGAGGCAGTGTCAGTTCAGAAGAAAATTCTTGTTCACTTGTCCTTACATTATTAGCATTACCCTCCGTCTGTGACTTTTCAGGAAACTCTGTGAGTCATGTTTCATTTTGTGAGGTTTGGTTTAAGTCATGTAATCCATGAGTTCATGTAATAGACACACATAACTGCCTGTAAGGCGTGGCCATTCTTCCTCGGAATACTGCATGGGCTTTGTACTTTGCATGGCATTTGGACCCTCTGACACTAAAGGAGTTACTGGTTTCAGCCTGTTTATTAGATAATCATAAAGCTTAATTTCTTTTTCAGTTAGATTAAAAATTCATCATAAGGAGATGAATATGTTTTCTTCTTGCTTCCTAATAGGTTATCTTATGCACCCTTTGGGGAACAAGCCCTATACTCTGGAAACATATGCTTGAAAACACCAGCCCTTCTAGCTACAGGCTTCCCAAAGCTGCCTGCTACCTGGAGCACTTTGGCTGGGCACTTGCTCTTGGCCTAATTCCTTCATTCCCCTCAGGGTGTCTAACTTCTTACTTACTCTGGGCAGCTGTGCATAACCCCCTAAAAACCAGGTGGAGGTCTTCTGTTCACTTCCCTGGCACTGCTTTATACCACAGATACCTGTTAAGTCTCTATTAAGCCAGCTTTACCAAGGTGAGCAGACTAGACGTGACCCAGCATTCACAAAGATTACAGCCTGGAGGAGTTAGACATGAATCAAGCAGTGATTCAAATAGATAGAAAATTATAATTGTGTTACAAGCTTTGATGAAGTACAAAATATGATAAAAGCATAGAGAGCAGGGATTTGATCTAGCCTGGGAAAATAATTAAATTTAATCTGAAGGGCTTCCCAGGTGGTGCTAGTGGTAAAGAACCCACTGCCAATGTAGGAGATGCAAGAGACATGGGTTCAATCCTTTGGTTGGGAAGATCCCTTGGTGAAGAGCATGACCACCCATTTCAGTATTCTTGCCTGGAGAATCCCATGGAGAGAGGAGCCTGGAGGGCTATAGTTCACAGGGTCACAAAGAGTCAGATATGATTGAAGCGATTTTGTATGCAATCTGAAGGAGTAGCAGTCAAAGGGAAGAGAGAGTCCCAGGGGGAGAGAGGGGAGCATAAGCAAAGGCCCTGTGGCAGAAGGGGGCATTTATTTAACACTTACTATATGTTTTATAATTCCTTGTAAAGTTTTCTCCACCCCTCATGGGATGCTGAGCTCTATGAAAGCAGAGACCGACACTCTTGTTCACTATTCTATCACCCTCGCCTAAGAGAATGCCTGTTACATAGTTGTTGCTCAAGAAATGTTTGTTATGAATGAATGAGCACATAGGAAACACAATAAACCCAGACTGGGGACTGGGAGAAATTTTCTCAGAGGAGACAGCACCTGGGTTGGTATACAAAGAACAAGTAGGATTTCACTGCAGGAGGAAGCTGGAAGCATCCAGGCGAGGAGGAGCGGGAGGTCACAGGAGGACAGCGGGAGTTCTCAGGGTGTGTGAGGACCTGCAGGGGCCCCACCTGGCAGCAGCTCCAGCTTTGTACACACGGGACAGAAGGTGAGACTGGAGGGGACATGGGGAGGGGACACAGAGAAACCTGTTTACTGGCCTTTGAAAGACTGGACCAATGGGAAGATGTAACTCAGATGCAGCAGTGAGGGTCCCAGCTAAGGTGGGTGCAGTGAGAAGGGAGATGCCACTAACCGAAAGGGGGCACAGGAAGAGCAGCTGAATGTGATGGGCTGGGGCTGGGGGCTGCGGGGCTGCGGGGCTGCTCAGGCTGAACTTGAGGTGCATGGGACATGTGTGTGTGCTCAGTCGCTTCAGTCGGATTCATGGGATTCTCCAGGCAAGAACACTGGAGTGGACTGCCATGCCCTCCTCCAAGGGATCTTCCAGACCCAGGGATCGAACCTGCATCTACTGCATTGCAGGCGGATTCTTTATTGCTGAGCCACCAGGGCAGTCTGCATGGGAACATAGCCCCAGACATAAACCACAGTGGTCAAGTTTGCTGGTCTGCCGCCATGTGTCAGGGTGAATCAAGGAGAGGGCATCCTAGTCTGAGAGCTGGATAGGATACGAAAACGGGGAAGACTCTGCCCTGTCCTCAGGTGAGTTCCAGTCTACCGGGGATGCATTTATACATATAATTACATACAAGGTGGAAGATGTTAGGTAAGAGAGGAAGCAGATGGGAATTCATAAGGGAAGGATCAAAAACTACTTCCGGAGGGGCCAGCAGAGGAGGGAATCTGCTTAGAAATGCCCCATGGGTTGAAAGTCATAAGTCATTCATATTTCATAGTGGGGGGCAACAGGAAAATGTGGGTGTCTCATTGGCGTTAACCTCAAAAAGATAGTCCTTTAAAACCTAGATTCCTCAGTGACTTTTAAAAATAGCCCTTAGCATGGAGGCTTTCTGAAAGTCTAAATAAATTGCCTTCATTGGTTTCCCCTTGTCCGCACATTAATCTTCTCAGAGGCGGCAGTGCATTAATCAGGTCTGCTCTCTCCTTCTGGAATCGCCTTTCCCTGCTAAGCTCTGCCACGGATGGTGCTCATCGACTCCACGCCCTGCCGGTGCTGGTGGAAAGGAGCGTGCTCTGCCTGTGGGTCTCTGAAGGCCCTGTGGGGTCTCCTCTGTGTTTGGGGTCCCACTGGAATTTTCTGGCCCCCAGACATCAGGGATCTCCATGCAGACAGGCCACACCCACTCTGAGAGCTGCGCAATTTCACTGCCCCCTAAAAAGTCTTTGGAAAAAAAAAAAAACACTGATATTCTTTTATTTTTTAAATTGTTATTTATTTATTTTGGCACCAATGAGCAGCATGCAGGATCTTCATTCTCAACCAGGGGTCGAACCCACAGCCCCCTGCAATGAGAGCACAGAGTCTTAACCACTGAACCAAGAGGGAAGTCCTTAAAAAGCCTTTCACCCCTCTAAAAGTCTTGGGCGAACCCCATCCCTTCCCAGGGATATATTTACATCTAGTTGAATGATTAAGTAACTTGGCTAGATACCTCCAAACTGCCTGCTTCAATAAATATTCTAGAAGTAGCCCAGCCAAAGCATCTGAGTCATGTGATTCTACGCCTTTCTCCCTCTGCCCAGGCACTGTCATCACCATGGCCAAGCGTGCCCTTGACTCATGGATCAAGCTGAGTTGGGTGCTGTCAGGCAGCATCTTCTTAGAAGCTTTGGAGCTCCCAGCAGGGTGTCTCCTAAATTATTTTTGTCCCTGTTGATTCCACTTTGCCCCAACTCTGCCACAATTCATGGACTCCTCAGATTTAGTTGACAGGACTTTCTCATCTACAAAATGCCCTCTGCCCACACCCCAGCCTCTCCTAATGAGTTTGGCCATCCAGCTTGTCAGAGGTCCTGTGGGCTGGCTGGTCTGTGAGGGAGCAGTTTCAGACAAAGAGGGATCAGGACTGGGTTGAGCACCGTGACCAGACGGGGTGGGGTCGGGGGGGTTGGAGCACGGGGAGGGGTTGGGGGGAGCCTATAAGAACTATTCTAGGGATGTAGTTGATTTGCAAAGAAGCTCTAAAGGGCTTTGTTTTGTTTTAGTCGAGAGTTATGCTTTATCCAGTGGGAATTTTTAGGACTTCAAGCCCAGGAGACAGCATCTCAAATAACCCTGAGAGAACTGTTCTGAGGAGGTGAGGAGGGGGGACCCAGGTTATACAGAGGTTTGTAACAAAGGACAGGTAGTCGGAAAGTCAAAAGATAATTGTTAATTCAAGGAAAACCAGATCTCCTAAGTTAAGGAATTCAGTACTTCGATGTATGGCAAGATGCAAGCATCTGGGCTCACTGAAATCATTCCTTTTATATGCATCTCAGCGATCTGGGGCCAGTGTCCTGTACTTTCACACCCTGAGTTTCCTCAGGGCTCGCTGTAGGGAGTGGCTGCAGTCTGAAGAAGCTCTAAAGTTTTGGGTGGAGGTGGGAGCCTGTTTGCAAGGCTTGTCCATGGCTCTGTACCCGACCATGAGTCAGGAAAGCTATTCTGTGTCTTTAATTAAAGGCCCATCAGAGATAAAGAATCTGCCTGCCAATGCAGGAGACCTGGGTTCAATCCCTGGGTTGGGAAGGATCCCCTGGAAGAGGGCATGGCAACCCTCTCCAGTATTCTTGCCTGGACAGAGGAGCCTGGCGGGCTATAGTCCATGGGGTCACAAAGGGTCAGACACGACTGAATGACTGAGCATGCACACAAAGGGCCATCAACAGCAGTCCAGATTCATAGACTCCTAGATCATTCCCATACTAAAAAACTGAAACCCATAAGGCTGTCCTCCTAGTTCAGTCAAGACCTTGATTGTAATTGAGGAGGTGGGCTCATCTTGGGACTGAATCGGCAGTGGAGGTGTTTCCCCCAGCCCTGCCCCAATCTCAGAGGAAAAGCTGACAGGGACTGAGAAGCCAGTGGTGTGTGGGGTTGCCTCCCCCTCATCCCCTGTACCCTCTAGGCTGTCCGAAACTTGGTTCTGTTCTGATGTTAAGGGCCAGGCTTCTTCTACTCATTATCCAGACAGTTATTAAAACAATCTGAAAAATAGCATCCTTAGACTTCCAAGGTGGCCCTGGCCATGAGCGTTAGAGAGAAATTTTTTGAAATGGCTGACTTTAAGTTGTTCTTATTCAAAATGACAGGGGGAAAGCTCTGAATTTGCAAAGCTGTTTGAATAACTTTCTCAGTTTATTATCAGGCAAAACAGGTTGCAGTTGTTGAACTAAATGATACTTAAAGTCCCTTCAAGCTATGAGAACCATGTTTTTCATAGGTGGTTGGGCAAATAAGGGGCTTCTCTGGTGGCTCAGTCAGCAAAGAATCTGCCTGCAATGCAGGAGACTGAGTTCAACGCCTGGGTCAGGAAGATCCTCTGAATAAGGGAATGGCTACCAGCTCCAGTATTCTTGCCTGGAGAATCCCATGGACAGAGGAGCCTGCAAGGCTCTTTGTGTCCATGCGGTCACAAACAGTTGGACACAGTTGAGTAACTCAGTTCAGTTCAGTTGCTCAGTTGTGTCCGACTCTTTGTGATCCTATGGACTGCAGTATGCCAGGCCTCCCTGTCCATCACCAACTCCCAGAGTTTACTCAAACTCATGTCCATTGAGTCAGTGATGCCATCCAACCATCTCATCCTCTGTCATCCCCTTCTCCTCTTGCTTTCAATCTTCCCCAGCATCAGGGACTTTTCCAATGAGTCAGTTCTTCGCATCAGGTGGCCAGAGTATTGGAGTTTCAGCTTCAGCATCGGTCCTTCCAATGAATATTCAGGACCGATTTCCTTTAGGATGAAATGGTTGGATCTCCTTGCTGTCCAAGGGACTCTCAAGAATCTTCTCAAACAAATTGAGTGACTAACACTTTCAACTTCTGGACAAGTGACACAGCGGAAAGACCACTGACTTTGATCTAGAACAGTTAGGCTCTCAACAAACCCAAGTTCCAAGTCTGGAACAAGTCGGTGCCAGGGGAGACCCTGCTAGGTAGAAGATAAAGATCTCCCCTAAGGAATTTAGGTTCCAAAATAGGACCTCAGTCCTCAGAGGATGCAGAATGAGGTGTTATCCTACCTTTGGATGTGCTGACGTCCTTGGAACCAAGGCCACGATCAGTCAGAATTGGGGCTCATGGCAAAGCTGGGGTCAGATGAACCAAAGCAGGAGGAATGATTGGAAATGAGGGACCAGGATGAGATAGAGACTGATAGCCAAGGCGGTCTGATGCTAGCTACTAGCTATATGCTCTTAAATTTCTGCTACTTGGGGACAAGATGAAAAAGGTTGAACCTCAGATCTGGTTTGGCGGCCTCAGTTGGAAAAATCAAACAAATGAATTTCATCTGGTTATTTATGTTAATTTTGAAGAATGAACTTTAAACACACAGAGGAGAGAGAATGACTGAACCTCTGGGAATATCTGCACAGACAGCCAAGCCAGCAGAGCGGTATTCAGGGCTGGCTTTTAGATCTGATTCTGGAATCTCCTCTGAGAACCTGTAAGTGTGACTTTTCAAACAGATTGCACAGCGAAGGAAGCGCTTCGCTAGCCGTGCCGGGAAGAGTTATCAGAAATTAACGAGATGTCGGAGATGGACCATCAACGAGCCACGAAAGAGAGACCTCAGGTCACAGTTAGACAATTCAACAACTCGAGATATTCTCCCAAAGGGTGGTGCTGTGTCCTTGGCTTTGCAGAACATCCCAGAAGTTTAAAGGAAGATGGGCATGCTGCCCTAGAAACTGTTCTGTTATTCCTTTCCTGCTCCCAGCTCTCAGTCCTAAACCCGCCAGCATCTCCCACCCCATCGCACTTGTGCTACATCACCGCTTTCTGTGGGGAGCTTCAGAGAGGGTTGAAGAAGAGTTTGTATCCCCAGCTGGCTTCTGCTGGATCAGTCACTCACCAGCTGCATTTCTGATCTTGTTCTCATCTCAGAAATATCGGTTTTGGTATTCCTGCCTTAGTGCCCTCTTCTTTGTCTTGCCTGTTTGGTTAAAGCACCACATCTCACAGTGTGCTCTGGGGGAAGCTTGTGTGTGTGTGTGTGTGTGTGTGTGTGTGTGTGTGTGTGTGCAGGTTCCTACAGACATCCTCTGGTTTTAGTGTGCAGTGGATGGGGAGGCAGAGAGGGTTGAAACAACAGCCAGATCATCTTCCTTTCCCCTTCTTCCTGACACATTCACGTGTCAGGCTTGAGGCTGAAATGCTGTGCTGTAGAGCAGCAGTCCCCAACCTTTTTGTCACCAGGGACCGGTTTTGTGGAAGACAATTTTTCCATGGAGTGTGTGGGGGGGGGGTGGTTTAGGGATGATTTAAGCTCATTACATTTTTTTCTGCACTGTTTCGTTATTACATCAGCTCCACCTCAGATCATGAGGCATTAGATCCGGAGGTTGGAGACCCCTGCTGTAGAGAACATGAGTTGGGGGTGGAAATGCCCTGGATGACCTTCCCAGGTGGTGCTAGTGGTAAAGAACCCGCCCACCAATGCAGCAGATGTAAGAGATGTGGGTTCAATCCCTGAGTCGGGAAGATCCCCTGGAGGAGGGCATGGCAACCCACTCCAGTATTCTTGCCTGGTGAATCCCATGGACAGAGGAGCCTGGCGGGCTACAGTCCACGGGTTGCAAAAGAATCAGACACAACTTAGTGACTAAACAAGAACGACAATAGATGATGAATATACTCAGCACAGGGTTCTCCTCTTGCTCACCAGCCTCCCATCCCTGTTCTGGACAAGAAGACAAAGAAGGAAACAGAAAGCAAGTGGGGAGATGACTCTATGGGAGGAAGCTAGAGGGCTGACAAGCCCTTGCTTCTCTCCACTGAGCAAGAACTGCAGACGGGGCTCTCCTTGGCTGCAGAGGAGGTTGGTGAGTGTGGGGGTTTTGTTTTTCAGCTGGAATTGGAATCAGGGTGCAGTTAGTAAGGAAGAGAGGGAATGGATATTGGAAAGGCAGCCATACTATGTTAAAATAGATTAATTACTGTATCAGAATAGATTAATACACATTCCATTCTACATATTCCATTAGGGTCTCCCAAACTTTCTTTTTGCATCATGGGACCTAGAAAATAAGGCTTGTCTGGCAATATAGGGTAAATGGAAAACACGGCTTATGAATAAGGCAACTCACCCCAGGGACATGGGTTGACGTGAAACCCACCCAGCTTCTCCAAGGACTGAGAGCGCCAATCCCTGCAGCCCAGTCACCCATTCACTGTAAAACTGAGCCATATCATAGCTACAGCGGCTTGCAGGTCAGCACACAGGCACTTTGTTAAGTAGTGTTTATAGAATGGCTCTGTAGTAAAGAATCTGCCTGCAATGCAAGAGACCTGGGTTTCATCCCTGGGTTAGAAGATCTCCTGGAGAAGGAAATGGCAACCCACTCCAATCTTCTTGCCTGGAAAATTCCATGGATAGAGGAGCCTGGTGGGCTACAGTCCATGGGGTCGCTAAGAGGTGGACACAACTGAGCGATTATCACTTTCACTTTGTAGGAAAACACCTTTGAGGGGTAAGCGACACAGGACTTGGCAAAGGAAGAGCTGAGTGGCAATAAAGTTGTCTCAAAGCTCTCAGGAGATCCTCTGGGGAGCTCTGGAGAGGGAACACCCTTCAGAGTTGTCCCACTCTGATACAAGGAAGCCAGGCCCTCATCCTGCCCCTTCCCACTCTGACCAGTCACTGGGCATGGGAGGTGATGTGGCCCTGGAACAGGGACCCTCAGGCTGAGGGCAATGCCCAGACTGGGACTTGATGGAGTGCCATCAGCTGCCATGTCTCCCTGAAGCTGGGGAAACTGGTCCCTCAGTCCCAAAGCGGGGGAGGTCTATGCAGAGCTCCCCCAATTGACTCTTGGGGGCTTTGTACTCTACAGGGAACAGCCATGCCCTCCTGCAGAATGGCCCTTGGTGGCCTGGTAAGAACAGAATACAGGAAGACATGAAATAAAAGTCTTACCTGGAATGGCGTCTGTGGTATTCTCGTGTGAACTGACGTCTCAGCCCATGCTGAGTCCCAGAGGCTTATGGGAGAGTCCCACCTGATTTCAGCAGCCCTGGAGGCTCGACAAATCTGCTTCACCTGCTGTTTATTTGAATTCAGCCAGGCTCTTCTGCGGTATTCATTGTCATGGACATCATGTAGCAAGAGGCAGCTGAGAGGCTGAAACAAGCTCCCAATTTGTCTTTGGAAAATTTTCTCCATTATGAGAAGAGAAAGATTAAAGGGATAATAATACCTCACATGGATATCATGCTTTCCTACCAGCAAAGAGCTTGCAGATGCATATTATCTTATTTGAGCCTCACAGAGCCTATAGCCCTGTGAGGTAACTAGAATAGGAATTACTATTCATCATAGAGGTGAAAATATTGTAACTTTAGAAACTCACAACTCCATCTTATATTCCAAGAATGGGTTGCATTTCTTAATTTCTTTTCTTTCCTTTTTTTTTTTTTTTTTAACCACGATCCTTTCTATTCTCTCAAAATCCAAGAAAGCTAAAGCAAGAAGGAAAGTGGGAAAATGACTTTCCCTTCCCTATGCACGTCTGGTCTATAGTGTCTTTCTCCCATCTCTAATACTACAATAGGAGAGTGAGGATGCCGAAATTAAACTACCGACAAACAAGAAAAATATGGCAGCTGTCAACTTCTGAGACTGCAGCACTTATTTATTTTTGCTGCTGCTGCTGCTGCTAAGTCGCTTCAGTCGTGTCCGACTCTGTGCCACCCCATAGATGGCAGCCCACCAGGGTCCCCCGTCCCTGGGATTCTCCAGGCAAGAACACTGGAGTGGGTTGCCATTTCCTTCTCCAATGCATGAAAGTGAAAAGTGAAAGTGAAGTTGCTCAGTCGTGCCCGACTCTTAGTGACTCCATGGACTGCAGCCCACCAGGCTTCCCTGTCCCTGGGATTCTCCAGGCAAGAGCACTGGAGTGGGGCGCCATTGCCTTCTCTGTATTTATGTTTACTTAATTTGTATTAGAGTATAGTTGCTTCACAGCGTTCCATTAGTTTCTACTGTACAGCAAAATGAATCAGCTATACGTATCCATATTATGTCAGTTAGTTCAGTTGCTCAGTCATGTCCGACTCTTTGCGACCCCATGGACTGCGGCACACCAGGCTTTCCTGTCCATCACCAGCTCCTGGAGCTTGCTCAAACTCATGTCAATCCAGTCAGTGATGCCATCCAACCATCTCATTCTGTCGTCCCTTTCTCCTTCTGCCTTCAATCTTTCCCAGTATCAGGGTCTTTTCCAATGAGTCAGCTCTTCGCATCAGGCGGCCAAAGTACTGGAGCTTCAGCTTCAGCATCAGTCCTTCTGATGAACACCCAGGACTGGTCTCCTTTAGGACGGACTGGCTGGATCTCCTTACTGTCCTATGCATCCTCTCCCTTTTGAACTTCCTTCCCATTCAGGGCTTCCCTGGTGGCTCAGAGGGTAAAGGGTCTGCCTACAATGCGGGAGGCCTGGGTTCAATCCCTGGGTCCGGAAGATCCCCTGGAGAAGGAAATGGCAATCCACTCCAGTACTCTTGCCTGGAAAATCCCATGAACAGAGGAGCCTGGTAGGCTACAGTCCATGGGGTGGCAAAGAGTCGGACACGACTGAGTGACTTCACTTTTCACTTTCACTTTCCGATTCAGTTCACCACCGTGGATTAAGTAGAGTTCACTGTGCTCTACAGTGTTCTCACTGAAATTGAAAGTGAAAATCACTCACTTTCAGCCCCACTGGCACTCAGTAAGCCCGGGATTCTGGCTGACTCACAAGGTCAACAGTGTGCTGTTTGACCAACTTTTGTGTCCAACTTTTTGTGACCCCATGGACTGTACAGTCCATGGAATTCTCCAGGCCAGAATACTGGAGTGGGTAGCCTTGCCCTTCTCCAGGGGACCTTCCCAACCCAGGGATCAAACCCTTGTCTCCCGTACTACAGGCGGATTCTTTCCCAGCTGAGCCACCAGGGAAATCCTCATCAACTATCTCTTTTATACATGGCATCAATAGTGTATAGGTGTCGGTCCCAGGCTCCCAGTTCCTGCCACCCCTCTTTCCCCTTTGGCATCCACATATTTGTTCTCTACATTTGTGTCTCCACTTCTTTGCAAATATAAACACTTTCTGTATCATATATTAATGCAAATATGTGGAATCTAGAAAAACACATCACTTATTTATTGTGTCCCTACTGAATGCAATGGGAGTGGTAAACAGTGTGAATAAAATTTATAGTCCTTGTAGAGCTAACAATCCCATAAGGGACATAAAATAGGAAAAGGACTAACAAACACTAGAGCGCAGAAGTGGAGCCCTGCCTGACAGTTTAGAGAAGGCCAGGCGCCAGGAGGCGTTAACAGAAGTGGCAGTGTGAAAGCCAGTCCCTAAGGATGAGGTATGCTTCCTCCGCGGATGATGAAGCACACTGTTGACCTTGTGAGTCAGCCAGAATCCTGGGCTTACTGAGTGCCAGTGGGGCTGAAAGGCAGGCAGGAGCGTTCACCCTGTTGCTGGTCAACTCGGGTCAATATTTAGCCCACTGCACACTTGTTACCACCAGCCAGCCACCTAAACAGCCCGTGCTTTCTTGCTCTTCCATTGGCTTATTTTTTAAAAAACACATTTTGTCTTTTCAACACTTCTTGTAGCATTGGAAAGGGTTATTACCAGAATTTTTAAAAGAAATGTTTGCTGCAGCTTCCCATGAAAAATAGACTCCCTAGGCTGGGACATCACAGGGTCTGGGGGGAAATTCAGAAGCCACTTGGAGCAGCAGACGCTTGCATATCTTTACCAAGTCAGATTTTTTTTTTTTCGCACACAGGTGATCCATAAGCTTGTGCCCGAGGGAAACAGCAGGACTTTGAATGGGGTGTTTTTTCCAGAGTTTCCCATTTGTCTTGCTTCTTTGTTCCACCTTTATTATTCTCCTGGAGGGAATATTCCTAATAGATTAATAAATGAAAATGTAAATAATGTGATTACTGAAATATGGATTTTCCAGGTATGCAATTTATTATCAGCTTGGTAGAAGTGAAGTCATTTGATGCCATCTGTTCCACGGCCACTTCTCATGCTGCCAAGGGGAGAGGACTTCACAAATTAACAGCCAGAGCTCCCAGGAGTCACTGACCTTGGGAGAAGCTGGAGGTAGAGAAGGGAGCCAACCCTGGGAGCAGAAAAAACCTCCGACCATAAACTGGTGTCACGTGGGCACAAGTCTTGAATCGATACCAGTGAGGGCCTGATGCCTAAACTCTAAATAATCATTGGAAAGCTTGGGATGAGGGTGGAGAGGGTAGATTTGAAATGAAAATAGAAGGGGAAATGAAGGGGAGAGGATAATTAGCAGTAAATGTGTCAGATCCTTGAGCAACAATTTAGGCTGATGGGGTGTGTTTACAGGCTTGACCCTTTGGGGGAATTATTTGCAAGGCTGAATGAACCCATACACATTTTGGAAATTAAACTTCCTCCTGGGGAGAATCCGTCTTTGCATCACCTTGGTGGTCCCGAAGAGCTGGGCTGGACAGCAGACCGGGAGATTTCAAGTCTTAGCTGTGCCCTCACCAGCTCCATGACCATTAGCATCTCTGTGTCTCTGTGTCCTCATTAAACAACTGAGAAGACTAGGTGTTCTGGTCTCTGGAGCTGCTCAATCTTTTATGAATGATTCCATTTTCAGAGTCAGAAGTTTCATAAAATCCTCCTTTGCTAGCGTCATTCAGTGTCACCCTTGACGTTGCCTGCAGAAGGACATGGAGTCTGTGGTGAAGTGTGGTGACTCTGCCTTCATCAGGGACCATCCCCTGCAAGGGGGGACCTGTTCACCCACGTAGGAGACCTGAAGAGTGAAGGAGTCATATCAGGAGCCACCTCTTCCCCCGGGGAGGGCAGTGGGGTCTGACTTCATCTTCTTAACTGGAGAAGGATAAACCCCAAGAGTCTGAGAGGGGCAGTCCACCTCCTCATGGCTTCTCTTGGTCCATCCTTCCTCTCCTCCTGCCTTTCCATTCAAGGCGCTCTCTCCTCGTTGTCAGCCGTTGACACTTAGAACAAGGCTGTCTGGGACAGAGGCATGTGTCTCCGGGAGCTGGCATGGACCTGAACCGAAGCAGGAGCTGGGAAGCATCTCCCGTGCTGGGGTGGTGGGCTGGAGGAGGAGCGGGTTGACAGCTGAGTGGAGACAGGGTGGCTCCGGAGAAAAACGAGATCCTGCCCCAGGCTGGGCATTCAGGGGTCAGGCTCCCCAGGTGGCTCTGAGAGGTGGGCTTTGGAAGGGGCTTCAGAGGAGAGGAAGGAGGCCATGAGTCTCCTACTGTGGCTGGAGAGCCAAAGAGCAGCGGGGCAGTTTCCCTCCTGAAAAACTTCAGTCTCTCCAGAACCTGTTGTCTTTCATGGAGAATGAGCTGCTGCTCCTCCGACACTCATTCACTTGACAAACACTCCTTGCCTCTGCAAGGCACTATGGATCCCATGTGGGGGGAAAAAAATCGTATGTAAAATTCTTGTGCCTTCAGGGAGCTTATGGTCTAGCGGAAGAGACAGGCGCTCAAGGCGTAGTTGAGGAGACTTCCCTGGCAACCCAGTGGTTAAGACTTCACCTTCCGAGGCAGGGTGTGTGTGTTTGATCCCTGGTCGGGGAGACAAGACCCCACATACCGCCTGGTTAAAACAAAACAAAGCAAAACACAAAATAGAAGCAATATTGTAATACACTCAATAAAGACTTTTAAAAATGGTCCCTTGTTTAAAAACATTTTTAAAAAGACGTAATTGAAAAATCATGAAATGATAGTGAGTGGCGAAGTCCAGCAGTGAAGACGGAGAGCATGAAGGAGGGTTGTTTCCTGTCACGTGGTGAGAAGAGGCTTTCTCTGAGCTGAGACCTAAATAAAGCGAGGTGGGGGTAGGGGGCAAGCCCTGGGGATTTCTGGGGGTTAAAAATCCTCCCTGGGCTGAGAGAGCAAATCCACTAGGGCCCGAGGCAGGCGTGTACCTTCTGGGTTCAGAGAACGTGTGGCTGGAGCAGAACGAGAAACAGGAAGGATTCTAGCGATGCCATCCCATTTGTCCCCGGATGCCAGCCTGGGGCCCCACGTGGAACCTCGGAGTTGGTTCTCCATGTGATGGAGACCATGACGGGATTGACAAGTGCAAGGGGTCACCCCTGGCTGGCCTGTGGAGAAGGGACTTACCTGAGGGGAAGAATGGGACCTGGGGACAAGATTTTGGGGCTGCTGTCCACCTGGGCCAGTAAGTGGCAATCTCTGATGCTTTTCCATTTTGTAGGATGTTAGCAGCCCAGGCAGGGAGTTCTGGCCATCCCACAGAAGGATGCTCGGGGGACCAGGGCTGTGGGGCCGCTGGGTGCCAGCATCTGAGAGCACAATTCGCAGACAACTGGGAGAACGTGGCTGCAGAGCTTTGATGTGCTGAGTCAAGATCACAGGTTAATTCCTTACTCTTATGTTCTCCAGCTCTTTCCCCAGCATGCTGTAGGAGAAAAGAAGACAAGCTTCGTAGTCGAGGAGATCTGTTCAAATCCCAACTCTGTTGCTTCCATGTACCACTTCAGGTAAGTTACTTCACGAACCGCAGACTCCCACAGATGCGCTCTCAACCTGAAGCATGGATGTGAAGGTGTGAGATGGTTCATGCCCAGTTCTCTGTCACCTGTTACTACTCTTCGGGAAGTGTTGGCTACGGTGACATCTAGGGTCCTACTCCACCTCCCACTGCAGACGACAGTCCTGCCTCCTATTATGGCCTGACCTGCGTGCATGCTCAGTCCTGTCCAACTCTGTGCGACCCCATGGACTGTAGCCCGCCAGGCTCCTCTGTCCATGGGAGTCCCTAAGCAAGAATACTGAAGTGGGTTGCCATTTCCTTCTCCAGGGGATCTTACTGACCCTGGGATTGAACTGCTGTCTCCTGCAAGTCACCTACATTGCAGACAGATTCTTTAGAGCTGAGCCACCATGGAAACTCCCCCTTTATGGGCTGCATCACAATTAATGTTAGAAATCTTTTCCTCCAAGCTGAATCAAGCACTGCCTTGGGGAGAGGGGGGCCAATAAATAAAATAAATAATCAAATAAATAAATCAAATAAATCATTGTTAGATTTTCCATATGCCCCCTTCCTTTCCCCAGGAAATCAGGGGTCCAGGGGAGGAACAGAAAGCAGATATGTGATGGACAGCTGTGTGATGTGGGAAGCCCATGGCCTGTCCAGCTTCAGTTCTGACCCCTGCGAGGGATGGGTCGGCTCTGGACCACCTGTGAGGCAGGAGACAGAGGATCAGCCCTGATCTCTAGCCTCCTCCCTACACTGCAGCGAGAGGGCAGTGGCGCCTTGAGAAATCTGTTATCCTCGCCCCAGGATCTTATAGCATCTCTGAAAAGCAATGACATCCTCCATTTCCCCTGATGCCTGTTCTCTGGTTTCCTTCTACAGAAACCAGCCCTGAGTCCATCCAGGCAAGGATGCTACAGGGGACCGTCTGCATGGCTCCTGGAGACACATCCCATCCACTCTCAGTCAAGCCCCTCTCACGTTCAGGCACACTACACTTCTCTGCTTTTACTCTGGTTCTCATCACCATCTGATCTGTGTTTGCTTGCTTACTCTTTGTCGCACTCACTGGAACACAAGCTCCGTGAGAGCAGAAGCCTCCTTGTCACGCCCATCACGGTGATCTCTGGTGCCTCCAAAGCTGCTGGGCACAGAGCAGGCACTCACCAGCCTTTGGCTGGGGCAGCTCACGAGTGAGGGGTGTGTGTCAGAGGTGTGCAGCACACGCGTGCTGGGTCCACAGGGTGCTAAGGCATCTGGACTTGGCTGTTGACCAACGTGGAAGCAACAGCCCAGCTCATGAGTGACCCTGGAGAGGCCAAGCAATGCAGCCCTTCAAGCTGCAGCTAAATGACCTTGACAGACACACTTTAGTATTAAGTGAATTGATCAAACGGTTCCTCAGCTGTGCCCAGACTGGTCACGGGTTAGCTGAGTTTTCCCCTTGTTGCCCTGTGTAGGCAGATTTGGAGTCCTGAGAGCGGGGAGTAAGGCAGAGAAGAGGGACGTGAATAACACAGGCTGATTTCCAGAAAGGGTGTGCCACAACCTCAGACCTGCCCAGAGGGGGGCCAGGCAGCCAGCTGGATGTACAGGAGGCTTATGGAAGACAGGTGAGGCAAAAGAGCCCAGCAGGCATTCAAAATAAAACAGGCTGCCCACCCAAGCAGGACCACGTGGATGTTCCCTGGGGACTGGCCCGAGTTCAACAGTCTACAGCGTCTCATGATTTGCTCAGACAAGATTCCCTCCTACCCTATCAGGCCTGCTTTTAACTGTCCTCTAATGACATCATGTATTGATAATTCCTAAATTTAGGCCTTTGAAAGTTCTGTGTGTACCTCAGTTAATCTGGAGCCCCAGCCTGCCTGCACCCACGTTAGACGAAAGGGATGGACCCAGACAGCTTGGAAATCATCTAGCTTGCTTATCCCGTATGACTCCAGCAGGATGCCCCTCCAGTGCCTGTTGGGGCAGAATTCTGCAGAAGAGGGTCCCCGGGGGGGACGAAGGAGATGCAGGCCTCGGGGCTTCACTCCCCTCGCTCAAACACCCTCTATTGTGCTTCACTGATTTTAGCGGCGGATGGGACTGTGTCTGCCCATTCGTTAGAAAGCACTACATTTCCCTTCCTCTCATCTATTTTTTTTAATCTGCTCTGCGTCCGCTGCTTGACAGCCGGGGGCTCAATCTTTTCCTTTCTGAATGTAGGCAGAGGCGCAAGTAGCATCAGTTCGTCTCAAACAGAATCGCTTGCAAAGCTGCTTTGTTATCAGCATTTGGTCAGTGGATGAAGAGAGCTGATGCTGTATGCAGAAAGAGTGTGCTGTTTGGAGAGCTCTCTCCGAGTCCCGTTTGTCCTCAGGCCTGTCATTTGCCCTCCTGAGAGGCATGAGATGTGGGGTTATGCTGAGGATTCAATGCGATGACCTAAGTGTTTGGCACATTGGAGGTAATCAAGTCATATTCGCTCTCTTCCTTATACTGATGCGTAAGCTCTGTGTTAGGGCCTAGAGGAAAGACAGAAAAATGACTCTCCACGACGCTGAGATGTGTGTCCACCCCTTCTGACTTGGTTGTCACTAATCCTGGTCTTTTGCTGATGCTTTGCCATCTTCTTTAACTCTACCCAAAATGTATCCCCAAAACCTGTGGGGAGGGTGAGAGTTTAGAAACGCAATTCCCTCTCCACGCTCCTCATTGTGTCACTGTCTCTCTGAATCAAAGATTATAACAGAGGATGAAAAACTCATCAGAGCAACAACAAATATTCCCTCTAAGCCGTCAGCAAAATGAAATAGGAGTTTTCAGGGCGCCGGTCAAAAGGACCAAAAGTGGAAAGTGGAGCCACGGCGCCACCACGTGGTGAAATGGCAAACGACGGCTTTTACGGCTTTTTTTTTCCCCCTCGTTAATTGCGTGTCTTCGAGTTTCCCAGGTGGCGCTAGCGGTAAAGAACCTGCCTGCAAATGCAGGAGACAAGAGAGACTCGGATTCGATCCCTGGGTCCGGAAGATCCCCTGGACGAGGGCGTGGCAACCCACTCCAGTATTCTTGCCTGGAGAATCCCATGGGCACAGGAGCCTGGTGAGCTACAGCCCACAGGGTCACGAACAGTCGGAAATGACTGAAGCAGCTGAGCAGGCACACATTATTTTCATAGTTACAGGCCTCCACCTGACCCAAGGCCAGGCTCATCGGAGCACAGAGCTGAGCCTAGGGCTCACCGGGACTGGCCATGCTGACCCAGGGGATCGTCAAACAACTGTGCTCGTGAGGGTGACCAGTGAGGGAGTGGGCGTGGATGAGCAGGGATGAACCCTCTCTGGAGGAAAAAATAATAAAGCACCCTGTTATTGTGGCTTGTCAGAGATACAAGGAAGTATTTTGCTGTTCTTATACCACCTGCCTCAGAATCACCTGGTGAGGCCGGTAAAGGTGCCGATTCCTGCCCAGAACCTCCAGGGATGCCGGCTGGCCGCCTACATGTTTTACAAGGCCCCTGGGAGAGTCCAGGGAATGTTACAACCTGGGGGACAGAAACTTTGATTATCCTTCAATTAAAAATAAATTTTTTAAATAGTTAAAAAAAAACATAAGAGAGACAGAAAATTGAAGGAAAAGGGAATCCTGAAAACAGGCAGATCTTGGATATATTGTGAGTTCAGGTCTAGACCACAGTAATAAAGCACAGATAGTGACAAAGAGAGTCACAGGAATTATTTTTTGGTTTCCCAGTGCATATGCAAGTTAACTTTACTACACTGTAGCCTATTAAGTGTGCAATAACATTCTGTCTACAAAAGCATGTGTTGTTGTTCAGTCGCTCAGTCATGTCCGACTCTTGGTGACCCATGGACTGCAGCACACCCGGCTTCTCTCTCCTACACCATCTCCCAGAACTTGCTCAAACTCTTGTCCATCAAGTCAGATGCCATCCAACCATCAGGCGGCCAAAGTATTGGAGCTTCAGCTTCAGCATCAGTAATAACGTTACGTCTACAAAACAATGTACCTACTTTAATTTAAAAATACTTTACTGGAAAAAAAATGATGACCATTATCAACAACACAGGGTTGCCACAGACCTCCAATGTGTAAAAAAAGCAGTATCTGTGAATCACAATAAAATGAGGTATGCCTGAGTAGATTACTACACACACACACACACACACGTACCCACAGAGTCCTGTATGTGCAAATGGCTGACTATGTGGATAGGGATTTGTTTGCTGGACCACTAAAGAATTTTCAGTGGCTGGTAAATTGGAAGGACTGATACTGAAGCTGAAGCTCCAATACTTTTGGCCACCTGATGGAAAGAGTCAACTCATTGGAAAAGACTCTAATTCTGGGAAAACTTGAAGGCAGGAGAAGGGGGCAGCAGAGGACGAGATGATTGGATAACATCACCAACTCGGTGGACTTGAGTTTGTGCAAGCTCCTGGAGATGGTGAAGGACAGGGAAGCCTGGCGTGCTGCAATCCATGGGGTCACAGATTCTGACATCATGTAGCAACTGAACAACAACAAAATGTAAAAACAAAGCCAATGAATGAAAAACACAAAACAAATGAAGCAAATGTTTCATTTGAAACATTTGCCTGTTTCCATGGCATAAATATTCCCACCTTGGCCTATTTCCAGCCACAACCTGACGTCACTGAACACAGAGGAAATGCACAGTTGGGTATTTCACTGTATGGATTTAGTCATAAATCACCACAAGAGCTTCCATCACAGTAAAATGTAATAAAATAATTAGGAAGGGCTGAACTTTGAGTATTATTTTTGTTTCTAATATAATTTATTTAAAGTTTATATCATTTAATTTTTAAAATAAGCAATGTCTTAGCAAAATTCCTAAAAATCAGCTCTCATGAGCTGATCTGAGCCAGTTTCCAACACACCACTACTCTGTACCAAACAGCTAAGGCTGGAGATGGAGGGCAGGGCCAAGCCTCATGAAGGAGATGCTGACAGGAGCTGATGAGATAACTCTCAGGAAAGGACTTTCTGAGGCAGCTGTCAGGCAGACAGCAAAGCCTTACTGTGGGGTTCCCTTCTCGAGGTCAGCTGTCCACTGAGCGTGAAGTGGCCGCCCCTCTCAGCACCCCCTGAAGCCCTCCCTAGAGCTGGGAGCATGTGGATTTCCAGTCATCCCTGTCTAGCACCCTGTGAAGTCCATGACCCCTAGGAGGCATCCAGTGACTACTCACTGTGGAATGAATTACATGGCCCAGAATCCAGAGAGCTGGGTCTTGGGTCTGCTATTATGAGCTTCTGCAAATCTGTGGTTTCTGGGCTTCAGTTTCCCTATGTAGAGGAGTAGAGCATCAAACCACATGACTGAAGGCTCTGCCAGGGTCCCAGGACTTTCTCTCCATAGCAGTCGGCTCTGACCGCCCCCGAGTCTGGGGTCCTATCCTGGTTAACTTATCCTCAGGGCTTGACTTCATCACGGGGTCCGGGGTCTCCAACTTCTCATGAGTTGACCTTGGTGCCACTGACGTAAGAGCTTCTGATACATAAAGTGAAGATGCTTCAGTCGTGTCCAAGTGAGACCCCATGGACTGTAGCCCACCAGGCTCCTCTGTTCATGGGGATTCTCCAGGCAAGAATAGTGGAGTGGGTTGCCATTTCCTTCTCCCGTAGATCTTCCCAACTCAGGGATCGAACCCAGGTCTCCTGCATTGCAGGCAGACTCTACTCTCTGAGCCACCAGGGAAGACCCTAGCTAAGAACCTACCTGTCCCATCAGTGGCAGGAATCCAGCTCCACGGACAGGATTTCCTCAGGGATTCTGGAGAGGGGTGAGGCTGTGTCACGAGGCTGGAGCAGCCTTAGGATGTCAGCTGCCAGGGCGCCTTGGTGCATGTCAGGGAAAGTTCCAGCCCCAGCTTCCTTCCTCTCCCTGCCAGGGAAGATGTCAAGGGGATAAGAGGCCACAGGGAATCATGAATACACTAAAAGGAACTCCACTGAGGATTTTCAAAAGGTGAATTTTATGTTGGGTGGATTATACCTCAATTTAAAAAACTTTTGAATATTTATCAAGGAAGGAGGAGAAGGGGAAGAAAAGGAGGAAGAAGAGGAGGGGGAGAGGGAGGAAAGGAGAAGAAATCCGAGCAGCTCTTGTGGGTAGAGAGAAGGTGCAAGAATGTTCCATGATTCCCTGGAACACCCCTATCTCAGGGATTTCCTTTTGGAATAGAAATTCAAATTCAGTGTGTTTTCTATTCCTTGGTTCAGTATGTTGGATAATTAGGCTGCAAGTGCGACCCTAGCACTGGGTCTTAAAAGAGAACAAGTTGGGTGTGAGCTTCCCTCCCATCGAGCTGGAGTGATGTAGGGGAGGGGAGGCAAGGTGTCCCCAGGCTGACGTCTGGTCCAGCCCCTCCAGGAGTCCCTTCTTATCCACCAGCTCTTGGTTCTTTGCAGCTTTCAGACAAGGGTCAGCTGGGGCCTCTGGGTTTGCCCATCAATCTAGAACCCCTTCTGGAAAAACCCCTTTTGCTCTTTCATTTAGCAGAGACTGAACTGGAATTTTCCATGAGGAACTTTGCCTCAGAAACTTAGGGAACCAAACAAACCCAAAGGTTTTAGAAAAAAAAAAAAAACCTATTCTACCAGAGTGTAGATTTCCACTGTGATCAAAGCACAGATCGAAGGTGGGGGAACAGCTGGTGGGACTCCCCCCAAATACCTCTTCTTGCGTCTTCATTTCCTGCCTTCCTCTGAGGCCTCCTTACTGTGCTGGGGGTCAGGGAGCCCAGCCCTGGGCCTCTCGTAAAGCCACATCTAGGCTGGAGGAGGAGTCCTGAGGGGCCTTCCTGGGTGCTAAAGTTCATCCCAGAATTTCAGAAGGACAGACCCAGTAGAAACCATGTCCAGTACCCAGATACCTCATCTTTCCAGTAGGAGAAGTAGCCTGCCCAGGGTGACCAGGTGTCAGTGTGCCAGGCTTGTGTGGGACCACAGAGCGGGCTGCCTGGCACTGGGCACCCAGACCCATCCAGGCCCTCCTGTGACTTCAGAGAGGACCCCCTGGAGCCGAGGGGAGAAACTCTCATCCCCACTGAGTAGAAGAACCTTGGAAGGTGGTACCCAGGATCTTGGTATCTTTTTTACACACAGTTGCCAAGTAATTGATACAGACATGAGCCTCCCAGGTCCAGAGAAGGGGACTCCTGTGGGCAGGGCTGTGAGGAAGCATGACCAATGATGGTGGGCATGACTTTGGAAGGGGTGAGGGGGCTATTCCAGAGAGAGGGACCATGACTCAGTCACCAAGATGAGGCATGCCTGGCCAGGTGAGGCATATCTCTGCCATGGACATCTATAGGAATTTCCATCTGGCCTGCAGGGACAATGTGGCTGACAATTTGGCCTTATCACAGAAGGGTACAAGATGGGCAGAGAAGGCCTGAGGCCAGCTCAGTGGACTGTGTGTGCAGGAGTCATCATTCCAGCTGACAACCATCCACACCGAGGCATGCAAAGCATTTTCAGAGCACTTATACATGCCAGGAAGCTCACTGGGCTGTTTGAACATGTTATCTTGCCCAATCCTCGTCATAGTTCTAAGGTATTATTATAGCCTTCATTTTTCAGATGGTGAAACTGGGGTACAGAGTGGCACAGTAACTTTCCCAAGGATCTACCAGCAAACGCAGGGGTCTGGAGCTGGAGTCCAGCTGACCAGGAAGCTACACTTCCCCCCATCTAGGGCCTGGGCAGTAGGTGGTGACATGAGGAGCAGCGAGGAAAGTCCTTGCTCTTGGGATGCTGGAGTGGATGCTTTCTTCATGAATATTGTTTTGGGGGTGTGGGTGTTTTTTATTATTGAGTTAAAAGAGATCTTTATATATTCTGGATGCAAGGTGCTTACCATGTAATTTGTAAATACTTCCTCCTGCCATGTGGGTTGTTTTTCACTTTATTTCATATTATGATCAGAGTCTACATGGATGTTTGATTCATTTCCCGATGTCAAGGGTTGACTCCTGAGTTGCAGGAAACTCATAAACCAAAGGGAGCAGTAGCATCTAGGGTTCACTGTAGTGCTTGGTACACAGTGTGATGTAATGACTGCTAGCAGTTCAGACACAGCCTGGGGAGCCGACACCGGGCCCAGACCAGGAAGGTAGGGAGGCACTCACCAAAGCCTAGTTCCAGCCTGGGGGCAGTCCAACCCAGGTCCATTTGGACCCAGAGAGCCAGGCAGGTACTGGCTAGCCCAGGTGTGCAGGCCAAGTGCCATCGTGGAAGGAGGACCTGAGTAGGGTGTCCACTGTGTAGGTTACTTTCTCCTTGGCTCTCAGGTCTGTTTCTGGATGGCATTTGGGCTCGGAGAACGTTTTCCAAGTGTGGTTCCCACGCCCCGACCTCCATCAGTATCAGCATCCTCTGATTCCAGAGCTGCACTCGGATTTCTGGGGGGAGCCCTGGAGCTTGGAAAACACTGGGTTCTAGAGGTTCATAGTTCCCTGCAAAGAGGTTTGCAGACATGATGCTAGTGGTAAAGAACCTCCCTGCCAGTACAGGATATGCAAGAGACGTGGGTTTGATCCCTGAGTCAGGAAGATCCCCTGGAGGAGGGAATGGCAACTCACTCCAGTATTCTTGCCTGGAGAATCCCATGATTCTGGCGGGCTACAGTCTGTGGGGTTGCAGAGAGTCAGATACGACTGAAGAAACTTAGCATGCATGCACTTAACAGACAGTGAGACAGTAAAAGCTAGAGCTCAGAGAAGCCGTTGGGCTGGGCTGGGTCTAAAGATGTAGGCATGTGACTGCAGGAATGATTTGAAAAAATTGTATGTGATTTTCTCTTTTGTCTTCATGAGTCTACGACCCTTTCACACAGTCTGCCTAAGGCAGCCACCTGTCTGGTTAGAGACAGAATTTGTTACAGAAGGATTGCCTAAAGAAGGCCAGATTGACATTCAACTTTTGACACTCCATATAGGAGGATGTGGCAGGACAAGAGTCTGCCAGCCAAGACAGTGTCTTGATGTAGGACTTGCCAAATTCCTTTACTTCCCTCTTTTCCACCCTCTAGTTGTGGCTCATCAACAGTGAGGCTCCTGCCTTGTCTACAAGGCTCAGGTGGAAATCCAAAGGAGCAGGAAATATGACAGAAGGGAGGTTTAGGAAGGCCATGTCCTCCTGCTCTCTTCTGGATCAGGAGACTTAAGGGAGGAGGAGGAGATGGGAGAGGTAGGATGGGGTGGGAGCCCGAGAATTCCCCAGCCAGTGACAGTTAAGATAGGACCCTGTCAGCCAATGACCTCCCAAGGCTCCAAATGAGCAGAACTCAAGTGACACAGCAGATACTCATGATCTGAGGCCGTACAAGAGGCCAGTAAAGGAGAGCAAGGGAGCTTGCTGGAGAGCTGGGCCAGCACACCCCAGGCCAAGGGCCTATTCTCCCAGCAGAGGTAGGCCAGGCTAGCTGAACAAATGAGCATTTTAGACCAAGAAAGACTGAAGACACCTAAAGGGCTTTTAGAGTCATCCCACTTGATTAAACTTCATCAGTGACAGGTCTCATTGAAAACTGCATTTTTGAAAATACTTTTTATTTTTGTTTATTTATGTAGTTACGGCTGTACTGGGTCTTCATTGCTGTGTGTGGGCTTTCTCTAGTTGTGGCAAGCGGGAGCTACCCTCTAGCTGTGGTGTACTGACTTCTCATTGCGGTGAATTCTCTTGTGAAGCACAGGCTCTAGAACTCCGGCTCAGTAGTTATGGCTCACGAGCTTCGCTGCTCCTCGGCATGTGGGATCTTCCTGGACCAGGTATCACACCCACCTCCCCTGCATTGGCAGGCAGGTTCTTAACTACTGGGTCAATAGACAAGTCCAAAAATTCCATTTTTAAGCTTGCACATCCAAGGGGTAGCATGAGTTAAATATCCAGTTCCATGGCGGTGTCATTAAGTGATACTAGAAGTTCTGAGAATAATTAGATGTAGCCAAGGATTGTGAATAGAATGGAGACAGTGGGCTGAAGGAACAGAAAAGGTGGTTAAAGATATGAGGAAGAAATCAGAGAGAGAGAGGGGCTGGAAAGCCTAGAAGTATGGGTTATAGGCTGAGGATGTTGACCAGTGCAACCCAGTATTGCAAAAGCAAGGGAGGACGGTCATTCGATCTGATCATTAGGAGATCAAGACGACATTTCAGAGGCCAAGATGAGAGCAGTGATGGGAAAGAAAGGAAAATCACTGGTGTTAAGGAGTGATGAAATGAAAATAGCCAGAGTCAGTGTTTCCTTTGAGGGAAACACTTCCTTTGTTAATGGGATAGGCAAGTAAGACTACATCAGATGACAATATGAGAGGGTAACGTGAATGGGAGTTAAGAGGACCTGGGTGTGACTACAGGTGGAAAGAGGATACAGTCAAGGTGAGAGGATTAAAGATGCTGGAAGAGAAAAAACGAGGACACTGGAGTGATGGCTGAGCAGGACATTGTGTGGATCACGAGCAAGGTGATCAGGAGAACAAGACGGGGAGATTGACCAGGTTAAAGGAGCAGGGACCTCTCTCTCCAGGAAGGAAGCCAAGTGAGGGCACAGGTGTTCTCAGATGGAGACGAGGGTTTATTAAGACATGAGACACGACCCTCTCCATTCCCCTTTACTAACTAAAAAGCAAGGTCACCTGTAGGTGAGGCCACCCAACTGGGGAGACATCGGTGATGAAGAAATGGGGGGACAAGACGCATGGGAGATGCACCTGCCTGCCACGTGCTTGGGCTTTGGCTTCAGGTCCACTTCTCATAAGAGGAGGGGTGATGCTGATGCAGCGGGTTAAGCTTCTGACAACTGCCAGTGAGAACAGTGGGATCTGAGAAATGGAGGAGCCAAAGAGAGTAGGGGCTTTCCCGAGAAGAATTTCTGAAGCATGGTCAGCTTCATTCCTTGTTCATGTAATTTTTATTAATCATGTTTATATATTCCCTGAAGAATATTGCCAAAACAATAACAGAATTTCTCTTAAAGCGGGATTTCATTTTTCCATATTTCTTCCTAGTCTTTAATCCTAATGGTTTTGTGACTTTTATGTGGTTCTAAGCAGCTCATAGATTTCAGCAGATTGTATTTTCTGGAAAAACAGCCACAGCAGCATTTTGAGTCTTGCATGCTTGTTTGGAAACTGGTCACTCTCCCATGACAAGGTTGAGTCTCTTTTCCTTCTCCTTTGAAACCAGATGGGACTATGTGACTGTCTCCATGAATGGAGAAGGAAGTAACGCTGCATCATTACCCAAGCCAGGGTATGTAAGGTGAGCTGACTTCTGCCAGGCTCCCTCTCTGGAGACTGTTCACTCTGAGAGCCCAGCTATCATGTTCTGAAAGAGCTCAGGCCACCGTAGGTATGTCAGCCAAGAGATCCAGCTAAGACCTCAGCTGATGGCCGGTGTCCATCGCCAGCCACGTGATCGAGAGAATGCACCATCCACACGTCCTGTTTGAATTCCTAATCCATAATAAATGGTTGTTTCATGCCACTAGGTTTCAGGGTAATTTTTTTATGCAGCCATAGTAACTGGAACTTTGATAACTTTTGCATTTGTTAGCATGAGCATCTACTCATGTTGCTTCATAATCATAATTATAATTTTATTGGCTGCAAAATATTTTGAATTGATGCAGGATAGCTAATGTAAATATGGTGCTATTCTTGGCTATTTAGACTGCTTTTCCTTTTTTCACTACTTACGTACTGATATAAAAAGTTGTTGAGTAGAGATTTTTCTTTTTCTTTGAGCTGCTTCAGTGGGACAAATTCCCAGAAGTGAAATTACTTTTGGGTACAAACATTTTTATGACTCCACAAATGTACCACCAAATTGCCTCTCAAAACTGCAGTAATAGATTCTACCCTCCATTGTGTTTGGCAGTTTTAGTACATAAAACCACCTCAAATTCATTTTGAATTAAAGTAGGGTATAAATAACTGTACTAAAGAAAAACCTTTACTCTCACACCATTAATTTAATCAGTGAAATTGTTTTTTTATCACTGCTTATAATTTGTATATCTTGGGTGAGTCCTGAGGCTGAGATTTTGCTCAATTTAAAGCTGGTTTTGCCCTATTTTCAAAATTGCAAAGAATTATTTTATGCATAAAAATATCTTTGTATATTCTTTATCCAATAATGTATTTATAAGAGCACTTGAGATCAGTGTTTCTTCAGCTGCAAGACACAATTCATTAGTAGATTATGAAACTGATGAAGTGGCTTGTGACCAGCATTAAGGGCTTCCCGGGTGCAACTGGTGAAGAATCTACCAGTCAATGCAGGAGACATAGGAAACATAGGTTCCATCCCTGGAATAGGGAATGGCACCCATTCCAGTATTCTTGCCTGGAAAGTGCTATGGGCAGAGGAGCCTGGCAGCTACAGGCTGGCGTGCTGCAGTCCATGGGGTCACAAAGAGTCAGACACAACTGAGCAACTGAACAACAACAAAAAGAATAGAACAGAATGAAAACACAAGAGAATTACATAAAAATAAAAATACCATTCCACACATGATGAGTTTTCTCTGTGTGAAAATTTTTGTTTTCAAGTCCATAGTGGGTTATGATGTAAAATGTCTTTTCTTAGTGGAGGATGTGACCAAAGTGTTTTTAAAATTGGCCTTATAAAACCGTATTTATCAATCCCTTTTCACATTGACATGAACATTTCCAAAGCTATATCATCTCTTTTTATTTTGAATTTTCTTCCTTTTTTACCACTTCAATTTTTTACACACTCAGGCCCAGCAGTTTTCCTTCATTTCTTATTTCACTTGAAAGCAGAAATTCATCTTGTTTCCATGAAGGTGATAAATCATCCATCCCATTTTTTTGTCAACTCAATTTATACTGAAGCATTCTCCAGACACCCCCGAACTTATAAAAATTCATGTTGGCTCAGCAAAACCCGAATGAAATGCTGGGACACAAATGCTATTACGGAGTGGGCAAATCGAGAAGATATGATAAACCAGAGAACACGTAGCCCTGGTCTCACTTCCAGCTGTCAAGAGTTTTCACTGCATCAGCAACATGAGTTCTGGTACAAATGCTACATAAGCACACATCTCACAATCACCCAAAGATAGCTACGGAGTGGTGGAAGAAAGATGAAGAGGAAGCAATGTGGAAGATTCCAGAACACTCAGAAACACTCTCAATAACAAAGAGAGATGAGTTTGGGAACAGAATGGTTAGAGACTAATAAAATGATAATCATAATAATTGCTAGCCTGTATTACATACTGAGTGGCACTAGCGGTAAACAATGCGCTTGCCAGGGTAGGAGACTTAAGAGACTAGAGTTCAATCCCTGGGCTTGGAAGATCCCCTGGAGAAGGGGGTGGCAACCCACTCCAGTATTCTTGCCTGGAGAATTCCATGGACAGAAGAGCCTGGCAGGCTTCATGTCCATAGGGTCTCAGATAGTTGGACGCAAGTGAAGGGACTTAGCACACACGAACATCTTTGACAGGCGCATTGACTCCCCACCACCACCTATGAGCTTTATCATTATTTCCATTCTGCAGATGAGAAAAGTACAGTCCAGAAGGCTACATAACTTAGCCAGGGCTACGTGACTTACCCAAGGCTACTCGGTTTGGTAATCAGTGCCCGGAATTTCAACTTCAAGCCCATGCTCTTAATCCTTGCCTCTCCTACAGGAGCTCTCGGTTGCAATCAAAGGAAAATGGTGAATGCCTGGGGAGAGATCTTTATAATTTAAGAGTTTTAAAGGAACACATCTGTTGCTCACCTTCAGGATTCCTCCCTCTTCTCTGGAGAATGTCTTTCAAATAACTGGATCTTGTCACCTAGAAAAAAAACTGCTTCTACCTTACACTGTGCTGGAGATAAACAAGACTAATCTGCTGTGTTCCATCTGTTATTCTGCTGGTTTCCTTTCAGATCGTGAGATTTCCTAATGTTACAAGGTCTCAAAGTGAAGAGCAAGGCTTGGAGTAGAGACACAGCAGTCAGTACCTGTGTGAATTTGTGACTCAGCTCCACTTCCTTCTTGCTGTGTGATGCTGGCCAAGTTTTCCTCATTTATAAGATGAGGATAATACCAATTGTTGTTGTTGTTCAGTCATTCAGTCATGTCTGATTCCTTGCGACCCCATGGTCTGCAGCATGCCAACCTTACCTGTTCTTCACTGTCTCCCAGAGTTTGCTCACACTCATGTTTATTGAGTTGGTGATGCCACCCAACCATCTAATCCTCTTGCCATTTCAACCCCTCTGCTCCTGCCCTCAGTCTTTCCCAACATCTGGGTCAGTCCCTACCAATTAGGACAGACAGTGCTTGGTCCATAGAAAGGGGTACATTTGTATAATTTATAATATAATTATATATTGTAATTATTTATTTTTAATCCAGTGTACTTTATATTCCCTAGAGGAGGAAATGGCAATCCATGCCAGTATTCTTGCCTGGAGAATTCCATGGACAGGGGAGCCTGGCGGGCTATAATCCATAGGGTCACAAAGAGTCAGACATGACTGAGCAAAGGAGCTTGCATGCGTGCATACTTTATATTAGTTATATTTTATTTTATAGTTAGATTTTAGGAGATAATTGAACTTTATCAGCAGCATATTTATAGATAGGGTGAGTTTTTATGTTGATGTAAGTTACATTTAATCATGTGGCATTTTCTTATCTAATTCCTTGGTTTCCAGAATGCACGCTCTTTGGGTGGGGTGACCTTACATCTTAATTTGCACTTGTCCTGACATAATTATTAATAGTGTCACCTTTCAACTCAAAAGTCAAAAGTGTCCTGGTTTGCAAGATAAGTCACGTGGTCATTCTATTTGGAGAACTGCAACTGTTCCTATATCTCTGGTCACTGCTATGTTATGTGATCTGGGTCAGAAGCCCCAAAGCCTGGCATAAAATCAAGGGCAGTGATCCTAATCATTTTTCATGCCAGGACCCCTCAGTGTCCTGCAGAAGCCTTTGGAACCCTGTCTAAGAATTTTTTTTTTAATATATAACATTAAATGTACAAGATTACAAAGAAATTCCATAATTTGCTAATCAAAATATTGAAAAACCAAATTTGTGATATAGCAACAAATATGTTTTAAAATTAATGCTTAAGTAATATCAGTAACCTTAGATATGCAGATGATACCACCCTTATGGTAGAAAGCAAAGAGGAACTAAAGAATCTCTTGATGAAAGTGAAAGAGATAAGTGAAAAAGCCAGCTTAAAACTCAACATTCAGAAAACTAAGATCATGGCATCTCGTCCCACCACTTCACAGCAAATAGATGGGGAAACAATGGAAGCATTGAGAGACTTTATTTTCTTGGGCTCCAAAATCATTGTAGATGGTGACTGCAGCCATGAAATTAAGAGACTTGTTCCTTGGAAGAAAAGCTATGACAAACCTAGACAGCATATTAAAAAGCAGAGACATTACTTTAACTGACAAAGATCCATCGAGTCAAAGCTATGGTTTTTCCAGTATATGAAGGGGTGTGAGAGTTGGACCATAAAGAAAGCTGAGGGCCTAAAAATTGATGCTTTTGAACTGTGGTGTTGGAGAAGACTCTTGAGATTCCCTTGGACTGAAAGGAGATCCAACCAGTCCATCCTAAAGGAAATCAGTCCTGAATATTCATTGGAAGGACTGATGCTGAAGCTGAAGCTCCAGCATTTTGGCCACCTGATGGGAAGAGCTGACTTATTGGAAAAGACCCTGATGCTGGGAAAGATTGAAGGCAGGAGGAGAAGGGGACGACAGAGGATGAGATGGTTGGATGGCATCACCAACTTGATGGACATGAGTTTGAGCAAGCTCTGGGAGATGGTGATGGACAGGGAAGCCTGGCATGCTGCAGTCCATGGGGTCCCAAAGAGTCGGACACAACTGAGTGACTGAACTGAACTGAACTAAGTAACAAGACTAATGAGAGGTGTAGTAACTATTATAATTTTATTTTGAGATATCTGTAACAATGGTGACATGATATAGCAATGTTGTTAGTAACAAAATCACAGCTACTATTTCTGTTTGTTTTCTATATTCCCAGTAGAGTGTAATTTTTCCCCCCACCCAAGTTCACAGACCTTTTGGATTCTATCCAGAGCTCCTGTGGGCCCCGCCTTAAGAACTCCTGGACTCAGGTGGATGCTTATGGCCAGCAAGAGGGATACAAATTGCACAAAGACCAGGAAGGAAAGAAGAGACTGTAAAAGTTGTGGGTGTGGTGATGGGGGAGAAAGCGATGTGGGAGGTTGTCAGGATGTGGACAGATGGAATAAAAAGGCACGTGGGTCTGTGGCTTGTCATTTTTGACAGAATATGGGAGAGGTGAGCCTATATTCAGGATATAGCCTGCTGGGAACATGAATTTGCAGAATGGCTTGGAATGTGGACTTTGAAGACTTTGGAATGTGGATTCAACTGGCTCTGAATCCAAACCCTGCCATTTAACAGCATGTATTTTGCTCGAGCTATTTATTTGTTCTGTGCCTCAGTTTCTCCTCTGTTTAGGAATATTAATATTACTACCTACCTCTCAGAATCACTTTGAGGATTAAATAAGACAATGTATGTAAAAAGCTTAGTATAGTGCCTGATACGCTTTTATAAGTTCCCACTGATAGTATCGGCCAGAGTACTATGGCTATTGGGCATCCCAGGCGGCGCAGTGGTAAAGAATCTGCCTCCCAATGCAGGAGATGCAAGAGACACAGGTTTGACCCCTGGGTCAGGAAGATCTGCGGGAGGAGGAAATGGCAACTCACGCCAGTATTCTTGCAATTGTTACTATGAAGGTCTGTCTACCTGCCAGCAGTAAACAAGGGTCCCCCAGCCACCAGGGGTTAGTAATACTAAAACGTGTCTTGGCGCGTGTGGCCAGCAGGGGGCAGCAAGCATCACACCACAGCCTAAACTTAGGAAGAAAAGAAAATGCAATGGGGAGTACAGATGGAGCCTTTCCTCTGCTCACAGGTAATGTACTAGAGGAACCAGTTTCCTTCTGCACCACCCACCCAACCCCATTTGGCCCACAGTGCCCAGAGGGGTGTCCAGTCCTTGTTTTAGGATCAAGCCCACCCAGACCACTGAAGCACAGTCAGGGATGTCGGGTGGGAGGCTCCAGGCCAGGAATGGGGCTGAGACCAGAGGTTTAGATGTGCCCCCACGCTATCCAAGCAGCATTTTAACATAACTGAGGGACGTGGGCGCTGGGTCTGGGGAATTCTGGGTACAATGTCAATTCACTGTGACATGAAAGTCGTTCAGTCATGTCCGGCTCTTTGCAACTCCAGGGACTATACAGTCCAGGGAATTCTCCATGCCAGAATACTGGAGCGGGTAGCCTTGCCCTTTGCCACGGGAATCTTCCCAACCCAGGGATCAAACCCAGGTCTCCCATATTGCAGGCGGATTCTTTATCAGCTGAGCCACAAAAACTTCCATCTGGCCTCCAGGTAGTCCCAGGGGCATCAACGGAGCTTACAAAGGCTGTGCCCAATTTAGAGACATCAACCTAGAATGTCCTCTCTTCTTTCTCTGTGATGAAGTTATTGCCTTATGTTACCCTGTACAGGAAATCGCCTGGAAACTTGTGAAATAGAGCCCTCATGCACACATGGGAAATAGTCATCCCTATTATAGCAGCAGAAAGTTGGAAAGTTGTAGGCGCCAGGGTCTTATCTCTTTACCCTTTGCAACCTTTCTCCAGGATATCCAAGAAAAGGGATGCAATTAAACAGGATGATGGTAGGAACATGGAATGTGAAATAGGCAAGCTGAAGTGTCATTTGAAAATGCTTCCTCATGAGAAAACAGAAAGAGAAATTAAGGAAACAATTCCATTCACCATCGAAACAAAAAGAATAAAATACTTAGGAGTATTTCTACCTAAAGAAACAGAAGACTTGTATATAGAAAACTATAAAACACTGATGAAAGAAATCAAAGAGGACACAAACAGATGGAGAAATGTGCCGTGTTCATGGATTGGAAGAATCAATATAGTGAAAATGAGTATACTACCCAAAGCAATCTATAGATTCAATGCAATTCCTATCAAGCTACCAGAGGTCTTTTTCAGAGAATTAGAACAAATAATTTCACAATTTGTATGGAAGTACAAAAAACCTCGTATAGCCAAAGCAATCTTGAGAAAGAAGAATGCAACTGGAGGAATCAACCTATCTGACTTTAGGCTATACTACAAATCCACAGTCATTAAGACAGTATGGTACTGGCACAAAGACAGAAATATAGATCAATGGAACAAAATAGACAGCCCAGAGATAAATCCACGCATCTATGGACACCTTATCTTTGACAAAGGAGGCAAGACTATACAATGGAGAAAAGACAACCTCTTTAACAAGTGGTGCTGGGAAAACTGGACAGCCACTTGTAAAAGAATGAAACTAGAACACTTTCTAACACCATACACAAAGATAAACTCAAAATGGATCAAAGATCTAAGCATAAGACCAGAAACTATAAAACTCCTAGAGGATAACATAGGCAAAACCCTCTCTGACATAAACCAAAGCGGGATCCTCCATGACCCACCTCCCAGAATATTGGAAATAAAAGCACAAATAAACAAATGGGACCTAATTAAAATTAAAAGCTTCTGCACAACAAAGGAAACTATAAGCAAGGTGAAAAGACAGCCTTCAGAATGGGAGAAAATAATAGCCAATGAAGCAACGGACAAACAATTAATCTCAAAAATATACAAGCAACTCCTGCAGCTCCATTCTAGAAAAATAAACGACCCAATCAAAAAGTGGGCCAAAGAACTTAACAGACATTTCTCCAAAGAAGACATAAAAATGGCTAACAAACACATGAAAAGATGCTCAACATCACTCATTATCAGAGAAATGCAAATCAAAACCACAATGAGGTACCACTTTACACCAGTCAGAATGGCTGCCATCCAAAAATCTACAAGCAATAAATGCTGGAGAGGATGTGGAGAAAAGGGAAGCCTCTTACACTGTTGGTGGGAATGCAAACTAGTACAGCCACTATGGAAAACAATGTGGAGATGCCTTAAAAAACTGCAAATAGACCTGCCATATGACCCAGCAATTCCACTGCTGGGCATATACACCGAGGAAACCAGAATTGAAAGAGCCACGTGTACCCCAATGTTCATCGCTGCATTGTTTACAATAGCCAGGACATGGAAGTAACCTAGATGCCCATCAACTGATGAATGGATAAGAAAGCTGTGGTACATATACACAATGGAATATTACTCAGCATTTAAAAAAAATTCATTTGAATCCGTTCTACTCAGGTGGACGGAACTGGAGCCCATTATCCAGAGTGAAGAAAGCCAGAAGGAAAAACAACAATACAGTATATTAACGCATATATATGGAATTTAGAAAGACAGTAACGAGAACCCAGCATGTGAGACAGCAAAAGGAACACAGATGTATAGAACAGACTCGTGGACTCTGTGGATGAGGGCAAGGGTGGGATGATATGGGAGAATGGCATTGAAACATGTTAATTATCATATGTGTAATCAATCACCAGCCCAGGATTGATGCTTGGGGCTGGTGCATCGAGATTTCCCGGGGGGAGGGAGGGGGATTCTGGAGGGGGAGCATATGTACACCCATGGCGATATCATGTCATTGTATGGCAAAACTAATAAAAAAAAAAAAGAAAATGCTTCCTCAGACTTTGTGGCTCAGTGGTAAAGAACCTGCCTGCCAATGCAAGTGATTCAAGTTCAGTCCCTGGGTCAGGAAGATCCCCTGGAGAAGGAAATGGCAACCCACTCCAGTATTCTTGCCTGGGAAATCCCGTGGACAGAGGAGCCTGGCAGACAACAGTCCATGGGGGTCGCAAAGAGTAGAACACAACCGAGCGACTAAACAAAAACAAGACATAGAAAACAAATTTATGCTTACCAAAGGGGAAAGGGTGGGGGATAAATTAGGAAATTGGGATTAACAGATACACACTCCTATGTACTATGTATATGGGCTTCCCCATACATACAGTAACAGTCTGTGGGGCCGCAAAGAGTTGGACGCAGCTGAGCACCCATGCACTGCATTACTATATACAAAATGAACAAAAAGGACCTACTGTATAGCGGTAGGGAACTTTATTTCAGCAATACAGGGAACTATATTTCAAACTCTAGTAATAACCTATAATGGAAAAGAATCTGAAAAAGAATATATATAACTGAATCACTTTGCTGTACACCTGAAACATTGTAAATCAGCTTATACTTCAAATAAAATAATGATTTTTAAAAAAGGCTTCCCTTCTCCAAGTGACAGGAATCGGTTGTGGATCTATGCCTTGAGGATGGAGCGATCTCCCTCTCTGTGCCCTTTAGCATATGCAACAGAGCTGAACATGCACTGAGGTCTCTAAGAATTCTTATTGAACGGTACTAAAATCGGGGAATGAGCAGAGAGAACCCCAAGAGATACAATCTGGTTTTCCACGGAATGATCTTTAATCTTTGTGATCTTTTTTCCTAAGGATCAGAACACTTCTCTGCCCATGAAACCTTACAATTCCAACAAACCAAACAGATGAAAAGGAATTTGCTCCAGTTGAGGCGGGAAGGAGAGAGGAGACCTAGACACCCCTTCCCAACCCTCAGCTCAGGAGCACAAATCCGGACTTCCTCCAAATGCAGCTTGGACCCCTTGGTTTTGCACCCCACTGGCTTCACAGTCAGTCTAGCCTCTAGTCCAAATGAGGCCATCGATTGAGAGTTGGGTGGGGGTTTCCAAAACGATGCTTTCCGGCTAAGAGGACACCAGTGTAGGTGAGCTAGGGAAAAAAGAGCACTGGATAAACAACCAAAGACATGAGTTCTGATCCTGACTGTCCCACCCATTGGCTGGCTTGTCTTGATGGAGTCACTCGGTCCGTTCTGGACAATGAAGGCTGTGACCACACGGCCGCTGAAAGCCCTAGAGCTGACACGCTTGTCCAAACCTGCTGACTCATGGTGACTGAGGGGAAAGGCCACATAATTCTCCTTGGGACCCAGGTCCAAGCTGGGAGCCTCTGCTGCCAACCCAGGAGAAGCCCTGCAACAGGAGTTTATAGTCCTCTGCTGTTCTTCTTCCTTGTCCTGTGCTGGGCTTCTGTGCCCTCCCCACCATACTGAGCCAGGGGGGCCTATCCCCGTGGTTTGTGTCCCTGACTCTGCTCCCCCATGACCCTGGGCTCCAATTCCACCGAAGCATGTAGACTTCTGTCCTGGGGCCTCAGGCTGACCTGCCCTTCAGGGTCCCAGCTTTAATCCATACACCCTGAGAATTCTCTCCCAAAATCTGTCTCTTGCCTGCCCGTCTCTCACTTCCCAGTACAACTGCAATGATTTCTGAACTGCAATTCTTGCATAGTTTGCTTATCACTAGTGAATGGCTATGTTATCTACACAGCATAGAAAATCAAATACGATAGGAGAGAACAGAAATTTCTAAAGATAATTCTATTAAAAGAATCTGATGTCTTTTGCTCAATAACTGCAGTTTGGCACTCTAGGTTTTCTGTGTGTAGAGTTAAGACAGCAACAGACACAGTCATAAAAATTAGTTTCAGTGAAATTCAGTGGAAAGATCACAGAATGAGAAGGAGGAAACATTGACTAGATATTTGGCACATCAATGAACTTTTTTTGATTTAAGCTCATCTGCAAAATGAGAATTGTGGTGCATGTCTCACAGGTTTCTCGTAAGGATCATATGAGATCGTGTGTTGATTCAGCAAACATTTACTTTTATTTGAAGTATATATCCAAAAAAGTATATAAAATCTGTGTATACCATTTAAAGAAGCAAAATAAGCAAATATGTTCTAGAACCCAGGTTAAGAAATAAATGGTACATTAGAAGCCCTTGGTCTGTTCCTCTCTGATGCAAAATTCACCCAAAATCCCATCCTTTTTGGGGTCATAATTTTAGTTTTCATTTTTCCCCGAGACTGTTTTTTCCCCCCAGCTCTACTGAGATATCATTAACGTATAACTTGGGTTAAGTTTAAGGTGTACAATGTGATGATTCAATGCATGTATACACTGAGAAATACCTACCACAATAAGGTTAGTTAACACATCCTTCGCCTCATGTAATTGCCATCTGTTGTTGTTATGGTGAGAACATTAAAGCTCTATTTTCTCTTTCATGTATACGATACGGTATCATTAACTACAGTCACCACGCTGTACATTATGTTCCCAGAACTAAAGGAAGTTTGTACCCTTTGACCAGCGTCTTCCCATCTCCCTCACCCCTGGTAACCACTCTACTCTCTGTGTCTAGTTCATTGTTTCCTGATTCCACATTAAGCAGACCATCTTCCTTTGTCTGACTTAGTTCACTTAGCCTAATGCCCTTGAGGCCAATCCATGTTTTTGTAAATGTCAGGGTTTCCTTCTCTCTCATAGCTGAATAGTATTCCATTAATGTATATTAATCTGGAGGAGGAAATGGCAACCCACTCCAGTATCCTTGCCTGGAAAATTCCATGAAGAGAGGAGCCTGATGGGCTATAGTCCATGGCATTGCAAAGAATTGGACATGACTGAGCAACTAAGCCCCATGAGCAGTGTATATTAATATATTGTTGAATCTGCCAGCCAATGCAGGAGATGTGGGTTTGATCCCTATGTTGGAAAGATCCCCTGGAGAAGGAAAATGGCAATCCACTGCAATATTATTGTCTGGAAAATCCCACGGATGGAGGAGCCTCACAGATTACCATCCATGGGGTCACAAAGAGTTGGACATGACTTAGTGACTAAATAACAACAATAATTGATACATGAATAAATCAATAATCAATATCAATAAATACATTACTATATATTTTTCCATTCAACCATTGGTAGACACTTAGGCTGTTTCCATGTCTTGGCAATTAGGAATAAAGCTGCAATGGACTTTGTTAGCAGATATCTCTTTGAGATAGTGATTTCATCTCCTTCAGGAAATATACCAGAAACTGATAAAATATTGTAAATCAACTGTATTTCAATAAATTTTTTAAAAACTTGAACTGCGAGCTTTGACTGATATCTTCACCTCTCTGATCCTCAGAGATTTTTGTTGTTTTAAAACCAAAAGTTTGCTTGGCTGGAAATGCCGGTCTAATCATATATTCTTTTGAAATTTCATGTGCATGTTTGTGGTTACAAAGATGATTCTAAACAATATGCAATATCTAGGTTTGTAACTTGTGGGAGCCAGCCTCCATGGTGCCATTGGGGTTGATTTTTGGTGGAAATGATGGTGTCTGACTTCTGAGTTTAGATAATGAAGAACTTGTGGCTTCCCCTTTGTGCCCTGTTGGGTCACTCACATCAGGAGAGTCAGCCACTATGTCATGAACAGCAGATTTATGGAAAGGGGCATGTGGGAGAAACTAGGGCCTCCTGCCAATAACCAGTACTGGCTTGCCAGTGGTTGAATGTGCCATGTTGGAACTAGACACTAGCCTCAGTTAAGCCTTAGCATGATGAGTCACAGCTGTTGTATTTGCTGAATGATTCCTCCATCCAAAACCACCCAGCTAAGCCCCTCTGAAATTCCTGGACTTCAGCAACTAACTATGTGAAATAAATGTTAAACATGAAGTCACTCCAGTCGTGTCCAACTCTTTGAGACCACATGGACTGTAGCCTACCATGCTCCTCCTACATGGGATTTTCCAGGCAAGAGTACTGGAGTGGGTTGCCATTTCCTTCTCCAGAGGAACTTCAACCCAGGGATAGAACCCGGGCCTCCCTCTTTGTAGGCAGACGCTTTACCATCTGAGCCACCAGGGAAGTCAAGTGAAAGGTGCTCAGTCATGTCCAACTCCTTGCGACCCCATGGACTGTATAGTCCAGTAGACTTCTCCAGGCCAGAATATTGGAGAGGGTAGCCTTTCCCTTCTCCAGGGGATCTATCTTCCTAACCCAGGGATTGAACCCAGGTTTCCCAAATTGCAGGTGGATTCTTTACCAGCTGAGCTACAAGGGAAGCCTAAGAATACTAGAGTGGTAGCCTATCCCTTCTCCAGAGGATCCTCCTGATCCAGGAACTGAACCGGGGTCTCCTGCATTGCAGGCTGATTCTTTACCAATGGAGCTAGAAATAAATATTATAGTTGTTTAAAACACACACACACACAGAGTCGAATCCCAAGGCTTAGAAACTACGTTCCAGGGCCCTCACGGCTGGGGCCTGTGTGTAGGGGGTAATAACTGCTTTGGTTCCCAGACTCCTCCCTCATTTAAACCATAGCAGCTCTCCTCTTATCTAGTGTATATACTGAGGATAGACAGAGGGTTTATTTTAGAGAAAGGAGCCTACTGCCAAAAACAGGTTGGAAAACCTTGGGGTTAGTTGATCTCCAATGCTCTGTGATTCCATCAGTATGGGAAAAACAAAAACCAACTTCTTACAAACATGTGGGCAGCGTTCTCTTCAGGGCTCACTTTTCTTCCAGGAAGCAGCGTCCTTGAGGCTGGAAGCAGAAGTTCACACTGCGCTGTTCACAGATAAAGTTCCCAGGAGTAGCCCTTTTGGTGCCTGAAGCTGGACTGAGTCCAGGCAGTGGAGAAAGAGCTGGTCCTGCAGAGCAAAGAGCCTCACTCTGGACACAGCTCCAACCCCTGGGGCAACATCCACAAACTGGGGCAGCAGGGTGCAGGGGGCTTGCTTCTGTTGCCAAATTTGGTTATAGTAATAATAATGATATTTACATCATGTTAACACTAATTAACATGCTGAAGCTGAAAGTCCAATACTTTGGCCACCTGATTAGAAGAACTGACTCTTTGGAAAAAACCCTGATGCTGGGAAATATTGAAGGCAGGAGGAGAAAGGGACGACAGAGGATGAGATGGTTGGATGGCATCACCAACTCGATGGACATGAGTTTGAGCAAGCTCCGGGAGATGGTGATGGACAGGGAAGCCTGGCGTGCTGCGGGGTTGCAGAGTTGGACATGACTGAGCGACTGAAGTGAACATCAGCGATGATGACTAGCATGTAACAAGGGCTGTGTGCAAAGCCTGGGAGATAAGTTTCACACAGTCTCATTTAATCCTCTGGACTGCAAGGAGGGCAGCATTTGTAGATTGGAGGAATAGAGGTGAGTCATGGATTAGGAAGGGCAGAGCTGCAGGGAAGACTCGGTCCATCCAGGACTTCCCTGGTGGCCCAGTAGTAAAGAATCCACCTGCCAATGTAGAGGACACAGGTTCCATCCCTGGTCTGGGAAGATCCCACAGGTTGTGGGGCAACTAAGCCCGTGCGCCACAACTCCCGAGCCTGTGCCCTGAGGCCTGTGAGCTGCAACTGAAGAACAGCCACAACTAGCGAAAACTCATGTGCAGCGACGAAGGCTCAATGCAACTAAAAATGATAAAATAAAGTTTAAAAATAATAAATCCAACCTTTTTTAAAAAATAAAAAGACACCGTCTATATTTATACAACTCTCATGTATTTCAGGCCACCAGTCAGAACTGAGCAGCCCCTCTTTGGGTCTAAAATACACTCATTTCACACTTGACGATTTTCACTGCTAGTTGTTATAAGCTCTTCAAGTGTTAACTCACTTGCATACGCAAGTACCGTCACCAAGCGCCCACTCTGTGCCCAGGCACAGTTCTAGGCACTGCAGACAAGAGGGTGAGGGAAACCAACACCAATGCTCCTGCTGGCTTAGCTGGGAGTTGGGCTGGAGGACCTGAGAAGCCGAACTCTGGGGAGGAAAAGAAGAGAGGCTCCCCTTGGGGATCCTGAGCCCCACGTCTTCCTTGCAGCACAGCTAGAAAATGCCATCAAGGGTCAGAAAGACTAGGCGTGACCCAGAGCTGGACCTCAGGAGTCATGACCCCCAGAGACAGCCCCTCGCCAAAGTCTTGCCAGGCTGAGCCCAACATTGACTCAGAAGCTCAACTTGCTTCTCCTGGAGGGGGAACCCCCAGGACTCTGCCAGACGCTGCACTGAAACAGCTCGTTTGGGAATTGGGTCCACGTGAAGGATGTTGTGTTGAGAAACATGAAATCATAGACCTTCAGCTGTGCTGTCTTGCATTCAACCTCTGCCACTATTGTTCTGGGCAGGTTTTCAAGCAGGTCTTAATCACCCAATGCAATTCAAATTCTGTTCCATCTTTCAGCTGGTCTCATAATCTGAACAACGCTACTCTTTGCCTGGAACTTTGTTTTGGTCCAACTCCAAACCCGTGCGTGTATTTCAGGGCCACAACAGAGCTCCTCAGAGCAAAGACCTGCACCATTGTTCTGTAACTGCCACTAACTTGGCCTCTGAAGTGTCAGCGTTTGGGACCAGGGGTTTACCTGGGTCCTGAGGCTGGGCTGCAACCTGCCTGGGGATGGGTGAGAGGGAGGTGGGGCGAGAAGCAGCATCTCTGTCCATGGAGACCCTCTGGTGTCTATCAGCTTGGGCCTTATGCTACAGAGACTCCTCTATTTTACCTTCAACATGCAGACCCAGCCCTTCATGATAGGTTTTGATCCCCCTCCTCATCTTCCACACCAGGCAAGTAAGAGTTCTTAGATACAATTGGAAAAGAAAAAGAAAAGAAAGTGAAGTTGCTCACTCCTGTCCAACTCTTTGCAACCCCATGGACTGTAGCCTGCCAGGCTCCTCCATCCATTGAATTTCCAGGCTAGAATACTGGAGTGAGTTGCCATTTCCTTTTCATGGGGATCTTCCCAGCCCAGGGATCGAACCCAGGTCTCCCATATTGCAGGCAGACGCTTTACCATCTGAGCCACCAGGGAAACCAGATGTAAGATTAGAAAGCAGGGAGGGGGGCCAGCAGAGGGACTTTTATCTGGTTTATGCTCCTGGCTGGCTTCTAAATGGTCTTGTTTTGAATGTGTTCTTAAGCAGGGACCTAGAAGGTAGGCATCTGATTCTAAATCTCTTACTAGCAATGACCCCAAAGCTTTCCCAGAGTACTCAAGCCAGCTCTTGCTACCTGGCGAAACAGGGTTTGGGAACTAGATCTCAGAAGACTTGCCACAACCATTTATAAAATGATGCAAGAGGTTTGCAGTTCAACTTGGGATAAGGTGGGACCCGCCTACCAAGCAGGGGGAAACTGGACCACAGTGATGGGTAGGTTTCAGGAAACGAGGGATTCAGGCGCAGGGCCGCCAGCTGGTGAGCCCCCAACTTGGATCCACCCCAGCCGCTTATCCTGGATGAGACCTAGCAACCAACGCTGCCCAACTAAATGCTATCCATCTGACACAGGGATCACCTGCAAAGCAGCTTTCACCGAATGAAAGAGGCTAGTCATTCAATAAACAGAGCCTGGAGCAAAGCAAAGCAACTTGTCTTTATAAAACTTGAAGTCAACACTAGTCCATCTGGTCTCCTTCCTGGCCTTTGTCATTTTGATCAGTTAAGTTAGTGTTAGTCACTCAGTCCTGTCTCTCTCTTTGTAACCCCCTGGATTGCAGCACTCCAGGCTTCCTTGTCCTTCACTATCTCCTGCAGTTTGCTCAAATTTTTGTCCACTGAGTTGATGATGCCATCCAACCATCTCATCCTCTGTCACCCCCTTCTCCTGACTTCGATCTTTCCCAGCATCAGGATATTTTCCAATGAGTCAGCTCTCCTGAAAGCTTTCTTTCATTTCTATCACTGGAAGATATAGTGAGAAGGTAGCCATCTACCAGCCATAAAGAGGGCCCTCATAAGAACTCAACCACGCTGGCACCCTGATTTCTGACTTCAGACCTCCAGAACCATGAAAAACACATTTCTGTTAACCACCCAGTCTCTGGTGTTTGGTTATGGTGGCCCAAGCTACCAATAATTGGTATATTGCTGCTTTTCTTCTCTCTGCCCCAGACAGTGAGCTTCATGAGAGCAGTCTCTCGTGAGTGGTGCTGTTTAGTCCACAGGACTTGGGCCCTCACAAGTAGGAGGAAAAACCAAGTAAATCTGTGACATTATAAACGGGTTCGCACCCTGGTTCGGTCCTAGAGCCCTCAGCTTGGCTGCACAAGGGCCACCCGGGGGTCCTGCAACTCCTGATGTCCTGGCTACACCTGGACCAATCAGATAAGTTTCCAGGGATGAGGACCAGCATGCTAGCATTCAAAGCCCCCGGGGTGTCTGATGTGCAGTCAGGAGAGGATCCAGCCCCTAAAGCTAAGTGGGTGTGGTACTGAGGTTCTAAGTGCTAAGATGAGAAGTCCTTCCTCCTGTGGAGCTGAGTGGCCAGCTGGATGGCATCTGGGGAGGAGGTTCGAGGGGCACAGAAGGCGGTGTACTGTTTCAACAAACCGAAACAAAACAGACAGCATCAAACTCATAAGAGCACTTTTTATTTGAGGCAAAGAAAAGTCTAGCTGAAAGGATTACAGTTCCAAGCAATCAAAACCCCACTGTTAGAGGCACTATTCTGATTTTGTAAATTCAATTTAGAAAAGAGTATTTGGGGTACATGTTCCCCAGACTAGAAGGGCAAAGGAAAACTGAAGAGACTTCTACATAATCTACTGATTCTGCTCTTTGGACCCGACACCAAGCTGGCCAAGCCCTCGCCGGTTTGTCTAAAAGTCGCTGACCCACCACCGAGGGACATGGGCCAAATTACGCTACACACAAGAAAAGTGAGGTGGGAGACGGCAGGTCACCCGGGCAAGGGCAGGCACCCGCAGCTTCAAAACTCCTCGTGAAAGGGGTAATCCCTGTGGGAGGCACAGCTGTCAGGAGGAAACAGGAACACGTTAGCCTTTCCTGGATGAGATTTCTACCGTAACCAATTTCAAATAGAAATGATGTCTTGAGTATTGTACATTAACGCATATACATGGACTCTAGAAAAATGGTACTGATGGAACCTAGAAGAGAATGGACTTGTGGATACAGTGGAGGAAAGTGAGGGTGGAATGAACGGAGAAAATAGCACTGACATATGTATATATATACTTTCGTGTGTAAAACAGACAGTCAGTGGGTATTTGCTAAATAACACAGGGAGCCCAGCCTGGTGCTCTGTGATGACCTGGAAGGGTGGGACTGGGGGAGGGGAGGGGTGTGTATATAATTACGACTGATTCGCACTGGCCTATAGCACAAACCAACCCAAAATTGTAAGACAATTTCCCACCAATTAAAAAACAAAGACAGATACAGAGAACAAACAGGACACAGCGAGCGCTTGGAACATGTGGGGCGGGAGACCACGGTCACCCCCAGAAGCCTCCTGGGACCAGTGGGGGTTGAAATGAACAACTGAGGATCTGCTATTGGAAACACAGGGAGAGGGGCAGGCTGGATGTTGAGCTGGGGGTGGAAGATACCAGGAGTTGTCGGCCAAGGTGCACAGTCCTATGGGGCCTGGGTTGGAGGTACACTGGGAAGAGTGTGGGAGGCCCCAGGGTGAGCCCTACTTGCGGCCAACAACTCTGTCCTAAGCCACCACACATCAGTGGTCTGCAGCGACCGCCCTACCATGTGCTGTGTCAGCAGCTGCAAGGGGAAAGGAGACCGAATGGATGATGAGCAGTTCTCAAAGGAGAACAACTGGGCGACGGATGCACTTCTCTCTTCTCTCTCCTTTGCCCACTGGGTCAAACAAGATCTTACTGTCTAAAGGGTCAGTGCCATTAACACATACAGGGACCTCAGAGAGGGCCAGTGGTGAGCTCTGCCTGGGGCCGCAGCGCGGCAGCCACATGCTCTCAGGCAAGGTGGGCTCACCCCCAAGCTCAGGCGAGTTGATGAAATCAAGAAGTAAGCCTGGGGACACCTGCTGGAGGAGTAGGGGAACCACCAGGGGTGCCAGCTAGGAGCTGGAGAGAGAGCACGGGCTGGAAAGACAGCTAGCACCAGGGCCAGCCTGAGGGAATGCTCAAACTCTGCTTAGGAGAGTAACTACCAGAGGGGACAGAGAAGAAACAGTGAGGTCGGACGATAGAAACAGTGAGTCTTAGTCTCCATGGAAAATGGGGAGAGTCTTCTTGAAAGCAGGAAATGTGTTTTAAACTTTCCTGAGTTAATGTAGTGGTACGAAAAGGAAAAAAAAAAAAAAAAAACAACCAAACCCTACTTCCTTGTCATCTCCTTCCAAACTACAAATCAGAGGGAACACAAGGAACCAGCTCATGTCTACTGGAGGGGTCTAGGTGGCTCCACTGTCAGAGCTGGGGTGATGATGGGCCCCGAGCACACAGTCTTCTGACCAAAACCCTCTCGTGAGTCCTTATGTATAAAGAGTCACGAGGAAATTCTTCCAGGAAAGGGGGCAGGAGCCACATGGAATCATCTGGTTTCATATGAGCCACTCAATTTTGAAAAAAGTCAATATACCTAAGTGGGTGGGTCAGGGTAGGAGGGGATATATATAGACACAGAGCTGATTTACTTCCTTGCACAGCAGAAGCTAATGTAATATTGTGAAGCAACTGTATCTCAGTTTAAAAAAAAAAAAAAAGAGACTATTTGGCCCCCGGGTTACTGCAGGTCAGGCCAAGGGTGCACAGGGCGAGCAGAGATGAGGGCAGGGCGCCGGGCACTTCCTCGGAGCTGAGTGTGGCTCAGCTGACATGCTGTAAATGCCCCCTGCTGCACACAGAGAAGGCCAGGTAACGTGAACAAGCCAGAGCTGCTGCACGAACAGGACCTGGGTGGTAAAGCTTCCAGCAGTTATTCTTTCATTTGCATCCCTCCAGGGGCTCTCCCGGGACTCACCTCACCAAGGCACAGGCCCTCCAGTCCCTGTTGTAGCTGAGCAAGGTGTTCATATCCTCCTTGTCCAGTTCAAAGTCAAAGACCTAAAAAGAAAACATAACAGAAACCACAACTCCCATAAAGCTCTGGAAATAGCTATTCAACACGGGTAAGGGCTTCCCTGGTGACTCAGTGGCAAAGAATCTGCCTGCCCATGCAGGAGACTCAGGTTCAATCCCTGGGTCGGGAAGATCCCCTGGAGAAGGAAATGGCAACCCACTCTAGTATTGTCTGGAGAATCCCATGGTCAGAGGAGCCTGGTGGGCTACAGGTCGCAAAACAATCAGACATGACTTAGCAACTGAACAACAAAATCCAACACAGAATATGAAAGCATATGATCAGCTCCAGGCAGGGCTAGTGAGATGTTGCCTGCTGTGCGAAGGGGCAGGAAGGTAGACTAAACTCAGAGAAAGTTGACTACATGGCCACTCAGAATGTACATGTTTTGTCTGGGTATGATATGAATGATGAAAACAGACCTTTTCCTTCCAGATCCTTCAGGCAAAAAGATCTTTTTTTTCTATTTAGTTCACTTCAAAACCTCTGCCCAGGGAATTCCCTGGCAGGCCAGTGGTTAAGACTCTATGCTTCCACTGCAGGGGGCGAGGGTTTGCTCCCTAGTCAGGAAGCTAAGATCCCACATGCCTTGTGGCCTGGAAGCTTAAAAATGAGGGAGGGGGATGTATGTATACCTACGGCTGACGTGTGGCAGAGAGCAACACAATACTGTGAAGCAAGTAGCCTCCAATTGGGCTTCCCTGAGGGCTCAGATGGTAAAGAATCTGCTTGCAATGTGGGAGACCCAGGATCGGTCCCTGGGTAGGGAAGATCCCCTGGAGAAGGGCATGGCTACCTACTCCAGTACTCTTGCCTGGAAAATCCTATGGACAGAGGAATGTAGGAGGCTACTGTTCATTGGGCTGCAAAGGGTAGGACACAGCTGAGCGACTAACACATCCTCCAATTAAAAGTAAACAGGTTTAAAAAATAACAAAAGTGGGTCTTTAAAAAAATTTCTTTTTAAATGAAAATGTTTCTTTTCCAACGGTTTGAAAAAATAAGAGAGGAAACAAAAAAAATCCATCTCTACCAGGGTATCTGTTTCTCATGCTCACTATTTTACCACTGTATCTCCCCCACCCTGCCCAGGCCCCAGGCAGCCAGCAGCCCCTGGCCAGTGGAACAGGCATGATCAATCGCTCTCCCTGGAAACAGAGCCATGGGAACCAGAGGTTCAGTGAAGGGCTTGGGTGAAGACAGAGGTTCAGGGACAGCAGAGGTTCAGGGACACTGGGACCCTCCTGGTGAGCTCAGTCTCCTGGCCCGGCTCCCGACACTGGTGCGGGAGGGGCTGTGGTGTCACAAGGCCTCCTCGGCTCTGGCAGGTGCTCAGAAAACCCGCAGAGAACACCTCACTGGAGCCCTGCGAGGTCTCTGCAGGCTGCGGAGCTGTCAGCACAGCAGTGTTCCCTGAGCGCTTACAAAGGTACCAGGTGCTGTGTGCGTCTTATTTCATCTTTGTGATAACCCTTGAAATAGGTACCAATTTTACAGACTGGGAAACTGAGCCCTGATGCAAATCCAGGCAGCATCACTCAAGAGCAACATTTCTTGGGCAAATGACGAGTCCCTGAGCAGTCCCAGCACAGGTGTGTGCATGTACAACGAGGCCCAGGGCCCGCCCTGGCACAGCACTGCCACCCACAAGGAACCAGTGTCCTGGGTCTACAGTAGGCTCCCTGTCCGAGATGGCGGGGGCCCACACATGACCATCCAGAGCCCTGGTGAAAAGCTGGCCCCTCCTCCACCGAGGGGACCCCGGGCGGAACCAGCCAGGACTCACCTGGAAGTTCTCAGCAATGCGTTCAGGCGTCACCGACTTGGGGATCACGATCAGGTTCCTCTGAATGGGGAATCGGATCAGCACCTGTGCAAGGAGATGCCGAGAGCATATGTCCATCAGGAGCTCTGCACTTCCCACTTGCCCAACCTGACCCCCACCCCCATCCACACCCGAAGAGAGAAACCCCAGAACTTCACAGTTAGAAGACCAGCTCAGGGGTGATGCCTCACGCCCCCTAAGGAGGAAGGGAGGTGCTCAGGTCCCAATCCCCAACCCAGCTCTCAGCCTCCATGTCTTTGTATGTTACTCCCTGTCTAGGAGCCCGTGCTAGCCTTTGGGAGCACACAGCTGAGCCCTTCTGCGGGCAGAGATGGGGCGAGTGTGGACCCTCGTGGTAGCCTTCAGAGGTAGCGGGGCAGGTCTGATCATCCCCAGCCCCACATGGTCTTCTAAGGCTCCTCTGTGCCCTTTCTACCACACTTCAGGACCCTTGCTCCACCAGGCTAACGGGAACCACCATGAATGCAGAAGTTCTGGGAACAGTCACAAGAGCCTGGAAACAGCCGTACCTGGGCTGTGGTTTTATTGTGCTTGTCTGCAATCGCTTTGATCCTGGGGTCCTCCAGGATGGAAGGGTCCTCAGGCTTGGCCCTAGAGACAGACAGCAAGATGGTCTGCGTGAGCGACCACCGTCACCACTGCTCAAGACAGCAGAGACCCTAAGGACCATCGACCTCAGAGGGCAGCCCACCAGTCTCCTTCTGACTCAGAGCTCAGTTACAAACTCACAACGCTTTGGAAAAAGAGGAGGCATCCTGCTACTAGAAACGCCAACCAGGAAACCCAACAGGAGGCTCCCGGGGAGGTCTGTCGATCACCTCGGAAGCACTCTCCTTGATGCTGGATTTTCTTTTTTCAGCCATTTCTAATCTCTGCCAACAGACAAGAGAACATGATCCCATGGAGACTCACCAGGGCCTGTCGGGAGAGCCGAGGGGACTATAGGCAGTCACCACAATGCCTTTGGAGTTGCAGTACTGGATTAACTTCTCCTGAGTGAGGTATGGGTGGCACTCGATCTGCGGATACACACAGGAGGGTTGATGCTGCCCCGTGTGGGCACGGGCCACACTGGAAGTCTTCCCTGGCTAAGACCCTTCCCTCCAGACAGAAAATTATGGGCAACCCGTGTCCCATCTCCTGGATCGGCGGTGACAACTCTTATTTCCTGGCTAGTGTTCTTGACATTCAGGATCCCAGTCCTGTTACCATGGCTGTAGGCCTCGAGGGTTTTTTCCTGGCTTTGGCCATTTATGAACTGTGACAGGTCTGAGGATATCAATGCCTGCACACAGCTCATCAAGACTCTGAGTCATCACAAGCCAGGCTCAAAACCCTTTCTCTCCTGCAAGTTGCACTCTCGGGATGTGGCACTGTCTTTTCTGAGCCATAACTCAGGACTCTGCCAGTGCCCAGGGACCCGCCTCCCAGGTGATGTGAATTAACAAGGAACTGCTAGCATCAGAGTATCACAGAACAGTCTCCCACACACACCAGCTTCCCTGCTGACATTACCTGGTTAACCGCTGGCTTGTATTTTAAGCCAGGTTTGTTTAAGATCTTCTCCACTTGAAGATGGTTGAAGTTGGAGACTCCAATAGCTTTCACCAGCCCTTCGTCCACCAGCTCTTCCATGGCCTAGAAAACCAAAGAGGGTCTGCTTGCTGCTGACATGTGCCCAGAAGCAACTCTTGCACCATCCAGTTTAACAGGTCATGCCCTTACCATTCAGTGCCAACAAGTCAGATGTTTGGGAAGACAAGAGGCATCGAGACAAAAGCCAGGATGGCTTTAATAAGGCAGGAAGAGCCACAATAGTGACAGAGTAACAATTACGGCAACAGAAATGGTAGAGCAGGTCATTCACGCCTGGTCCCTTATAAGGAGGCTGGGGAGCCAGCAAGAAACGGGAGGCCAAGCCAGGGGCTGTCTTACCGTCCAGGTATCCACGAAATCTTTCTCACTAGGAATCACGTTGCCGTCTTCATCCAATGGGAAGAAGTCTTTCCCAGGCTGCAGGAACAATCAAAAACAATCACAGACCTGCAGAGATCTGCTGGGCAGACGCATTGTGGAAAGCAAAGTTCTAAAACAATTACTCTCAACTGCAACAGCTGTCTACTTTCAGAAGATAATCAAGGGCAAATCCATGTCATTGGGAAAAAGAAATAGCAGACAGCTCCTGAAGTCTCCAGACCCCTTTTCAATCAGATGGGTGGGATGGACAGTTCTCAGTCAGTGAGATGAAGCCTGCTGTGGATGGGGTGTGTGTGGATAGCGGGGGACCCAGGGCCCATGTGCTGGCTGGACCGAAGCCTACAAAACCACCACCACCACCTCGCAGAGCCTCGCCAGCGTACTGTGAGAAAAACAAAGGATGCAAGTCAGGCCTGGATACACCACAGTGCAATAAAATAAGAGCTTCGGGGTAAAACCTGCATGCTTTCACACTGGTTGATGAAGCAGAAAACTGAGCCCGTGGCTAGAATGGAGGTTAAGGATGGAATAACTCTAGAGTTCTTTTGGGTCAAGAGGAAGGTTGCTGAGGTTTATCAAGCTTCCGCAGGATGTCATGTGTATGGAATACAGGAAAACGCATGCGTTAAGTGCAGGGTGCGTGCGTGTGTGTGAAGGTGCCTGAGGTCGTGGGGAGCGGAGGCAGCTGATGATGCCTCACCGGCAGGAGTGTCACCTCAGCTGTGTTCACTGTCGCAAAGGTTGAAGTTACTCAATTACCAAATAACAGAGTCGTGCTTCTCCAACTCTGAAACGCGCACGCGAGGCACCCTTGGTTTGGGTCAGAGGGCTGGGTGGGGCCCGAGGCGGGCTTCTGACAAGCTCCAGGGCGAGGCCACTGCTGCTAGTCTAGGGACCGCGCCTTGAGCACAGAGGCAGGGACACACACAGAGGATCTACCTGCTTGCGACCTGCTAACATTTCAAAAGACCCTGATGCGGGGAAAGACTGAGGGCAGGAGGAGAAGGGGACGACAGAGGATGAGGTGGTTGGATGGCATCACTGACTCAATGGACATGGGTTTGGGTGGATTCTGCGAGTTGGTGATGGACAGGGAGGCCTGGTGTGCTTCGGTTCATGGGGTCGCAAGGAGTCGGACACGACTGTGCGACTGAACAGCGGAGGGCGGTACCACTGGCGATCCCTGAGCCCCAGGCCCCTACCTTGAAGCCCGTGGGCCAGTGGATGAGGTAGAGGTCCAGGTAGTCCAGCTTCAGGTCGCTGAGCGTCTTCTGGCAGGCACCTTTCACCAGGTCCTTGTCGTGATACGTGCACCACAGCTGAAGCCGGGGAGGGAACACGTCTTAGCCCACAGGCCAGGAGCCAGATGGCCTCGGGGACAGGGGACTCGCTTTCCGCACCCCACAACCCACCCACTTCCCCGTGATGCTGTCAACGGCGGGGACAGAGATTCCACTGCACACTTGGATCCTAACTTCCCAAAGGAAGAGAGGATAATAGAGTCAAGGAACTCTTTCAAGAGGACCAAACTGAAGGTACAAAATGGAACTGGGCAGGCTGGCAAGCTAGCCCCTGGCCCGGAACATAGATCTCAGGGCCTACTTTCCCACCAGGCTGGTCTCTGTGGGGCCAGCCTCACCCTCCCACCCAGTATCTCTTGGGTACCACCAAGAGAGCTCAGTCTGCAGAGGGGAACCAAGTCCTATCATCAGAGATAACCCTCTGGAAAGGAGGTGCCAACCCACAGCCTTGGCCTCATCAGCAAGGGGCTCCAGCCAATGGGGCCCAGTGGAATGACCATCCAATAGACAGGCAAGCCCGGGAGCCCACATGGCCTTGGGTGTGGCCTTGAGTCAACACATTTGCCCACAAAGAACTGCCTGCTGGGTGATAACCCTAGCCGTGTTCGGAGGCCCCAGAGTGCAGTCTTGGCCCTAAATGGATGCTGCCCTGGATGAACATGAACGGGAACCCTCCCTCGGCTCTCCTGCAGGGCGGGGTACCTTGCTGACGATGAAGAGGTCCTCACGCTTCACCACCTTCTCCTGCAGCTTTCCCTGGAGGGCCAAACCCACCTCGTTCTCGTTCTGGTACACGTGGGCACAGTCAATGTGACGGTACCCAAGGTCAATCGCCACCTTCACAGCCTCCGTCACTTTGCCTGGAGGGGACTGAAAGAAACAGGAAATGGAAGGCACAGATATAAGACCAAAAATGAAATAAAACACAGTCTGCACACAAGTCAGGAGGAAGGGAGCCCAGGCTCCTCAGCAGCTCCTGTTCCTTCAAGGCCCACAAAGCCAGGCCACCCGAGGTGAGATGCCACTGTGCTTCACTTTAGGAAAACCTTACCATCCTTTACTAGCAGCACAAATCACCTTAACTAGATGGGCCAAAGCCCCTCACTTCCTTGTTTGTTCAGCATCTGTTGATCTACAAATCACTGTGGTGTTGGAGAAGACTCTTGAGAGTCCCTTGGACTGCAAGGAGATCCGACCAGTCCATCCTAAAGGAAATCAGTCCTGAATATTAATTGGAAGGACTGATGATGAAGCTGAAGCTCCAATACTGTGGCCATCTTACATGAAGGAAGAACTGACTCACTGGAAAAGATCCTGATGCTGGGAAAGATTGAAGGCAGGAAGAGAAGGGGACAACAGAGGATGAAATCGTTGGATGGCATCACCGACTTGAAGGACATGAGTTTAAGCAAGCTCTGGGAGCTGGTGATGGACAGGAAAGCCTGGCGTGCTGCAGTCCATGGGGTTGCAGAGTCGGACACGACTGAGTGACTGAAGTAAACTGAATAAACAAAAGCCACCACTATCTCAATCTGTTAGGTTCCTATAAGACAATGAAGGATACCACTGCTTTCAGACAACTTAAAATACTTCAAAATCACTGTTAAATATTCACCCCAATTCCCATTTGGTTCTCAAGTTCCGTCAGTGAACGCCTATGACTTATTTTCTCCGTCCACAAGTGGATTCTGGCGTTGGTCATCACTTGTTTTCACGCAGTTTGGGGAGTATCAAAGTCAAAAACACGACTGCTGCAGGTTCAAAGGCCTGTGCTCAAATCTCACTGTGTAGGAATCTGCTTTAAGAGGTGGATGCAGGAGGTGGCCGCTCAGAGGCATTTAGTGGACAGAAAGGAGTTGACAGGAGTGGGAAACGGGAGTCGTGGAAGACTACCATATGGTTTGTGGTCAGAGCTGCATAAAGACTGGATGCTGCCCCCACTTGGACCATGTATGTGTGAATCTGGGTAAGCAGGAAGGCCCCCCAGCACCCAGCCTGACTGCACACATACCCATCTCCACGACACTCCTGCTTGGACCAGAGAGGTGGAAAGCAAACACATGTGCATCGGACTGTTGGGTGAATAGGGCGCATTCCTCTGGAGAGCTGGGGTAGAAAAGAATGAGCAGGGGAACTCCCCGGGGGCCATGAGCAGCTGCAGACATCTGCTGTTTGGATATCAGCTGTTGCAAACAGAGGAAGGCGGAGGAGCGCAGGACCAAGCCGTGAGCTCGCCCAGCTCATTCATCACCCCGGAGGGAGCAGGAGGGGGCAGACAGGCGATGCTGACCTCAGGTGTGACATCAGACATCTTCAGACGACCTGGCCATTGCCTAGGTCCCCGGAGGACCCAAGCTGTACCTGTAGTCTTCCCCACCCTTCACGGTGAAAGGAACAGAGCAGGGAACTTCAGCATAGCCAGAAACACCACAGCGCCCGGGGGCACCCTGGGCATTGCTGTTGCTGATGAGAGCAGGGCACACCCCTTCCCAGGAGAGAGCCAGGTGGTATACGGAGACCCAGGTCCGGGACTCCAGCATGCCATCAACTTTCTTCAGGCTTGAAGGTACCCTGACTGGATTTTCTCTGTGGGGCCCTGTACTATGCCAGGCTAGCACCTCACCACCCCCAACCCCAGGTAGAAGGCAGGCACCTTAATGAGGCCTGGCCACACACTCTATCTGCCACAGCGACTGGTACGGGGCCCGAGATGTGACCCCAGGCAGGCCATGAGATTCCATCTTTGGACTTCAGCTGGCACTCCCAGGATACAGTTTCATTCTGCTGGCGACTGTGCAGGGAACAGGAGTGCGCCAGGAGGTGCTAGACGGAAGCAGGGTTTGCGGGGCAGATGAAGAGTGGACGAGAGACAGCTCCTGGTCACATGCTTCATAGCCCTGGATCTGGTCCACCCGACATCTAAGTCAGTGACTCCCCACACCCAACACATTTTCCTTCCTGCTTAAGATTAAATTGGTTATTTGGTTCCTTGGGACCAAGAGTGCCGACTAGGATAATCAAGGCTGCTAAACGATTGACCCAAAACTTTAAAAACAAAAAAGTTCTTGTGATGCTTTTATACAAGAGCTAAGGACAGAAATGACCTATAGGAGGTCACCAAGAAGCCCGGACAGAGAAGACTGATTCATTGGGAAGCACGGGCTGAGAGGTTGAGTCCAAACTGCTTTCAAAGGACAATAAGGAGCAGAAGCAAAGACTGTTGGGCATTTACAAATTAAATACGTACAAGCTGTGGCAATCCATTAGAGGACTCCAGTGAACATGCTGGCTTCCCCTTTCCAAAGACACCTTTGCAGTGATGGGGGGGAAGGCTGCCTGGGGCCATCGGCCCTGTGTGCAGTGGGGACAATGGCTCTCACCTGGGCTGGGCAGGCCAGGGCCAGCCCAGGGACAGGCATGCGGTTACTAGAAGGCTTGTGCCAGGGCAGGTCCTGTCATAAATGGAAACTGACCCGCGTGGTGTGCAGCGCACAACAGCTCCAAGAGAAAAATAACAGCTCCCGCTTGTTATGGATCAGTCTTCACCAGTTTTTAAGCGTATCACTGAATTGCATCTCCACCACAACCCTGGTCATCCATGATCTCTGTGGAGTTTACGAAACTGGTCCACAATCGAGCAGTGAGAAAGAGATGTCAGGGTTTGAACCCTGGCACCAGGACCTGAGGGCCAGCCTTGGCTCAGAGGTCGGTCCTTGGAGGAAGGGAGACACTGGTCAGGGAGAGGACAAGCCACCCGGGCTTGGAAAACCATCCTCTGGGATGAAAATGTACCGGTATCCACAAACTACGTTCGGTACTAACTACCCAGAACCCTCCCCAGAAGGAGACTAAACTAACTTTCCTCATCACTAATGAAGCAGCTACTTTAAGATCTGGTGGAAAAAAAAAAAAAGGCTCAATAAACTTGGGAATGCCAACAACATGATTACACCATCTCCTCATCCCCTGGCCACAGTGAAAACTGCAAACACAAGGCAGGGGTCCAGACTGAGACTTTGAAAAGAGGAAAAATCATGAAAGTAGGTTTCTATACATCTAACAGGAAATCCACAGAAAACCAGTAGGGGAAACACCCAAGTTATAAATAACCAAATTATACAAATCATACAGACGAAATCATGTTTGAAACTCACTTCTGCTGCTAATCTGCCCTGTGACTTGGGCACATCTGCCCATGCCCATCCCCTCAGAACTCAGAACTCTGAGCTTGAGCAGCAACCGGACAACATTCTGGCTGATGGAATCAAGTGTCGCTGACAGGTCTCTACCCCGGAGACCACCCCCGCCCCCATCAGTTCCACAAACTGGGCCTGTTTCCTTTTCATGTAACACTCCAGGCCAGGCAGTCCCAACTCAATAATTACTATCTGTGTCTCTGTCTCTCCCCTTCTTTTAAAACCCAATCATCTTCCACTCTGCTTGTAGCTCGTGCTGGTTACCTTACTATCCCTCCGTCTATTCCCTCTGCAAGTCATAAGCAAACAAGCAACAAAAATACTACAGCTCCAAAGTTGGAGAAGGGAATGGCAATCCACTCCAGTATTCTTGCCTGGAGAGTTCCATGGACAAAGGAGCCTGGCAGGCTACAAAGTCCACGGGGTCGCAAAGAGTCAGACACAATTTAGCACACACAGCTCCAAACAATAAAGGTTATAAAACAGTGTCACTGGTTTAAAAAACACAGAGTATCTCAGAGGTTGAATCCTTTGTAGTTTTAACATGGGGATGTCTGGAAAGAGAGGACTGTGTTCTTTCTGAATTTTTAAAAATATTTTTTTCAGTTAGCAGGTATCACTTTTGTAATGAAGAATGGGGATAGGAATAAAGAAAACTTCACTTTGAGAGGAAAAAAAACCTGGGTGAGAAGTTTAACAGTGTGCCAGTGATAAACCTGGAGCAAAAATAGGTAACCATAACTTTTGATGTAAACTTTGATTGATAAAGAAACAGGGCATTAACCTCTAAGCCCTTGAAAAGTAACACATCAGAGAAAAGTTGTCACTGAAAAGCATTGTTTAACCTCTTCTGAATAACCAAGCCTCACTTCAGAGAAGCTCAACCTACATTAAAAAAAAAAAAACTAACCTTAAATTACCAGTTTTGTTTAGAATACTAGTGATGCCATGATATAATTTTCTGCTTCTCATAGTATATAAAGCATTTCAACTACATGTATGCTAAACAGACATTTGTGACCTAATTTCTCAAAATGTATTCCAACTTCCAATTAATTTATTTAGAATCTTCTGGAAGAGAAGTTGGCAAATCTTTCCTGTTGACAGAAAATATTTTAGGCCTTGTGGGCCCAACAGTCTCGTCATACCTGCTCAACTCTTCTGATGCGTAAACAATAGGTAAAGGGGTGAGTTGTGTTCTAATAAAACTTTGGTTATACAAATTACCAGCCCCTGGGGGTTGCTGGAAAAGCACACAAAGAACTGGGCATTAAGCAACAGTCCTAGTCTTGATTTGTCCTGATTGCAGTTCAGCACCTTAATAACCAAAAGGTGAGACTTCCTCGGGAGTCAGTGGTTAAGACTCTGCCCTTCCAATACATGGGCACTGGTTCGATTCCTGGTCAGGGAACTATGATCCCACATGTCATGTGGTACAGCCCAAAAGCAGACAAACAGAAACCCTCCCAGAACAAAACAACAAAAAGGTATCCTGATATTGAACATAAGGATATTCTGGAGACTGAAAGGGTTTATGCCCTGCTCCAGTTTAATCAAAGGACAATAAGGTCCAGGGAAACCTGAGCAAGCTGGGCCAGCTGGCCTGCCCTGTGCTTACACACGATGCCCGTATCCAATGGTTTTGTACCAAGAAGACTTCAAGTCTGCCACACTCGTAAGACTGCAACAGAATAAGCATCTGGGAGAGTCCAGAGAATGACGACAATGTCCAATCCTTCCACCGCAACAGAGGTGCTTTTATTGCTTGGTGCAGATAAGCCAACTTCATCTGGCTCATGTTCAATCACATCCCAATTTACAGTTTACCATATGAAATTGTGGTTTACATTACTAAAGAGCAGAGTGCCGAAGGAGGATCTTTTCGTTGCCTTCTCACATGAAAACAGTCCATTTTGGCTGTTTTCTATACCAAAGCTCACAACCAGGTCTGGCCACAAACACAAACCAACTAAGAAAACGGAGATTAACTTTCTCTCACTCAGTGTGAATCCAGCTGTCCTAAATTACACCACTATCTCTACTTGGTTGCAATGGGGGTGGCCCAGGGCTGGCCCTGCGCAGGCAGGACTTATTTAAGTATCTTTGCTCTTGAAGAGCTGCAGGTGGAGGCCTGCAGGGAGATGAAGCGGGTGAACAGAAAGACAAGGTACTGGTTTAGCTCCAACTCTTCTAGCCTGGGATCCTAGGCCATCAAGAGCTTGGCCTGAGTTCCTTCTTAGCATTTTATCCTAAAGGAAGTGTTATCACCCTCAAAGAGGCAAAAACTGGTCTGTTGGGGGGCAAAAACAAAAACACTTAGCTTATTAAATGTTCTGTGGCCTGTCAAAGCGTCACAGGACACACGCAGATGTAACATCTATCTGTGATGTTGAATTTTCATTGGGTGGGGGACAATTAGGGGAAAATGTCTCAAAGGCTCGTGGGTGTGGGCAGAAGACAATGGAAAAGCAGCAGAGAAAACTGTCCCCCATTCCTAGGCTTGGAGTATGTAGGTGAGTTACAACAGCCATTTACTATCAAGTTTTCAGCTAGTTCCAAATATTTATCAGCAACAGGACGCTGGTCAGCATCAGAAGTAATCTGTTTTAGCCGCTTCCTGGGAATACAATGCCCATGGCTTACTTACTGTCCACTGGGGAAGGCAAGCCTGCCAAGGGGAAACGGCCTCGAAGCCACATGGCTTGGAAGCAGAGGTGTTCTCCCAGTGGGCCAAAACCTTCACCTCCAAGGAGAGCAGGGGGAGTCTGAGGACCTTCAAAGTAACTGACTGGAGACTCCCAGAGCCCTGCCAAGGGTATAAAGGATACAATACAGCCACCATGATACGGCAGGAACTGCCCCCACTCCCAGGGCCTCCCCCAGTTCTCACAAAGATAAGCAAATGGTATTTAGGTCACCCCATTTTTTGTCCAGCATCTGTGAAAATATATATTTTACACATACAGGGGAAAAGTATCAAGCACTATTCATATACTTTTCCTTATAAAGAAGGAAATGGACTCCAAGCCCATACTCAAACCATTTATTTCCCTGTCACCTTCCCTAACATGCCTCTACACAATTCCAACCTCTACAACTTCAACTCCTCACCCACTCCCCCTAATCTGAAATTATCTTACTTCTTCGTACTAATTCGACATGTTATCCTTAGGATACCATTCACCAGGCTCTGTGAACAGTTCCGTAAATAGTTTGTGACCAAGTCAGATGCTACCCTTACACTCAACGAACTTACTGGAGTGAATGACCTAAACGTACAGATTTATAGAGCTATCTTAACTAAATATACAGCTTTGGCAGTAGGTTTTACGAGCGCAAGCAAATGATTTAAAGCCCTGTTTTAAATCAACTTTTACTCCTTATTTACCTCCAGAGCACTGATTTTGAAATGATGGACCTAAGGTCCCAATTTTTGAAACCACAAACTTAGAAGGCTCAGCGAGGTGCTGGTTTTAAGTGACATGTGTACGTACGTCTGTGTGCTGCCTCAGAAATTGTAATTTGCCACTGCCAAGAAAGTGTCTGTTCACATCCATTCCAAGAGAATAACCTGCGACAGACCGAATTTAACTTGGTACAATGGTCATAATTCAATTACACCCTTAGAGCCACCACTGGACTTTTAGGAAACACAAGGCACAGATAACTCTGATTCCTTTGTCGGAGAAACACTTTTTGTGGGAGGCAACTCCAAGACAGTGAACGTTTACAAGATTTCAGCTGCTGATTTTAGGGTAGAGATAAATACCATGCATGCTCTGTCTCTTTCAGACCATTTCAAGGTGCCCTTAATCTGTGCCGTCTTTTCTTTCCTTGTCAGTGTGCAAACGGCCAATGCACAGTCCTATATTTAAAGTTCCTGGAAAACCCGAGTCATAGCCGTGGAATGTAATGTACAAAATACCCCAAGCTAACTTACAAGCAGTTTAAAAACTGGGGGTTTTGCCTCGGTGCTCCCCAACTGTCAGATACTCAAACTACCATTTTTACTCCTAACCTTTTCCTGGGGACGCTGTGAAAGGTTCCAGCGGTTGCCGAGGCTTCCGGAGGCAGTTTTAACCCCTAATGCCAGCCCGCAGTTTTGCATGGGCGGGAACCTCCCCTCACCACCCACACCCCCGCAGATTCCTTCGTCCAGCACCGGACACCCCGAGGGGCACGCCGGTTTGGGGACAGTGTAAGTAGAAAGGTCCTGGGCACGCTCGTGCCGCCTAATTCAATTACCTGCAGACTCCTTGGGATGTCAGATCCCAGGTTGACCTTGGGATGCTTATTCCTGAGGGAGCAAAGCCGGAAACGGTTAAGGACCAACTATTTCGAAGAAAGACAAAAGGCACGGGCGCCCGCGGGTGCGGTTAGGCGAGGAACGCCGGCGCCCCGCGCCCCTTTTTGCTCCATCTCCGGGAACGCCCCTTCCCGACCTCCATCCGCCGAGCCACAGCGACGGAGACTCGGGAAAATTTCTCTTCGATCGGCGCCCCCTAGTTGCCTTTCCAGCTGAGATCGGATTCAAACTGCGGATCGCAAGCACGAGGGGTTTCGGGGTCGGCCCCCCGCGAGCCGTTCTCAAGCGCCCGTTCCCCACCCTACCCCACCCCACCGTAAGTCCCCCGGCCCGCCTCAGCGCCCGGGCTCCCGAGCCGCAGAGGCCCAGATCCCGCCGGGGACCAGACCAGCCCGAGCGTGGCTCGCAGGCCTCGAGGGGCCACTGCTCAGGGTCACTCTCCGAACCGTCCGGCCCCAGGCCGCGCCGAGCACTTAAGCGAGCCCCGGAGGACGTTCGCCAGGGCACCTACCTTCCAGGTGCCCAGCCCCAAGATGGGCATCTTGGCGCCAGTGTAAAGCACGATGTGGCTGGCCATGACTGCTCGAGCTCCGCTGACCGGGATCAGAGAAACGTGCCGAAGCGGCGCAGCGCGGTTCTTTAAGTAGCGGGTGAGGCAGGCCGAAGGGGCGGGTAGGATGGGCGTCCGGCTGGGCAAGCGCGGCTCCTGATTGGCCGCCTCGCCAATCAGGATGCCGAGCGTCTGTGTAGCCCGGGGGGCTCTGCGAGGAAGCGCCTCCTGCTAGGTCCTAGCGGCACCGGATTCCTTTCGAGCGGGCGGTTTACCCACGCCCCCACGCGGCGCCGCGAGCACCGCCAGCAGCTGGGGAGAGTGGAAACGCGAATGCTTTAGCAAAAGTAACAGAATTCCCATTAACAATAGCCCGGGAAGGAGTTTTGGTTTCAGGTTTTTTTGAGAGCACAGAAGGATAAGCTTATCTATTGTTCAAGCCGGACAGCATGCTTTTTTGGGGAATTTGACCAAAGCTCGGACTTTAATTTGTAGGAACACACTGATGAGATGGGTGGATGGCATCACCGACTCAATAGACACGAGTCTGAGTAAACTCCAGGAGCTGGCGATGGACAGGGAGGCCTGGGGGGCTGCACTCCATGGAGTCGCCAAGAGTCCGACACGACTGAGCGACTGAACTGAACTGACTACTACTGCTGGAGTGTAGCGCTCTTTGCTCTTAGTAAGGTGCATGCCAGAGAAGTGGTTTGCAATCTTGTTGCAGAACATTAGCTTGAGATTTGGGTTTGTCTAGCCCGTATGTCGGAGAAGGCAATGGCACCCCACTCCAGTATTCTTACCTGGAGAATCCCAGGGATGGCGGAGCCTGGTAGGCTGCCGTCTATGGGGTCGCACAGAGTAGGACACGACTGAAGCGACTTAGCAGCAGCAGCCTGTATGGAGCCTCCTAGGGCTATCTTTACACTCCATCCTAGATGTGAGCTGTTTGTACACACTGAATGTGGTTCAGCAAGTCTTTCTCCTAAAGCCAGCCTTTCTTGAGGTTAGGAATCCCTGATGAGCTTAATCCAAAACACGCAGAGGACATTGAGTCTTTAGAAAGTAAGATTCTACGGAAGCAGCGCATTTCATACATAGTAACTTAGCAAAGCTCAGCCACTCCAGTACTCTTGCCTAAAAAATCCCATGGCGGGGGAAGCCTGGTAGGCTGCAGTCCATGGGGTCGCGAAGAGTCCGACACGACTGAAGCGACTTAGCAGCAGCAGCTAGATGAATAAGGCAGAAACTCACAGATGAGTTAACTTTAATATTGTAGCTTCAAGTACGCCAAATTAGGAGGAATTAGATGAATTGGGCTTCCCAGGTGGTGCTAGTGGTAAAGAACTTGCCTGCAATGCAGGAGACAAAAAAGCTGTGGGTTCAGTCCCTGGATGGGGAAGATGCCCTGGAGGAGGTCATGGCAAGCCACTCCAGTATTCTTGCCCGGAGAATCTCATGGACAGAGGAACCTAGTAGGCTATAGTCCATAGCGTCGCAAAGAGTCGGACTTGACTGAAGGGACTTAGCAGCAGCCGCTGCAGCAGCAGGTAATGAGTTAATCAGTCCTAATTGGCAGTCCTAACACATTCTTTCCCGAGATAACCAAAGGAAAGTTGCTGAAAGAGCTTTGTGGACAATTTTAGTTTCTTTTGAACAACCCCTTTCCATGATACTGTACTCTATCTCAAACTTGCTCTTTCTGCTCTATCTCCCATTAATATTTCCCCTAATTATGTGAGATTGGGAACTACATTTGCCTGGGGATGACTCAGAACCCAGACCTCTCTAAATTCCATTCTGGTGATTTTCCTTTCAGTGCCTTCCAAAAAATGCCCTCCCCCCAGGAAAAGTTTGTACAAAACAGACTAGGCCAGAGATTTTTCCATTTGACTTCTATAAAAACTGTTGTGGGTAGGCAAATTCTGATACTATTTGCCCCCCAATAAGAGCAATTTAATTTGAGCCCTACAGATAAGAACCTGGTTTGTGGTAAAATAACAGTAGTCATACCACTCTTCATGCATAAATCTCTGTTGGCATAGAGGTTGCTGTCCTAAGGGCTAGTCTCATAGAGAAATTATACACCTTGAGTGAGCAGGTTGGTATACACAGAAAGGTCATCTGTTAGGGACATACATTCAATATGAATGGCTTGTTGCTGTTTCTATGATGATTGAGTTTAGCAGTTGACTGCGTGAAGGCATAACTGGCTAAAAATGGAGTATTCTGACTGGACTAGCAAATGTAAAGAGTCAGACCTGTGGATCTTCTATAGCAATAGGAGTACTATAGTGGGGACATACTGTTGTTACGTCACCACACTGCTCTGTTACCTCTGTAATCTTTGTAAAATGCTGTTGTGCACATATCAAAATTATGCTTTAAAAAAAACATCAATGGAATTCTGAGAAACTTTCTAATAATTCCTAGCAAGAGCAATAAAGACCTTAAAGGACTCTAAACGAATAATCCTGCCATAAGAACCAGTAATCTCATTCTGAAGGGATAGTTTAGAAGGAAAACACACGTACATGCACACAGACACCTTACTATCGGTATAGGGTTGGGACTGGGCAGGTGAGGTACTTAGGTGAAAAATTGCTGCCTGAATGTGGATACTTCCTTACCTTTTATATCCTTGGCATTTCACTTGAATCACCTTAGTCCACACACACACACACCACACATGTATGTTTGAAAAACAGTTCTATCCCCATAATGGAAAACCATAAATGTTCAACAATAGCAAGAGACAAGATGTAGCCATTAAGGGAGGACGGGGCTTTCCTGGTAGTTCAGTGGTAAAGAATCTACCTTGCAATGCAAGTGACACTGGTTCAGCCCCTGGTCTGGGGAGATCCCTCATGCCTCGGAGCAGTTAAGCCTTGAGCCCATGTGTGCGCCACAACTACTGAGCCTGCGCTCTGGAGTTGGAGAGCCCCAAGTGCTGAGCCCAAGAGCCGCAACTACGGAAGCCCACACTCCCAGAGCCTGTACTCTGCGCCAAGAGAAGCCACTGTAAGGAGAAGCCCATGCGTGGCAACAAAGAGTAGCCCCTGCTCTCTGCAACTAGAGAAGGCCCACCACTGCCAAAAAATAAAATTGATAAATCTTTTTTTTTTAAAGAAGACATTCTAGATATAGAGAAAATATATTTATGAAATAACTCTAAGGTTACCATAGAAAACAAAATCATAGATAGGACATGGTTACAAACATGAAAAAACAACATGTGACATATGGATAAAGTTAGGAAGAAGCCGAAAGTAAGGGTAATACTGTTTGTCAGATTATTTCATTAATAAACATGTGTGGTTTTTTTGGCAATTAAAAGACAATTTCCTACTAACTCTCCAATTCCTGTAGGATAAAACTTAAACTCTATAGCTTGGCATTCAAGGTCCTATGAAATCTAGTGTAACTCTGTAAATATGTGAGAAACTACCAAATTATACACTTAAAATGGTGAATGTTATGGCATATGAATTATATCTGTGTAAAGCTGGAATCAGCAAGCACGTGGAGGCTACCTGCTACCTGTCCGCACAGGTTAGTTGAGGTGAAGAGAGGCAGTAGGCTCTAGTCACACAATCCCGGACCCAGGCTGGGGGTTCCACCACCCTGGTCCACAGATTGCCCCAACCCAAGTCTTCAGGGTTTGCCTCAGGAGAGTCAAAGGGCACCGAAGAATCACAAACGAGCGATGAATCGTTGAGGCCTGCAAGTGGCACACGTCACTTCCATCTACAATCCTGGCCAGACCTAGTTGCAAGGTCCTGCCTGTCTTCACTGAGATGAGCAAGTGTCACCTTCTTGTGTGCAGAGAACAGAATACAGTAGAATATAGTGATCAACAAAGTGTATTCCACAGGGCAAATAGCTATTGAGCCCATATTATGTCTCAGGCACTGCTTCAGTCACTTTGTGAGTGCATACGTGTGTGCTAAGTCGCCTCAGTCGTGTCTGACTCTTTGTGACCCTATGAACTGCAGCCCCCCAGGCTCCTCTGTCGGTGGGATTCACCAGGCAAGGGTACTAACGTCAGTTGCCATACCCTCCTCCAGAGGATCTTCCTGACCCAGGAGTCATACAGTATGCGCAGGTGCTGCTGCTGACAGGAACAATATAATAGCTAATTTCTGAGCCTGGCACTATTCTACAAACGTTGTATGCAGTTAATCTTCACAACTGCTCTTTGCAGTGGGTACTATTAGTCATCGATTTTACACGTGAGGAAACTGAGGCACAGAGAAGCAGGAAAAATATTGCTAAGGTCTCATAGCAGGTTGAGGGCTTCCCAGGTGGCGCTGGTGGTAAAGAATCTGCCTGCCAATGCAGGAGACACAAGAGACGAGGGTTTGACCCCTGGGTCTGGAAGATCCCCTGGAGGAGGAAATGGCAACCCATTCCAATATTCCTGCCTGAAAATTCCCATGGACAGAGGGGCCTGGAGGGCTTCAGTCCACGGACTCGCAAAGAGTCTGGCATGACTAAGCACGAATGTGTAGCAAGTGGCATGGGCAAGATTTAAACCCAAAGAGTTGACTATAGCACCTGAATGCTTCACTGATACACAGGTGGCTTTCAAGTCATTTTACTGTGACTCACAGTAAGGAATAGATTGCATTTTTTGACTGAAAAAAAATGCACAACCTAAAAGTTGAGAATTATGTGTTTTGGCAGACTTCCTAAGGATTTAAGCCTGAGAGTCAGCCTCTTCGATTGCCCTGAGGGACTGCTCCTAAGGGAGAAGCTAGCATACGTAGGAGTTTTTACAACAAAGATCAGATAGAGGGATTAGCAAAAGATTACTGTTAATTAAAGGAAACCAGGTATCTCAAGTTAAGGAATTTAGCGATTTTCTTTGGAAAGATGCAAGAGTCCGGCTCATTGAAATCATTCCTTTGATATGCACCTCACTATCTTTGGTCAGTATCCTGGTTTTTTTCCATCCTGAATCCCTTCAAGGTACATCGTTGAGGGGTGGCTGCAGGGGCTGATGGCTTGCTGGCCACAAATTCTTTTTTTTTTTTAATCGATATGGCAGGTGAAACAGCGGACATATATGTATATGTAACAGAAACAAAAGACCTACAAAAAATTTCATCCTTATTGTGTGTGGCATACTCTGATAGTGCATATTGTTTAATTTTTCTGGTATTTATTGCATGATTCACTCCCAGTTCCATGATGATTTTGTGACCCACTCTTGGGTCATGGTCTCCAGTTTGTAAACTCTGCCCTCCATCCACACTGTGGCCTCACCATGCCTCCTCATTTCAGGTAGCAGGAGAACTGTGATAACCAGACAGCGCCCAGAGAAATCCACAGGGTGAGCATTCCCAACAGGCCGGCAAAGGTGACTTTCTCCCACTTCTGCTCACTTCATCCGTCGGTACCCTTGGAGGAGCAATCATCATTCTGGAAGGAGAACACCTGAGATTGGCCCTCTAGAAATGGCAAGCAAGGAAGGGCAAACGAGAAAGTATGGAGGTCACAGGAAAAAGACAGAGACTTTGGCCCCTGTCATGGAATGGGCTGAATGTAAGAGACTCAGGGAACTGGTCTGATGGGGGCTGGTGTCAATACTTAATGTTTGCAAGATGAGGTTTAGATGGTAAACAACATTGGCAGAACTATCAATATTAACCTTCCTCATAGATACTGCATGATAGCAAAAAAAAAAGAGAGAGAGAGAGAGAGAGAGAGGAAGAGAAACAAACATTGTATCACCCTTAGCACAGCTGTTCAATAAATTCTTGTGAATAGTGATATCCATGTGAGAAGTGAAGGTGTTGGATGCTCACTTGTGTCCAACTCTTTGTGACCCCAGGGGCTGTAGCCCACCAGGCTCCTCTGTCCATGGAATTTCCCAGGCAAGAATACTGGAGTGTGTAGCCATTCCCTTCTCCAGGGGATCTTCTTCCCAACCCAAGGATCGAGCCCAGGTCTCCTGTACTGCAGGCAAATTCTTTACCATCTGAGCCATCAGGAAAGCCCAATAATATCCATGGGTGCCTCCTATGTCTCAGGTGCTTCAAATTCATTTTCTGATTCGATCCTTATGGCCTCCTGGCCAAGACAGCTGACTGTATTCCTTTCCCACTTGGGGCATCAAAGAAACTTGAGGTTTGGTAATATTAATTGTGCAAGGCCAACAAGTTAGTAAATGGCCTTCTTTTAAAATTTTGATATTTTTGTTCATCTTGGATTTTTTGGCATTAATATAGATTTTTTAAAATATTGCATTAAAATATAATCTATCTCAGTTACTAAGATTTTGGGTGCCCTCCTCCCCTTAAATTCTGTGTAAAGGCAAAATTCCCCCTCACCTCACACTGCCTAAGAGCATCCAAATAGAAAGGAACCAACTCCAAGAGGTGGAGTTACTTGCACAGAGCATTCATTATCCACCCTGCGAGCATTCATGCTGTCTCCACTCTTACAGTACATGTGTGAGAGCACGTGTGGGCCTGTGTGGGCTTCAGCACAATTTCCTTACCCTGCAGCTGTGACGCCACCCTTTCCCTTTGTGTCAAAAAGCCTAAGAGAAAGCAGATGAGTGAGGTAGGCATTGTAAGAAATGCCTAAGACATTAATGAATTCTTTCTTCTGGGGTGTGGTGGCTCTGTGGCTGAGAACCTCTGCTGCCCATGGCTTCTCTTTCCTGAGTGAGAGGACTCAGGATGCTTGTGGCAAGAGGAGAGACTTAAGTCATACGTCATTGCCAGCTGAGGGAATTTTTGGGCTTCGTATGCAAATAAATGTCTCCTGTACTCTGATTTAGGAATGGATTATTAGTGAGATTGGGGGGTCTCCTCATTTATCTGGGGTCCTGGTTTTGGAGGTGGGGGTGGAGGGTATCAGCTCAGTGATTCTACAGAATTGATAACACAAGTGTTGGTATCTTCAGGAAGCGTGTCATTCCCCATGAGAATGGACTTGGATAAGGTGATTGATAACTTCCTGGCTGCCAGCCCCTGTTTCATCCTCAGTGCATACTTTTGCTCAGAAAATCTTCTAGAAAAAAAGATCTCTGTGCACAGATAAAGCACATGTTGTATTAGCAAGTTTGGCATCTTTATGGGAGAGGTATATTCAGTCAACAACTTCATTCACTTATACTGTAGGTATTTACTGAATATTTAATGCCAACCCACTCCAGTATTTTTGCCTGGGAAATCCCATGGACAGAGGAGCCGGGCGGGCTAGCAGAGAGTCATGGGGTAACAGAGAGTCAGACACAACTGAGCGACTAACACTTTCATTTCACTTTCCATGCCAATAAGTACTGTTTTAGGTTCTGTGGTTGCAGAGATAAACAAGGCAGTCTCTGGTCATATGCAGCTTCCTCTCTAGCCTGGAAGAGATAGTAAACATACCTAAAAGCAAGCTAATATAATATCCAGCTAGATAATGATAAGCCATGTGATGAAAATAAAGGAGGTAATCAGGATAGAGATGAGGGCAGGGTTGACAGTCTGGACAAAGAGGATGGACAGTGAGGTGAGCCATGTGCATAGTTAGAGAGACACGTTCCAGCAGGTGAGAAGAAGCCTCCATGGACCTTGAGGTTGGTTGAGCTGTTTTGCGTCTATGAAGAGTGGCGGAGAAGCAAGGAGAGATGGTGACTCTTCTTATTTGCTGAAGAAGACACCCCAAATACCTAGGCAACAATAGGAGCTTATCATTTAATGACACTCTTGCTATTTCTTCTATACCTTTGTTTTGATAGTTTTAAGATGCTATAATTTGTGCTTTCCTTTACTTTGGTGGGGGCTTCCCAGGTGGGCCAGTGGTAAAGAACCCACCTGCCAACATGGGTTCAATCCCTGGGTTGGGAAGATCCCCTGGAGGAGGGCACAGCAACCCACTCCAGTATTCTCGCCTGGAAAATCTCATGGACAGTGGAAGGCTATAGGCCATGGGGTTGCACAGAGTTGGAGGTGACTAAAGCTGCATGCCTACACGTTACTTGAGTGGGATGTTCCAGAATTTGCCAACCACTAGACCCCTAAAAACTTTATTGGTGTGGCATGTATCCTGAGTCTTGGTGGGGTTTATTTCCCACCCTCTGGAGGACGTGCTTCATTGTAAGGTCTCCAAAGTACTAGCCATTTCTTGCTCAGACAGTCTAGTTAGTGCGCTGTCATTGGTATAGTGGATCCATGTGGAATGTCCTGAGGTCCAGATATCTTTGGACTCTGACAGAGACAAGACAATTAACTTAATCCTGGGGGAAACCTATAAATGCATAGTATTGTCCTTTCTGTCTAAATGGAAAGTCTTTGATTCTCCTTATTGGTGGGAACAGAAAAATTCCATTTGCCAGGTAAACATAAATGCAACAATTATTGCGATAGACCATGGAATCTAAGCTGGATAAAGAGGGAATCAGGGATGAAGAGATGTTGACTGTCTAGTGAAGGTGGAGGTGAGGGACAGCGAGATGAGATAAGATGAGTCAGTCAGAGGTCTGAATGGTGCCAAAGAATTGATGAAGTATGAGTGTTAGAGGAAATAAATGGGATAAGAAGTATTGGTCAGGATTTGATGCTTAAATTTGAGATTTAATGGTAGTAGGTTTATTGGTAAGTAGCAGTAAAGAGGGGGAATTTCATAATTGAAGGGGGTCAACTAACTGAGATATTAGAATTATATGGATATTGAAGGTTACCTAGAATAGTTACAGAAGCCCTAGAGAAACCTGGAAGCCTGACCCTGGGGTCAGTAGAAAGGATCGTGGGGCTTACAGTTTGAGGCCATGTGCTGCACAGTATCTGAGAGGGAAAGAACTAAAAGCTGCAATATGCCAGGAGTGTATTTTCAATTTTGGGTTCAGTGGAATGAAGATTGGCAGAGAAAATACGGCCCCCTCTTAAGAGAGCTCCGGGAGCTGGTGACGAACAGGGTTTGCAAATAATCGGACACGACTGAGCGCCTGAACAGCACTGGAGCTGCAGAGGAAGCCTTCTCCTCCAGGGGGCGCATGTTTTCACGCACGGCCAATTCATGACCCCGAGGTTAGGGAGCCGAGACGGACGGTAAACAGCAAGGGGTTTTGGCTGTGAGTCTTGTTGGCAGTGGTTTGCTGATAATGTCCAATAACCAGTTAGCAGACGGTGGCGGGCGTGGCGGAGTTGGGAGGTGTGGGTAGCAGAGGAGTTCTGGTTTGCAGTGATTGTCAGTTTCTGTGGATTAAATTCTCCCCACTCCACACCATCCCACCTCTTTCAAACTGCCTCAACCTCCAGGGCCAAGTTCAGGGTGAGCCCAGGGAGGCATTTGTCTCAGGCTCGACATTTCACGAAGCGCCAAAAATAAAAATAAATAAATTCGGTAATCACGATGCATAACATTTTAATACTTTTTTTTTAAAGGAATAAATTCATTAACCAAATGGATATGATGATTTCATAGAGTGATCACAAGGTTGAAAGAGTTAGAATGACGGGGTGGGGAGTGCCTGGGGGCGGGGGAGGGCCCCACATTTCATTGTAATTTTCGAGGACTCTGCGAAAATCTTGAAAGAACTCTTGTCTGCTGCTGCAGGCATCATCAGTTTCATCAGAATCAGGGCTTTGAATGCCCGTTTGAATCACAAGATTTTGTTGAGAAATGGGAATACAGTCCCAAGAAACTCACGGACTTTGCAGAGGCAGCACATGCTGAAACTTGAGGCAGTTTTTTTTTTCTTTTGTTAAGAGAAAAGGAAATTCCATTGTCAACACAATTCGCCAAGCTTCAACATTTATGAGAGTGAATGAGTCATAAATCTTTGTACATGTTAAAATATTATTTCTGAGAAATACATTTTTAATGCAATAAAAAACCCATTATATATGCACAATTAGGAGTATATGTTTTTGTGTGCATCTTTTCAGGGAGGGCTTCCAAGTTTCTTTTTAGATCCTTATATAGTCTAGTCAAAGCTATGGTTTTTCCAGTAGTCACGTATGGATGCAAGAGTTGGACTATAAAGAAAGCTGAGCACTGAACTACAGGGAGATCCAACCAGTCCATCCTAAAGGAAATCAGTCCTGAATATTCATTGGAAGGACTGATGCTGAAGCTGAAACTCCAATACTTTGGCCACCTGATGCAAAAAACTTACTCAGTTGAAAAGACCTTGATGCTGGGAAAGATGGAAGGCCGGAGGAGAAGAGGATAACGGAGGATGAGTTGGTTGGATGGCATCACCAAATCAATGGATATGAGTTTGAGTAAACTCCGGGAGTTGGTGATGGACAGGGAGGCCTGGTGTGCTGCAGTCCACTGGGTCCCAAAGAGTTGGACATGACTGAGTGACTGAGCTGAATTGATGGATTTCTAACTTCCTTGAAAGTTAACAGAGGGCTTGTTGTTGTTCATTCACTAAGTCATGTTCCACTCTTTGCAACCACTTGGAATGTAGCCTGCCAGGCTCCTCTGTCCATGGGATTTCCCAGGCAAGAACACTGGAGTGGGTTGCAACGCCCTCCTCCAGGGAATCTTCCCAGCACAAGGATCAAACCCATGTCTCCTGCATTGGCAGGTGGATTCTTTACCACTGAGCCACGTGGGAAGCCTTACAGAGGGCACCATCCATACAATGTAAATGACTGATATTAACACTATAAATCCATCGACTGCAGCTTGTCTACACACACATGCAACTTGTTTCATATATATACATATATATCTGAAACTTCTTGGGGAAAAATGTTTTCTGAAATTCTGAGATTTATTTCAATTATGAATGTAGAAAAATCCCCAGCAGGTGTCACATAACCAGGAAGGGTTAATTTTGAATTCACACTGGATCAGCTCTGTGACTTTAACCTTCATCTTGCCGCTTTTGTTATTATAAGCGTACAGAATAGCCTGCTTCAGGGAGATAAACTGACCCTGCCCACCTGTGAAGGACTGTGACATTCTTAAATTCTCTGTGTGGAAATGGCGCAGAGCCCCTAGTCTACTACTTACCAGCGTGGCCCAGAAATTCACTTATGGGGAGGCCAGCATAACAGATGGATGTGGCATCTTTGTTTGTTGCTATGACAGGAGATACTCCATTTCACACCACCCATGAAAATGACTGTTAAGGACATAAAATGAAGACATCCCCTTGCATGAAGCTCAGCATTCTAGGCACATTTACAAGGACTGGAGAGTCTTTTTACTTTGTTTCCTCCCCTCCCCTCATCTCTTATCCATTAAAGAACCTAGCATCCAGGTCCCAACAAGATGATTGTTTTGAGGTGCTAGCCTGCCATCTTCTTGGTCATCCGGCTCCTGAGTAAAGTCCCTTCCTTGTCTTAACACCTCATCTCGGATTTATCAGCCTGTTGCTCAGGGAGCAGAGCAAGGTTGGACATGGTAACACAGATTTTATAGGAAGTAAAATTATAGTTGAGAAAAGGTTCTAATTCTATGCCAATCAAGCAAAGGGAATTGAATTTTTTAAGAGAGCATTTGGTAAACTAAGTAAACTTTGTAACACCTAAGTAAAGGGTAATGGGTATACTTTTCCTTCTTTTTTTTCCACTCCCTGGAATGTAGGTATATGAGAGCTGGAGCTCAAGCAGCCAGCTGGAATCATGAGACAGCCTGGATAAAGCAGCAGGATAGAAGGAGCCTAGATTCTTTGAATGGTGCAGCTGTCATATCTGTCCTGGACTGTCTTCCTTCAGTCTTCTCTTTTGGGACTTCCCTGCTCCAGTGATTAAGACACTGCACTCGCATTGCAGGGACATGGGTCCCATCCCTGCCTGGGGAACTAAGATCCCACCTGCCCCACAGGGTGGTCAAAACAATAGGAAACAAAATCTTTTTCATGATAGAAAGATACACTTATTTATGCTGCTGCTTGCCACAAACTCTGCACAGAAGTTCTTACTTATGCATCATACTCACCTCAAGAGGTAAGTATTGTTAAATCAGTTTTATAGATGAGGAAACCAAAACCTACAGAGGCTGAGGAGGTGGCAGGTTGAGTTAGGCAGTCTGGCCCTAGAACCAGTGTTTATACTATGTGCCAGACATCATTCCAAGCTTATTAATATAAGTAACCCCCACAGGAAACTCAGAAGACAGTTACTATTAATAATAATTCCCCCAATTTGTGAAAGAAGAAATTGAGACATGGGAAGGTTAAAAGGTATCATAGATCACAGTGAGGAAGATGGAGCCAGGTCAAAGACAGATACCTGACTCTGGGATTCATAGCCAACACTCTGCAATACAGCCTTCCCCAGAGGGCTGCTTCCGTCCAGTGAACAAACATTAGTCACCTGGTCACCTGATTTACGGCCATGTACCCAGAGTTGACCCTGACTTAACTCTGGTATTGAAGAGGCATCAGCTTTGTAGCACTGCCAATGCCCAAACTACATATAGCTATTGATTTTTAAAAGGCTGAAACAAAAGTCAATATTTGCAAAAAAAGAAAAAAACCTTTCTTCAGTAGTCATTTAAAAAATCTTGAAAAGAGCTACCTTTTTAACAAAACCTAGAAAGATATTTATCCAGGGACTTCCCCTGGCAGTCAAGTGGTAAAGACTATGCTTCCAACGCAGGGAGAGTGGGTTTGATCCTTGGTCAGGGAACTAAGATCCTATTTGCTGCATGGTGTGGCCAAAACAGAAAAAAAAAAAAAAAGAGAGAGAGAGAGAGAGATTTACTCCAACCATAATCTGACTTAATGCACCCATACACAAAAGTTGGATTTGTCTATTTTAAAAGTGTCAGAACTTGCTTGGCAATCAAACACTTATCTGATGTTCAGAAAAAAATGGCAGATTGCATGTTCCTAGCATGGAAATCCCTGTGCAATCAAAAGTCAAAGTAATCGTTAATGTGTATTCATCACATTCTATTGGAGTCTAAGGGTGACTGCTTTTCACTTCCTGGGCTAAGAATAAATTGAGCCAGAGATACAAGAATCAGATACATGGAACCCAAATATCAGCTTTGTTCTGACAAGGCTGAGTTGGAGAATAGGGTTTGAACTTTGCAACCGGGCTCTCCCATGTGCCCTCCCTTGACCCCCTGATTCAACATGCCTCCCAGAGCCATGCAAACCTGGACCACCGTGTCCCCTTTCCTCAGGTTGGTCATTTAGCCGGTGGAAAATACATACAATCCAAAGACAAGTTTTCTTTGAGTCACAAAGGGAAAGAGAGAAGATCTGGAAAAGGCTGTCCCAAACAGGCACAATTCAAATTCAGGAAAAGTCTTGGATTCACTGAAAAAGTCACTCCACCACCCACAAGGAAGAGTAAGTGAAGCTGGTGGAGGTGAAAGGGAATGAATGGTGTCTTGTCCTCTAAAAAAGTTCCCAGAGAGCAGGTTGTCCTACTTTATGGGGGCAGGGTAGAACCTAGAGAAACACAACAAACAGGTCCTGCTAAGATGACTCAAGTGAAAGGCAGTGTGTTAAGAGTTTTACATGACAAGATGACTGGGAGCGAACTGGTCTAACTCTGGCTACGGAAGCCCACATTGCATGGGTATTCCCAGGGCATGGAGAGCAGTCACCAAGGGCCAGCGTGGATTAGAGGGCCCATCTCATCAAGGAGTGTCCCACGTATATCATTGTTCAGTCACATTCTCTCTACTCTTAAAGTGGCTATCTGGGCAAAGATGTTCAAAAATGAAGGAGTGTGTGAAGTTACCTTCTCTGGGCAGCTGATTGTCACCCAGATTTTACCAATCAAGCCTGCAGGTGGGTATTAGCGCTACCTTACAGGTGAAGTCTTTAAGCCTCAGGGGGGTTAAGGGACCTGCCCCTGACCATATAAAGCTAGCTGGAGGATGGAACCCAGATTGAATACTTTAGAAAGCCCCTTCAATTTCTCTCTTATCTCACTGCCAAGGAGAAAATGGTCTACCAAGAGCTTGAACCAGGTTGAGGAATAGAACAGGAATGATCTGTACCCTAAGACTTCTTAGTAAGAGTGGTTATAAGATCTTTAGAGAAGGCTCATGGTGAGGGAGCTATGAATATGTAATAAGTTTATTAATAGAACTTCTTCCTTTTTCTTGCTGAGTTAAGTATTCAGAGCAGAAATTGCTTTCTCTTTCCTGTGAAATCTTCAGAAAGAAAGCTCATAACTTTGTAATAGTCTTCAATACCAGGTAATAGAGAGAATGCATATCTGTCAGCCATGCATCTCAACAACTTTTTCTTGTGGTTAAAGGTTGGGGGCCTTGTGTTTCACAATTACAAGTTCTCAATGGGCCAAGAAGGGTTCAGGACAAGATGTTTTGTGGAGCTGGAAGAGGTGATAATGATGGGTGATAGTGAAAGTTGCATGTAGACATCATTTGTCAGAACTTGGGTGGAGGCAGTTCTTTGATTTTTCTTTATTTAAAAATACACACTTGGAGTAACATTGAAATAATGGTGGTTTTTTAATTTAAGAAAGAGTTATGCTTTTACAGGAAGTAGGAAGCGCATGCATTGCCATGGTTTTTGCTAGAAGTAGTTCATACGTTATCCTCTTTAATCCTCACAAAAAGCAGCAAAAGTAGGTTGCAATTTCTCTCTTTATCTTTTTGTTGTTCGGTAAGTGAAGATCTTTAGGCTCAAAAGATTAACTAAACTAAGCACACAAATCCAAAACCCAAACTCCTTTCAACATAAAAGAATACATTCCAACAACTAATATTCTTAAAATGCTATTGAGTTACAATGAGCAAGACACATATACTGTCCTCTTAAAAGTCTTTCCCAGTCCCCTCTGAGCCTTTATTATGCTCGCTTTGCAGGTGAAAAAGCCAAAGCTCAGAAAAAGTTACTTCTTACTGACAATAAATAGCAGAGTTGGAATTCAAATGCAGGTCTTCTGGCGCACCATCTCAATTTCTGCCCAGGACAAGGCCACTGAAATCAGAGACACATTCCTTTTCACCCACAGGAAGCCTTTCTGTTTGAGTCATGACCTCACAGACAGAACAAAGCTGGCTGCCTAAAAAATCTAATTATAAAAGTGATGGATAACACCATTATCTTAAAAAAAACCCCAACCCCCCCAAAACCTTAGGTACAATTATGGGTGGCAGCCCCAGAGTGCATCTCAAGGGAACTAGAACCTTTGGCATCCATCTCTGTATGAGTCAGTGTTTTAGGACAGAACTAATACTGTGCATATGTTTCTCCCGATACATACATACAAACATACATATACAGACATACATTCTTTCTTTGTCTCTCTCTGTCTTGCTGTCTCTGTTTCTCTCTGTCTCTCTCTGTATATATAAACACACACATAATCTTTCTTCTTCTGTCTCTTTCTATACATATCATATATATTATCATATATATATCATCTCTTTTAATCCTCACAAGAACCTGTAAAACTAGGCTATAATGTCTCTCTATCTCTCTTTTACTTGTTAGCAGGATGCTTTAGCAGGATCAATAGAGAGAATGTATATAGAGAGATCTCATTTAATCCTCACAAAGGTATCTAATTTATATCTACATTTATCTAGATATAGATGTCCTTGCATGGCTAAGTTGCTTTAGTCATGTCCAACTCTTTGTGACGCTATAAACTGTAGCCCGCCAGGTTCCTCTGTCCATGGAATTCTCTGGGCAAGAATACTGGCGTGGGTTGCCATGCCCTCCTCCAGGTGATCTTCCAGACCCAGGGATCAAACCCAGGTCTCTTACGTCTTGTGCATTGGCAGGCAGGTTCTTTACCACTAATGCTACCTGGGAAGCTCCAAAGATAGATGAGAGGGGTTTATTATAAGGAATTGGTGATTTATGTGATTATGGAGGCTGCATGGAAGTCCCAAGATCTGCAGTCGGCAAGATGGAGACTCAGGAGAGCTGATGCTGTAGATTCCAGTCAGAGGACAAGACTGGCATCCCAGCTCCAGCATTCAGGTTGGTAGAATTCTCTCTTGCTCTGCCCGTTTTTTTCCTACTCAGGTCTCTAACTGATTGGATGAAGCCCACAGTCATTTTGGAGGGTGATCTGCTTTATTCAGTCCCCCAATTCAAATGTAATCTCTGGGTGAGATTACCCAAAATAGTGCTGATAAAGTATCTGGGCACCCCATGGCCTAGTTAAGCTAAAATTAAATATAAAATTAATGACCGTGTTCCCTAACCAATGACATTGACATTAGGAAAGAGAACTGACATCTACCACATGTAGCTCATGGCTCTCATGAGAGGCAGGCTAGCTGGACGATCATTATGTTTATAAAATCTAGACGGTTGCACCAAGCCCATAAGTCCTTTTTCAGCCCCACTGTTACTATTTGTTCTCTTCACACATCTCCTCGATTAAGCTGCCCCCTTGTAATTCCACTTGGCAGCACTTGTCTGTCAACTGAATAAAAGGCACACAGTGTAAAACTTGTGAGTTAAGTTTGATTCGGTGTCCTTACTGATGACTAAGGGCTTCCCAGGTGGCACTAGTGGTTAAGAACCTGTCTGCCAGTGCAGGAGACATAAGAGACGTGGGTTCAGTCCCTGGGTGGGGAAGATCCCCTGGAGGGAGGCATGACAACCCACTCCAGTATTCTTGCTTGGAGAACCCCATGGACAGAGGAGCCTGGTGGGCTATACAATCCATGGGACTGCAAACAGGTGAATACGACTGAAGTGACTTAACATGCATGTCCAGAGGACTGTAGCCCAGAGACAGCCTCTTAGATAGCCCTGAGGAACAGCTCTGAAGAATTAAGGTTGAAGCCAAGATAAACAGGGATTTTTTTTCCTTTCTTTTTTGCTGGGAAAAAATATGTAGCCAAATATCAAAAAGACTACTGCTAATCACAAAGAACAGATATTTCAAGCTAATGATTTTAGTACTTTTTTATGTAAAGGGAAGATGTAAGAACATAGAGTCATTTCACATTTTTCCCTAGATATGCATCTTAACTATCTGGGGGCTGGTATATCCAAAGCACGAATGCTTCATGTTTTTCTCCATTCTGAATTCCTCTCAGGGCAACCGCAGTGGTTAATGGCTTGAACCTTGTAGAACTGGAATGGTAGGCAATGTTTTTTTTCTTTCTTTTTTCTGTCCAACTAAAAACAAGTTTTACTGACAGCAAAAGTTTGAAAAGTATGGAAGTACAAGGGACTGGGACCCAGAAGGCTTGAGTTTGGATTCTAGGTTTGCATCTTACTAGCTAAAATAAGATAGAACCATAGTAATGTATAAATAGTCAGCTTTTTAAAGTACAGAAATGTCATGTGACTCAGCCAGAAAAAGGAAGAAAATTTTGCGATTGCAGAGTCATGGATGGACCTAGGCATACAGCGTGAAGTAAGTCAGAGAAAAACAAATATTGTATATTAACACATGTATGTGGAATCTAGAAAAATGACACAGATGAACCTATTAGCAAAGCAGAAATATAGACACACAGAGAACAAACATATGGACACCAAGGAGGGAAAGGGGGTGGGCTAGATCGGGACACTGGGGGACTGACATATACATATTACTATGTTTAAAATAGATAGCTATTGAGAACTGATTGTATAGAACAGGAAACTCAGTGCTCTATGGTGACCTTACTAGGAAGGAAATCCAAAGAAGAGAGTTATATATGCATACATGTGGCTGATTCACTTTACTGCACAGCAGAAACTGACACAACGTTGTAAAGCAACTATACACCCCCCCAAAAATAAACAAAATACAAAAATGTCGAGTTCATGTGGTTTAGTGTAATAATGACAGAGGAAGGGAATGACACCTACCATCTCATGTAGCTCTTACAAAGACTTTGTGAAATAGGTTTTTCATCACTTCCATTCTACTGATGAAGAGACAGAAGCTCAGAGAGTGTGACCAAGCCCACAGAGCTGTTGTGTGACTGAACTGAGATTTCTAAACAGGTTCTCCTCGTTTCCAGAGCCAACACTCTTCCAGGCTTCACTTCCCATTTATGTGTATCACTTAAGCATACTAGGCCTCAGGCATAATCTTTTTATTTATCCTATGCAAGAAGAAACTTGGGGTTTTCTTTTTGTCCATCAGTATTAACAAAGGAGGAAAACTATGCCAATTATCAGAATTCATAAGTAATGAAATAAAGGTTAAAGTAGGTTAGAATAAAACTAAAGGGTAAAATCTGGCTGCATGCAAGAATCAGAGGGTATTACTTGTAAAAGTAATAATGATGAATATAAATGTGTGATGCCTTCTGTACTTGAGTCATTGTGTGCATGCTGAGTTGCTTCAGTCGTGTCTGACTCTGTGCAACCCTATGGGCTGTAGCCCGCCAGGCTCCTCTGTCCATGGGATTTTCCAGGCAAGAATAATGGAGTAGGTTGCCATGCCCTCCTCCAGCAGATCTTCCTGACCCAGGGATTGAACCTGTCTCTTATGTCTCTTGTATGGGCAGGTGGGTTCGTTACCACTAGAGCCACCTGGGAAGCCCAACTTAAGTTAGTGAAAATAAGGGTGTCATTTTTAATGACCACAGTCTATAAATTGTTACAAACAATATAGAGAGATAATGTATTCCTTTTTAGGTTGTTATTTGGCTCTGTGTTTCACTCAGATTACAAGCTTTCTTGTCTATGTAGAAAATGGAGCTGAAGACCAATCTTCCCCCGCTTACTTGCTGGAAGATGGAATTTTGCAAAGCAGTGAGTGTAACATGAGAGGGAGACCTGACCCTCAGCCTCAATGGCTGGGACTGTATCCTTCCTGGAATTTAAGGCTTGGGGGATCCCAATGAAGGCCTGCCTCTGCCTTGGCCAGTCTGTGGGTCCTTCCACTTGGGGTTGGCAGGGCAGTAAGAGCCCTCCTCCCAATCCCATGTCTGCCCCAGCTGAGACAAAGAACCATAAAAAATGTATGTCTCCTCCCCTTGTATTCCCTAGACCCTCTTCCAGGGCTGCCCACGTGGCAGATGCACTAAGCAGATGCTACATAGCAGTTAGGGGCTCTGGAGGTTATGGATTCACAAGTACTAGAGACAGAACCCAGGAAGGCAGGCAGGGGTTCCCAGAGATGATGGGGGAAATGAAAGACATGGGAAAACCTTTTTTTTATTCATAATAGTAAACATCATGGTCAACCTGTGAAGGCCCTACTTGCCTGACATACCTCCCCAACCTCAGGTAACTCTATGGAGGGAAAGGGCAGGGGGCCCTTCATGGATCTCAGATCACATAAAATGGAGTCTACTCTCTGTCCTTGGATCGATTCTTCTTATTTTTTTTTTTTTAAAAAGATCTCCTGGACTTTATTGGACGTTGTCAACAAAACGTTTTTTCTAAATTAAAAAAAAATGTGCTACCAAATAAAAGGTTGAAACAAATCATTTAATCTAGAGCCAGGACTCCTGGTAATGAAGCATGGGTCCATTGTTCGGCCTGTGAAGATATACTTCCCTATAATTAACATAAGACTTGTCTTGAACACCTGAATTCTTCCCCTTTGATACCCAGCAGGTTACTCCTTTACAATACCAATCTAATTTTAACATTTTAAATGATTTCTTCCTTGGATTGATTCTTAACATCCAAGATCAATTGTCTATAGGTGGGAGATAGTTATTATACTTTAGGTGGAAAAAAACAGAGTAATCATTTCAAATATCTGTTTTAAAATAAGGGTCTATTTGTCTCCTGTCTGGAAACCAGAAGCAAGAGAAATACAGCTTGGACAGGGAGTTGCTCTCATGACACTTAGTGTTTAAACTGCTTGGATGTTTTCCGTGTCTCTCATGCAACTGCTTAGTCTGTAATGCAATAAGGAAACCACCACAGGGGTTAAAAATACAGCAAAACCTTAGAGGTGTGCAAAGTGGCAGGCTTACATCAAGCTAAATTAAGCCAAACAAAGTCAAATGAAATTAAACCAAACTAGTTCAAGCAATGTGAGTTGAACTGGGTACCATCCACCTGCTTAGAGCAAAGGTACAGAACTGTGACGTGATGGAGGAAGGGGATGCAGAGGAGGAGGGATGGGAAAGTTTTCACAGAATGGGTCCTATTTGGAGTAGGTTTTGAAGTTGACCAATATCCCCAATGGCTCAGCAGGTAAAGTACCCGCTTGCAATGCTGAAGACATGGGTTCAGTCTCTGGGTTGGGAAGATCCCCTGAAGGAGGACATGGCAACCCACTCCAGTATTCTTGATGGGAAAATCCCACGGACAGAGAAGCCTGGTGGGCTATAGCCCATAGGGTCACAGAAAGTCTGACATTACTGAAGCAACTGAGCACACAGCACACACAGCATCATACAGAGAGTTTAGGAAGGACATTCTAAGAAATGGTTACCCTGATATGAATGAGGATGCTGAATCCAGCAAATGGCAAATATCTGGCATTGATAGTTGGGGAGGCATTGGGGAAAGAAAACAGACAGAGAATGTGGCCAGAAATGTAGACTGGTCCAGGCTTCCCTGTCCTTCACCGTCTCCCAGGATTATTTTCAAACTCACGTCCATTGAGTCGGTGATGCCATCCAACCATCTCATCCTCTGTTGTCCTTTCTCCTCCTGCCTTCAATGTTTCCCAGCATCAGGGTCTTTTCCAGTGAGCTGGCTCTTCGAATCAGGTGGTCAAAGTATTGGAGCTTCAGCCTCAGCATCAGTCCTTCCAACAAATATTCAGGATTGATTTCCTTCAGGATTGACTGGTTGGATCTCCTTGCAGTCCAAGGACTCTAAGAGTCTTCTCCTACACCACAGTTCAAAAGAATCAGTTCTTCAGTGCTCAACTTTCTTTATAGTCTAGCTGGTGGCTCAGACGGTAAAAGCATCTGCCTACAGTGTGGGAGGCCCGGGTTCGATCCCTGGGTCAGGAAGACCCCTGGAGAAGGAAATGGCAACCCTCTCCAGTACTCTTGCCTGGAAAATCCCATGGATGGAGGAGCCAGGTGGACTATAGTCCATGGGGTAGCAAAAAATCGGACATAACTGAGCGACTTCACTTCACTTCTCACATCCATACATGACTACTGGAAAAATCATAGCTTTGACTAGATGGACTTTTGTTGGTAAAGTAATGTTTCTGCTTTTTAATATGCTTTCTACATTGGTTATAGCTTTTCTTCCAAGGAATAAACATCTTTTAATTTCATGGCTGCAGTTAACATCTGCAGTGATTTTGGAGCCCAAGAAAATAGTCTGTCACTATTTCCATTGTTTCTCCATCTATTTGCCATGAAGTGATGGGACTGGATGCCATCATCTTGGTTTTTTGAATGTTGAATTTTAAGCAAGCTTTTAACACTCTCCTCTTCACCTTCATCAAGAGCCTCTTTAGTTCCTCTTCACTTTGTGCCATAAGGGTGGTTTCATCTGCATATCTGAATTTATTGATATTTTTCCCAACAGTCTTGATTCCAGCTTGTGCTTCATCCAGTCCAGCATTTCACATGATGTACTCTGCACGTAAGTTAAATAAGCACGGTGACAATATACAGCCTTGACGTACTCCTTTCCCAATTTGGAACCAGTCTGTTTTTCCATGTCCAGGTCTGTTTTTTCTTGACTTGCATACAGATTTCTCAGGAGACAGGTCAGGTGGTCTGGTATTCCCATCTCTTGAAGAATTTTCCACAGTTTGTTATGATCCACACAGTCAAGAGTTTCAGTGTAGTCAATGAAGCAGAAGTAGATGTTTTTCTGGAACTCTTGTGCTTTTTCTATGATCCAATGGATGCTGGCAATTTGACCTCTGGTTCCTCTACCTTTTCTAAATCCAGCTTGAACATCTGGAAACTCTTGGTTTTCATATACGTATTGTTGAAGCTTAGCTTGGAGAATTTTGAGCCTTACTTTGCTAGCAACCGAAATGAGTGCAATTGTGCTGTAGTTTGTTTTATTCTCAAAATCTTGACCTTGCTGGATCCACCAGTCCTAGTCTGTTAGCTCCTGATTCTTCCCCAATTCTAATCAAGCTCCGCCTCTGCCTGCTTCTCCTTCAAAAGACCAGACATCAGGAGTCTCAATAAATATTCCAGTTTTGCCTACCCCTCTGAGATGCTAGTGAGACTCCCCAGAGGTAGCATGCTCCCTTACTTCTGTTCAATCAGCATCCTCTTATCAGCAGGTTGTTTTGGTATTATTTTCGGGACTAGCATTCCAAAGAAGAGTTTCCCTTAAATTTGTAGAAATGTGAAGGTTTGAGCTAGAAAAGTTTATGTGGGAAGAACTTTTAAACAATTGGAATTGATGGATGGGCAGCCATACCAAGGAATCAGACCACAACAGTAGGAAAAAAAATCAGATGACTAGGTAAAAAAAGAAAGTGAGTGATACATGGAAGCAGGAATCTGTTAGCAACAAATGAGAAAAAGCAAGTGAGTTTAGGAAGTTAGATCTTTTTGAAAAATGATTAATAATCAACGTCATCTTTTATTAAACAAATATCACAATTATTATCTAATTACTAAGAATAAGCTGTGGGCTAGGACATAAATTTGGCTTATATTGAGAATAATATGAATATTATAGCAGTACTAAAAATTCCTGGTGGCTCAGTGGTAAAGAATCCACCTGCCAATGCAGGAAACACAGGTTCAATCCCTGGATAGGGAAAATCCCCTGGAGAAGGAAATGGAAATGTACTCCACTGTTTTTGCTTGGGAAATCCCATGGAAAGACGGGCCTGGTGGGTTACAGGGGTCGCAAAAGAGTTGGACACGATTCAGCAATAAACAACAACAATGACTGAAAATTAGAGCAATGAATTTTGTTTGGCTATTGTGCTTTTTTAATATGGTACCACAAAAGCAAATATTTAGACTGATTTAATAGTATCTTTGGGATAAGCTTTTATTGTTTATAAATTAGCGTAGTATTTTACTCTCAATCTGCCAGAAGTTTAACACATAATGTGTAAGCACATGTTTTTGCAAATTTATAAAAAGATAAATGTTGCTTTGAGTAAGAAAATGCATTCTTATAAATACGATCTGAAAATTTTTAGTGTTGTGGAAACTTCTAAGTTTAAATTTAGTTTATTTGATTAAAATTTTAACTTTGTATCTATCTCAACAAGTTTGAAGCATAATTGTTATAAAGCTTATGTGGAACTGAGAAAACTAGGGAAATCACTTATAAATTGAAATTTCACTTTGCTTTTAGATTTAGGAATCAAGATATTACTCTTTGGACAATTCAAATTTAAATTTCCTCGTAACTGTGACAACTTTGACAAGATCCAGTTGTGAAATTTTTTTAGATAGATTCTTTGCAGATGAATCATTTGAGTTTTTAATAACCAAGGATATGATGCTGTCGAGAGGATTGAACTTCTCCTGGTTGAAGATTGATAGATCTTGGTTAGGGATGAACAGTCCTTTTGTGTTTTGATGAAGTCACCCGTGGATCCCACTCAGTCCTACACCGAAAGAGGAGAATCTGGCTTATTCATGTAGTATTAGTTCAATAAATTGGGTTGATGTTATTAGACAACAAAAGGGTGAAAGTGTGACTAGCATTGTGCAAGATGTTTCTAGGGGGTTCATAAGGCTAAAACTATTTCAATAATACTTCCAAGATAGCACTTTCCTTTTTTGACTCTCATTTTCTTACAAGCGTATGGTGGAGTTGAAGGGGGGTTACATGACATGCATCATTACAACAGAGTGAAGGCACGAGATAGGAGAATTCAATTGTCTTCTCTTAAACCATACATTACAGAGGTGGTAAAATGAAAAATAATGCTGCTCTTCTCTTTTGTATTGCAAAAGAGTCATTTTCACATAAAATATATGTACAATATTGCAGATGGTGAGTGCAGCCATGAAATCAAAGATGCCTACTCCTTAGAAGGAAACTTATGACCAACCTAGACAGCATATTGAAAAGCAGAGACATTACTTTGCCAACAAAGGTCCGTCTAGTCAAGGCTATGGTTTCTCCAGTAGTCATGTATGGATGTGAGAGTTGGACTATAAAGAAAGCTGAGCACTGAAGAATCGATGCTTTTGAGCTGTGGTGTTGGAGAAGACTCTTGAGAGTCCCTTGGACTGCAAGCAGATCCAACAAGTCCATCCTAAAGAAGATCAGTCCTGATCTTCTGATTTTGAAGGAAGGACTGATGTTGAAGCTGAAACTCCAATACTTTGGCCACCTCATGTGAAGAGTTGACTCATTGGAAAAGATCCTGATGCTGGGAAGGATTAGGGGCAGGAGGAGAGGGGACGACAGAGGATGAGATGGCTGGATGGCATCACTGACTCAATGGACATAGGTTTGGGTGGACTCCGGGAGTCGGTGATAGACAGGGAGGCCTGGCGTGCTGTGGTTCATGGGGTCGCAAAGAGTCGGACACAACTGAGTGACTGAACTGAACTGATTGCAAAAGAGCCATTTTCACATAAAATGTATGTACAGTATTTCAAAAGAACTATTTTCACATAAAATATATGTACAATATATAATGAGTTTACTATTGTTATTATTATAATTATTTCTGGCCAAATCCCATGGCTTTTGGAAGCCTAGTTCCCCCACCAGGGATTGAACCTGGGGACAAGACTGTGAGAGCACTGAGTCCTAACTGCTGGACCACCAGGGAATTCCATATTATTGTTATTTTTTAGTGAACTAATATATTAATATTTCTTAACTCTCAGTTTTAACTTTTAACATAGCAAAGATTAATTAATATAGCCCACATTAAATTAGAACTCTACAGGGTCCTTAATAACAGTATAAAGGGGTCCTGAAACCAAGAAGTTGGAGGACTCCTGCCCCAGAGTTTTACTTCTACTGAGCATTCAATGAGGAATCATTCTCAGCATCCCTAATCGTTGGTCACCCAACCCAGGAAAAGATGCTGAGTTCAGAGATTTGGGAGGCAGCTTGCCAATGTGCCAGACAATGGTAATGTCTTAACATCTGTTTTGCACCCCATCGAACTCCTGGCAGCATCTTCTTTTTGGTCTTAGTGCTTGCAGTCCTGAAATTTCCATATGACAGTTCTTCAAATTCTGAAGCCAGTACCATCTCTTGTACAGTTTGTTCTCCAGGCGTATTCCTATTCCTATTTCTTTTGTGTGTTCTCTGTCTGACTTAATTTCGAATCTGCTCAACAGCACACTTTGGTTTGTCCTGGTCTTAGCACACATAGGAAGAAAAGAGAACTTCTCTGGAAAGGATCTAGCCAGAGCCAAGTGCAATGAGGTAATAGCTTTCTTGATTGGTCATTTTATTGTTTCATACAATTTTTTTTCTTACTGAACTGCTGGTAGCAAACCATTTTTTTAATTATGAATTTCTCTAAGAATTAGGTCCCTCCTATGCTGTGTTTGAGCAATAGAGCCCTTAAACCCTAACCCTCATTCAGACATCATTGCATTTGGTCTCAAATTTTAGCATAGCATATGTTTTATCTTTCCTTAGATGAAAAGTGGCAAAACTTTATTCCATTAGTATTACTTTCTTCCATTTTTGGAATAAGGAATTGAAATATGAAATTTTATTCTGTTTATTTTTATAAAACATTTTTATTGAAATAGAGTTGATTTACAATATTGTGTTAATTTGTAGAGCAAAGTGTTCAGTTATATATACATATATATATATATATGTATTCATTCTGTTTAATATTCTTTTTCATTATGGTCTATTAATAGGATATTGAATATAGTTCCTTGTGCTATACACTAGGACCTTATTGTTTATCCAGGCTATATTTGATAGTTTATATCTGCTAATCCCATACTCCCAATCTATCGCTCCCCACCCCCTTCTCCCTGGGCAACCACAAATCTGTTCTCTTACGTCTGTGAGTCTGTTTCTGTTTCATGGATTAGTTCATTTGTGACATAGTTTGGATTCTACATATGAGGATATCATATGGTATTTGATTTTTTCTGACTTACTTCACTTTGTATGATAATCTCTGGGTCTATCTATGTGGCTAGCAAATGGCATTGTTTCATTCTTTTTACGGCTGAGCAGCATTCCATTGTATTTATATGTAACATCTTTTTTATCCATTCATCTGTCAATGGACATTTAGGTTGCTTCCACATCTTGGCTATTGTAAATACTACTGCAGTGAACATTGAAGGACATGTATGTATAGCTTTTTCTGGATATATGCACAGAAATGGGACTGCTGGGGAATATAGCAACTCTAGTTTTAGTTTTCTGAGGAACCTTCACACTGTTTTCCATTGCAGCTGCACCAAATTCCCACCAACAGTATAAAAGAGTTCCTTTTCCTTGGGAGAATTCTTTAGTGAAAAAGATTGAGATGAGCATGGGAATCCATTAAAAGCAGCCCAGTGTGTGACAGTCTCCGGCTGGCAAGGGCTGCTTGGACTACTTATGCAAATTACACTTGATTTCTGGGACATGGGTTCAGGAAGCTTTTTACCTGATCTAATGAATTATTGTTTTCACAGAAAAAAAAATCTAGAAATACTTGTGTGAGCATGGCCAAGCCCTTTTTAGTTTCTTTTGGTAACTCTTCTGGGTTTTCTCACAGGGACATCCAGGACTGTCTGTCGCGACACGACTAAAATAAACTGAATGATCCCAACTCATACCAAGCGCCTATACACACCATTACTTCCCAGGCGACAGCGGCAGCGAGGAGTCTGCCTGCCAACGCAAGAGACTCAAGAGACGCGAGTTTGATCCCTGGGTCGGGAAGATCCCCTGGAGTAGGAGATGGCAACCCACTCCAGTATTCTTGCCTGGAAAATTCCATGGACGGAGGAGGCTGGCGGGTTACAGCCCATGGGGTTGCAAAGAGACAGACATGACTGAGCACGCACACACACATATATACCATTATCTATGAATCATTCATTGAATTTTCACAGTAGACCTATGAATTAAATATGACTATCCCCTCCTCACAGTTAACAGAGAAGGACATTTGGAGAAATTCACGCAGTAAGGTACAGCTAGGACTCTGAAGTCTTTATACTCAGCCACTCTGCTTTCAGTGTTTAAAGTTCTCGATGTAAAATAGTCCTAACTGTTTCTGAGATATGTGATTTTTTAACCTTATTAAAGAATATAACTGTTGAGGAATCCAAAATGGATCCTCTCAGGCAGTGTGCCAAAACCAAAATGAAACATAACATTTAAAAAAAATAATATTTACTTATTTATGGCTGCACTGGGTCCTCATTGCTGCATGCAGGCTTTCCCTAGCTGTGGCGAGCAGGGGCCACTCTCCAGGTACAGTGCTCCGGCTGCTCATTTCAGTGGCTTCTCTTGTTATGGAGCACAGGCTCTAGGGCAATTGTGGGTTCAGTACTTGTAGCACATGGGCTTAGTCACTCTGCAGCACGTGGAATCCTCTTGGACTAAGGATCTAACCCATGTCCTCTGCATTGGCAGGTGGATTCTTAACCCCTGGACCACCAGGGAAGTCTAGGAATTGAATATGAAATTTTAAAGCTAGTAAACCAGCCAAAAATTGGTGTTATATTAAAAAGAAAGTGAAAGGTGCTTAGTCGGGTCTGACTCTTTGCAATATAGCCCATGGAATTCTCCAGGCCAGAATACCGGAGTGGGTAGACTTTCCCTTCTCCAGGGGATCTTCCCAACCCAGAGATCGAACCCAGGTCTCCTGTATTGCAGGTGGATTTTTTACCAGCTGAGCCACCAGGGAAGCCCATATTAAAAATAGAAAAGTTAAGTAATAATGATAATTATGACCTACCTATTCAGTGCTTTAGGAAAGAGTAAAATCTGGAGTGGGGAGCAGTTTCACATATTTTCAGAATTATCTGAAATAATCTTCTCTTTAGGCAAATTGCCTGAAATGACTATACCAGGAAAAAGTCTGTTACTGGTTTTTATCCCCAAAGAGAAAAGTCTGTTATTACCTTCTATTTCCAAAGAGAATGCTAAACAAAGCATCTTGCTTCACCCTCCTTCCCTGTTCCAATTTTAAGCACTGAATGTACTGCGTATGTGTAGTTATCTTGACCCCTGGATGAATTTATCTCACAGGAATTATTAAATTAACCTTTTGGTCTCACTGGCTTTGTTGTGGGGCAAGTACAAGTTATTTGGTGCAATCAGCTGGTAAAGACAAAGTGTACAAACTCTTCAAAGTGTCTCACAAGGGCCAGGTAGCAGAGGCTAACCCTGTCTGTCCATTCAGGTGGTGAAACTCAATAAGTCGAGCTTTTAGGTCGAAACTCCAGACTATATGTATATACATGTAGGTATGTGGGCTGCCCACGTGGCTCAGTGGTGCAGAATCCACTTGCTAGAGCAGGAGACCCAGGTTCAATCCCTGGGTTGAGAAGACCCCCTGGAGAAGGAAATGGCAACCCACTCCAGTATCCTTGCCTGGGGAGTCCCACCGAGAGAGGAGTCTGCTGGGCTGTTCAGTCCATGGGGTCGTGAAGAGTCAGATATGACTGAATGACTGAAGAACAACAACATGTATGTATGTATGGTGTCAAAGAAAAATGGACACCAGGAGAGCTGTGAGTTTAAGTTTTACTCAGGGACTTACTGAGGGCTATAGCCCAGGCGACAGCTTCTAGTAGCTATGAGGGAATTAATCCAAAGAGGTAAAGGGAGAAGTCAGTTTACATATGAGTGCTTTTTTTTTTTTTTTTGGCCAGGGAATACATATAGTCAAGTGTTTTGTTATTTAGTCGCTAAGTCTTGTCCAACTCTTTGAGACCCCAGGGACTGTAGCCCACCAGGCTCCTCTGCCCATGGGATTTCCCAGACAAGAATACTGGAGTGGACTGCCGTTCCCTTCTCCAGGGGATCTTCCCAACCCAGGGACTGAAAGTTTCTCCTGCATTGCAGGTGGGTTCTTTACCACTCGCTGTGCCGCTAGAGAAGCTCATAGTAGGGTATACATCTGGATAAAAGATTATAGCTAATCACAAACAACAGATACCTCAAGTTAAGGATTTTGGTGCTTTTCTATGTATAGGAAGATGCAACGATCTAGAGTCATTGAAATTCTTCCTGACATACATCTAACTATCTAAGCGCCTGTTTTTCCAGAGCACAGAGGGCCTCATCCAGCGTTTCTTCCTCTCAGGGTGCCCTGCCTGGCAATTGCCATGAGCTTGACCCTTGTAGAAATGCAGTGTGAGTAAAAAGTAAACACTCTTTGCTTTTCTATGTTCACAATAGCAGCTTTTGAAAAAGTCTAGCTGGCATGCTATATACTCTGCACATTTGGATAAATACTCTGAAAAATAATCTCACACTAAAACTAAAGTTGGTAATGTTTCAGTGAACCTGAAACTGTTTTCAAAAGTTGCATTGAGACTATGATAGATTCAAAATGTATACTTTAAACCCTAACGCTATCACTAAAAAATTTAACTTATAGTTTCATCTTATAATCTCATGAAGGAGATAGAAATCATAAAAGTCACTCAGTTCACCTAAAAGATGCATAAAAAGAAAAAAAAAAGAGAACATCCCTATTAAAAGGCAAAGATCATTAGATTGGATAAAAAAGCATAATACAACTATACGGTGTTTATAAGAAGCATGCTAATCATAAGGGAGCAATTGAAAAAGGATGAGAATTCTATTCCGTGCTAAGACAAAACAAAAGAATGCATGAAGGGCTTTGTTAATATCAAACAAACTTGCCTTCAGAGCAGATGATATTTCATGAATAAAGAAGGTTATTTCATAATAGCAAACATTATCAATTAATTAGGAAGATATAACAACACTGAACATTTATGTCCCCAATAATAGACCATTAAAATGTGTGCAGTGAAAACTAATAGAACTGAAAAGAAAAGTAAACAAATCTGTAATACAAGAGATTTCAATATTTCTTTAGTAATAATTGATAGAACAAATAGTCAGAAAATCAGTAAGGATATATAAAACTCAACACAATCAGTCAACTTGATCAAATAAACATTTATATAACATCCCATCCAACAACAGCAGAATATATATTCTTTGAAAATGTATATGGAATATTTACCAAGATAAACAGTAACCTTGTCCATAAAACAGGTCTCAATAAATTCTTCACATCATACAAAGTATGTTCTGTATACACGACTGAGAGACTAAGCACACACACTACGAGGATGGGCTTCCCAGGTGGCTCAGTGGGTAAAGAATCCACCTGTAATGCAGATGTGGGTTCCATCCTTGGGTCGGGAAGATCCCCCAGAGGAGGGCATGGCAACCACTCCTGTATTCTTGCCTGGAGAATCCCATGGACAGAGGAGCCTGGTGGGCTTCAGTCCACAGGGTTACAAAGAATCAGACGCAGCTGAAATGACTAGGCACACAGGCACGCACTACAAGGATAAAGCATTTTCTACCCAAAGCCCTAATCTAGTTGTGCTGGTGCCATTTATGTGTGTGAGTGCTCAGTCACTTCAGGCATGTCTGACTCTTTGTGATCCTATGGATGGCAGCCTACCAGACTCCTCTGTCCAAGGCATTCTCCAGACAGCAATGCTGAAGTGGGTTGCTATGCTCTCTTCCAAGGGATATTCATGACCCAGGGATGGAATCCAAGTCTCCTGCATTGAAGGCAGATTCTTTACCACTAGGGGAAGCCCCATAATTAATGTGTGAAAAAAAAGTGAAAGTGTAAGTTATTCAGTTGTTGCTCTTTGCAACCCATGGACAGTAGCCCACCAGGCTCCTTTGTCCATGGAATTCTCTAGGCAAGAATACTGGAGTAGGTAGCCATTCCCTTCTCAGGGGATCTTCCTGACCCAGGGGTTGAACCTGGGTCTTCTGCAATGCAGTCATATTCTTTACAGTCTGAGATACCAAAGAAGCCCATAATTTACATGATTATATGCTAAAGAGAGATGTTAGAATTACAGAAACACCCTGCATTGATTATTTGCTTACTCGTCTTAGACAGCAGGGATGAGCTGCTTCTTTATTCCGTAGTAAACATGGGACTGTTTCCATTTCTTGACTCTTTTCTGTTAATCTATGTCAATTTTGGGATAGGATACTATGTTCAGGCCTCTGAGATTGGGCCCACTCTGACCCAAGGAGCAGGGTTGGGTTGGTAGGCTGCAGAGGGCATGACAGAGGCGTCCACTTACTCTTTCCTGAGGCCTAATCACTCAGACATGGCTTCGGCTTAAGCTTCGAGCCTTTATTCTACACCACAAACAATCCCCCATAAATTAAAACACATCACCCTGTTTGTGGACAGTGTCTCTTGAGTCTGGGTCAGTCTTACCCAGGAGGTGGGGGGATACCCACACTTCTGGGGTGTCCTGAGGTTTCTATCAGAAAGGCTTCTTCAGCATCTTGCATGATCTTAGTTTTCTGAATGTTCAGTTTTAAGCCAACTTTTTTCACACTCCTCTTTCACTTTCATCAAGAGGCTTTTTAATTCTTCTCCACTTTCTACCATAAGGGTTGTGTCATCTGCATATCTGAGGTTATCAATATTTCTCCCAGGAATCTTGATTCTGGCTTGTGCTTTATCTAGTCCAGCGTTTCTCATTATGTACTCTGCATAGAAGTTAAATAAGCAGGGTGACAATATACAGCCTTGATGGGCTTCTTTTCAGACTTGCAACCAGTCTGTTGTTCCATGTCCAGTTCTAACTGTTGCTTCTTGACCTGCATAAAGATTTCTCAGGAGGCAGGTCAGGTGGTCTGGTAGTCCCATCTCTTTAAGAATTTTCCACAGTTTGTTGTGATCCACACAAAGGCTTTGGCGTAGTCATTAAAGCAAAACCAGACGTTTTTCTGGAACTCTCTTGCTTTTTTGATGACCCAGTGGAAGTTTTGATGATCCAGTGGATGCTGGCTGCAGGTAATTGCCCCTCCCATAAGAACTCTTTTCACCCAGCCAACACTTCGTACTCCAGTGAAAAGGCACTGGGGAATCCCAGGTGGCTCAGTGGTAAAGAATCCGCTTGCCAGTGTAGGAGTTGCCAGAGACATGGGTTGGATCCCTGGGTTAAGAAGATTCCCTGGAGGAGGAAATGGCAACCCACTCCAGTATTCTGGCCTGGGAAATCCCATGGACAGAGGGGCCTGGTGGAATCCATGGAGTCCCAAGAGTTGGGCACGACTGAGCATATATGCAAAAAATCTCTCCAGACATCCAGGAGAGGTCTGGCTCTAAGTCAGCCCCTAGCCACTGGTTACTCTGTCTCCCTCTGAAGAACCAATAACTGGTCAGGGTGCATCTACTTGGAGGCAGGTGCTGGAAGAGGAAGCAGAGCCATCTTATACATAATGCGCTGTGCTTGTCAGTGAACATGACTTTGAACGTGGTGGACCAGGTCTGACTCATAAGATGAATGCGATAAAAAGCAGACTAAGTAGGAGAGGCATGGAGATGCAGAACAGAAATTCAGAGCCAACCTGTGTCCATAAAGAGGCACAGAGTTTTTATATAAAAGCATGGGTAGTAACTATTTATAGCCTCAAGCATGTCTGCTGTTGAAGAAGGATCAGTTAACTGCCTTGCCAGCATCTTCCTGGATTCCTTCTGTAAAGCCTTTAAAGATCACCTGGAAAGGTCTCTGGTCTCTTTCCCACTTGCGCCTGCCATGGAAACTGTACCATTCATTTCTTCACTTGTTGATTTACTCACCAGATAGAATGGACTGCCTTCACGGTAGGGAGAGCTGAGCAGGAAGAATGGACCTGTGCGTGGTTTCTGCTCTTAAGAAGCTTCTGGCTAACAGCTTAGGCTTTTATCATGGCACAGGTCATCTGAGGGTATAATGCTACAAAAGCACAAAGTGTTTACCACAAAGAACTCTGGGCTCATTCATTCCCCAAGGGCTGTACTTACTAGATGTGAGGTCCTGTCCCAGGCCCTCTGCGGAGCAAAGAACACAAGGTCCTAGGTCTGTGCAAAAGAGCTAGCAGTCGTGTTAGGGGCCTTGCAAAGGTGTCAGTGTGAGGCACAGAAGCAAAGGTGGTGGGTTTGTCACGGGTATGGGGGGCTTTCGCATGTCATGGCATACAATATGGAAAATCACAGACCCTAAAACTACCTTTCTTAACTTTCCTCTGATTTTCTTCCAGAAATTAGACTTGTTTCCAAGTCATGTGTTTACCCCAACAAATCTTAGACTCAGAGAGCCGGTGTCTAGGGTTGCTATGCAGATGGCAATGCACACCAGTGCCAATGACCATCCATCTTTGCATCCATGTGTGCGTGCTTGGTTGTGTCCAACTTTTTGTGACCCCAGGGACTGTAGTCCACCAGGCTCCTCTGTCCATGGGAGTTTCCTGGCAAGAATACAGGATTTGGTTGCCATTTCCTTCTCAAATCCATCTCTGATATCAATAATTCAGTGTTGTTGGTATCAATAACTACAGTGTCGGTTGTTTTCAATGTCAATATTTACCCGAGAACTCATCATCACTACCGTGACTATAGTTTTGTGAGCCCTATATATTCCATTTTATTTTTCTTTTACAATATTGTCTGAGTGCCTACCCCAGGTCCAGACCTTTTCCAGGTGGGAAAATTCAAAAGCAGGGGCCATAGGAAGAGGCAAGTACCCTTGAGATGAGTGATGGTCTCAGGACTATATAATATTCCCTTGGAATCCAACCTTCCCTGCAAATGGAGTGACAGACCCGTCACTTCTCAGACCTTCTCTAGCAATTCACTCTTCAAGATTTCAGCTCAGCTCCAGGCTTTTAAATGCAAATAGCCCAAAAGAACTTAGCTCCTGGACCCATGCATCATTTGTGACTCAATGTGAATACATTTTCAACAGGTTTGATTGTGAAGAAAGGAGCAGAGTATCCATGGAGGCTGAGCTTGAGAGACACAGAACATGCAGGGAAGAGGGACTGGGTGCAATGACGCATGAAGGTGGATGCTGCTGTTATCATGAATTCATGTTATAATTGCTTCTTACTGCAGAGGAAAGAGGGAAGTGTGCTGTGTGAGGGAGCAGGGACACAGAGGGGAAGGAAAGAAGGGAAGGAGGAAGGAAGGAAGGAAAGGAGGTGGGAAGGAAAGAGGGAAGGGAGGAAAAGAGGAAGGAGGAAGGAAGAGGGGAAGGAAGGAAGGAGGGAGGGAGGAAAGAAGGGTACCTATCTCACAGACACTCCAAGTCTGGACCTGAAACAGGCTTGTTACCTGGGACTTTCCTGGTAGTCAGATGGTAAAGAATCTGCCTGCAGTGCAGGAGACCCGGGTTCGATCCCTAGATCAGGAAGATCCCATGGAGAAGGAAATGGCAACCCACTCCTGTATTCTTGCCTGGAGAATCCCATGGACAGAAGAGCCTGGGGGGCTATATAGTCCATGGTGTCGCAAGAGTTGGACATGACTTAGCGACTAAACCACCACCCCTTCTCCTGCATGAGAGAGGGGAATTAGGGAATTCAAATGGTGACTTTCTTCCTGTCCTGTACTCTCTTTGTTCCCCACCTCTTCTACCTCCCACCAAGGAAGGGGAAGGTTAGGTGAATAAATGAAGAGGAAACTAAGGCAGGGCTGAGAGGTCTCTCAGAGAGACAGCAGTGAGTGGTCCTGAAGAGAGATCTTAGTTTCCTGCCCAAAGCTTCCCTAATGGCTCAGAGGGTAAAAAATGTGCCTGCCAATGCAGGAGACAGAGGTTCCATCCCTGGGTTGGGAAGATCCCCTGGAGAAGGGAATAGCAACCCACTCCAACATTTGCGCCTGAAAAAATCCCATGGACAAAGAAGCCTGGCGGGCTACAGTCCAAAGGGTCTTAAAGAGTCGGAGATGACTGAGTGACTGAACACACACGCAGCCTGGATGAAAACCAGGAATCCCAGCCACTAGAGCATCAGGGGCCAGAGGCTAGAAGCAAAGTGATCCTGGCTCTTTCCCCCATTTGAAAGCAAGAGTGTTTCAAGGAGTAAAAAACTGTAAAAATGGGTACAAAGTTTATTATTAGAGACACAGTACATCATATGGGAGAGCACACACAAAAGCAATTTGTTTATTTAAGACAGAAGCTATGAGTGTCCTGAATGAGGAGCACAGTAAAGAGGGGATTTAAATCACATATGTAGGACAATTCTTTGGCTTTTTATTTGTGTGTGCATGTACTAGGTCGCTTCAGTTGTGTCAGACTCTTTGTGACCCTATCGACCAGGGTCCGCCACGCTCCTCTGTCCATGGGATTGTCTAGGCATGAACACTGGAGTGGGTTACCATGCCCTTCTCCAGGGGATCTTCCTGACTCAGGGACTGAACCCCCATCTCTCACATTTCTTGCATGGGCAGGCAGGTTCTTTCCCACTAGCGCCAGCTGGGAAGCCCCGGGTCTTGGTTTACTTTTGACCAATTATCTGGTTTCTTTTCTCACATCTGACCTGTCCTAGGACCCTCTCCAACATGTGTGCACAACTTTTTTCCAAGACAGATCCCAGTACAGTGGCCTATGGGTACATGTCCCCTCTTATTAGGGCTGGGGTTCCTCCCTTTTTGAGCCCCAGAGAGCCTTCCTGCACATGTGCAGAGAGGGAAGGTTTCCTTGACCTCAGAAGTAGCCACCTTATCTCTGTACTTCAGCAGAGCTCAGCTTCTGCCACTAGCTTTGCCCTTGGAGTGTCTGGATGAAAGCAAAACTTCAATGTTATCCCACTTGACAAACACCAGCTGTCAGCCCAGGGGCTAATCTATCTCCTACCTCAAGAGGAGTTGGGGTGAAGAAGCCTGGGGAGGCTTCAGAAGGCTTTTGCCTCCGTTATCTGAGCACAGAGTGTCTCATTCCCATGGGAGCATCCTCCACCCCATGGTGCTTCAGAGAGGCTGAGTGGGCTCCCAGGCCAGCGCCCTGCACTCACACAGCGTCAGCATCAGCTCCCATGGTGACGGTCGTTCTTCCCAAAGAGCCTCTCCTTCAACCCCAGGGCTGGGCACCCGCATCCAAGGACCCAACTGACAGTCCTGGGGAAGCTCTCATTCACCCAAATAACTCTGAGGCCACTACTCAAAAGCCCTTATTTTGCAGAAAGACAAAAGTGGAGTCGCTCAGTCATGTCTGACTCCTCGCGACCCCATGGACTGTAGCCTACCAGGCTCTTCCATCCATGGGATTTTCCAGGCAAGAATACTGGAGTGGGGTGCCATTGCCTTCTCTAGGAGATCTTCCCGACTCAGGGATTGAACTTGGGTTTCCTGCATTGTAGGCAGACGCTTTACCGTCTGAGTCACCAGGGAAGTCCAAAAGACAGAAAAATCTTTGCAAATCAAAAGACATTTGCAGAAAGACAAATCTCCCCCGAAGAAGCTCTTGACAAGCATTCACCCCTCAAGAGGAATTTGTTTCCAGTTTCCTTTCTCCTCCACAGCAAGCTAATGGCAGCTTTGGACAGGGAGAGGAAACTCTAGACAGAGCTCCTTCATCAAAGAGGCACTGAGCAGTCGGGGAGACACCTGAGATGTGAGACACACTCCCTGTGGAGACATAAGAAAGAGGAAGGGGCTGGCTTATTTCTTTTCACTATTTCAAGGAATTAAGTACCAAATATGAATACATAATGGAAACAGTGGCAGACTTTATTTTGCTGGGCTCCAAAATCACTGCAGATGGTGGCTTCAGCCATGAAATTAAAAGACGCTTGCTCCTTGGAAGGAAAGTTATATCCAATCTAGACAGCATATTAAAAAGCGGAGACGTTACTGACAAATGTCTATATAGTCAAAGCTATGGTTTTTCCAGTAGTCATGTATGGATGTAAGAGTTGGGCCATAAAGAAAGCTGATTGATGCTTTTGAACTGTGGTGCTGGAGAAGACTCTTGAGAGTCCCTTGAGATCCAACCAGTCCATCCTAAAGGAAATCAGTCCTGAATATTCATTGGAAGCTCTGATGATGAAGCTGAAACTCCAATACTTTGGCCACATGATGAGAAAAGCTGACTCATTTGAAAAGACCCTGATGCTGGGAGAAACTGAAGGCAGGAGGAGAAGGGGACAACAGAAGATGAAATGGTTGGATGGCATCACTGACTCAATGGACATAAGTTTGCGCAAACTCCAGGAGATGGTGATGGACAGGGAAGCCTGGAATGCTGCAGTCCATAGGGTCACAAAGAGTTGGATACAGTTGAGTGACTGAACAACAGCTGAGGTCCTGAAGAGGACGTCTCACAGCTGCTCACCTCAGGGCACACCACCTGTCCTCCTGCCTGAAACCAGTAAGTAGGACATCCTCTGCCGTGGTGTAGGGTGAAAAGGTGGAAGTGGGGAGGAAGGTTGGAGTCTCCAACTAGGGTGAGTTTCTGGCTGCCATGTGTCTGTAGAGGAGTTGTTATCCTAGCATTTTTCAAACTTTCATGTGAACACGAATCGCCTGGGAATCTTGTGAAAATGAAGATTCTGCCTTAGTGGAATCTGCCCCAAAGATAGATCCTTAGTGGATCTGTGGTGGGGCCTGAAATTCTACATTTCTGACAAACTCCTACTTCAGCCCAATGCTGCCAGGCCCCCAGCCATACTTTGAGAAATAAAAGAGGGACAAAAACAGAAAGTGGTGAGGATTCAAAGACAAAATTTTCCTGGGCTTGAGTTCCAGATTGCGTTTTTTTAAATTTTAATTAGTTAATTAATTTTTTTGACTATTTCTAGTTATTTATTTTTAAAATTCTATTTGTTCTAGCTGTGCTGAGTTTTGGTTGCCGGGTGGGCTTTCCTCTAGTTGGGGCACACCGGCTTCTCACTGCAGTGGCTTCTCTTGGTGGGAAGCACAGCTTCTAGGTGCTCAGGCTTCAGTAGTTCCAGCCGGCGGGCTCAGTAGTTGTGGATCCCGGGCCCTGGAGCACAGGCTCAGTAGTTGCAGTGTGAGGGCTTAGTTGCTTCCATGCATGTGAGATCTTCCTGCATCAGGGATCAAACCTGTGTTTCCTGCATTGGCAGAGGGATTTTTTTTTTTTAAACACTGAGCCACCAGGGAAGCCCCAGATTGTGCTCATTTAAATGGCTTTTTAATTGATACACCGGAGTAGGCTTTGTGAAAATTAATTGTTTTCTCCCTGCAAACACCACCTGAGAACCAGTTTTCTATTAGATGTGTCTGAAAAGCCAGGTATGTAGGTATGTGCTGCCCTCTGCTGGTCGTACTCTGGCATTGTCCATTCTGCTGGATGGGGCAGTTTTGGGTCAACGTTTAATAAAAGTCATTGGGCTCATTCCTTCAAACTCATAGTTTCATTCTGTAGCAAGCCTTTAGACAGCCACATTTTCAAACTTTAACACAGCTTGTTATTGCATAAATGCTTCTCCAGACTACATGTTAGATCTGTTTAGGGCTTCTTCATGGCCATTTAGTATTGGGTGGGCTGCATATTAGTGACTTTGTAGTTTCTTTTCATTTGTTGTTGTTGTTGATGTTCAGCCACTAGTCACGTCAAACTCTTTGTAACCCCATGGACTTCAGCATGCCAGGCTTCCCTGTCCTTAACTATCTCCTGGAGTTTGCTCAAACTTGATAACTCAACTGTTAACGAATTCTCCTGAAATGCAGGAGATCCTGGTTTGATTCCTGGGCTGGGGAGGTCCACTGGAGAAGGGATAGGCTACCCACTCCAGTATTCTTGGGCTTTCCTGGTGGCTCAGATGGTAAGGAATCTGCCGGCATTGCAGGAGACCTGGGTTCAATCCCTGGGTTGGGAAGATCTCCTGGAGAAGGGAACGGCTACCCACTCCCGTATTCTTGCCTGGAGAATCCCCATGGACAGAGGAGCCTGGTGGGCAACAGTCCATGGGGTCACAAAGAGTCTGACGTGACTAAGTGACTTTCATTTTTCTCTTTTTTCAAGTCTACTGAGTCGGTGATGCCATCAAACCATCTCATCCTCTGTCGCTCTCTTCTCCTCCTGTCCTCAATCTGGAGACAAGAATAGCATTCCAAGCTCTTCTGGCAGGCAACCCCTTATATCTGCTGAGAATGACCACAGCATTATTTTTCATAAGAAGAAACTGAGGGCTCAGAGAGGCTAAGTGATAGAACACACTGACCTTGGAAAAGCTGGCCCTGAAACTGTCACGGCATCTGCCACCTCACGTTTGAGTCCCAGGTCATGGCTCTGGGATAGGAGACAGTCAGTCCCCTTCAAGACCAGGAGGGTGACTCTTCAGAGCTCCACCAACCCCTCCTGCCCCCAAAATCTGTTTGATCAGAAGGCAAGGAGAGAGGGCAGTGGAGCATCCTCTCCTAATACAGCTGCTCTGGGCATAATCCAGCTCTGGCTGTCTCCAGGCTTTTCCCTTGTCAAGGACAAAGCTTGTAATGTCCACTGAGAAACCCTAGAACCAGGAAATTAAGCCCCAGGACTTTCCTGTATATTGAAGTCCTTATTGAAATTATTACAATATTGCTTCTATTTTACTTTTTTATCTTTTTGGCCATGAGGCATGTGGGATCTTAGTTCCCTGCCAGGGATCAAACCCACCACCCCTGCCTTGGAAGATGAGGTCTCAACCAGGGAACCAACAGACAAGTTCCCAGGACTTTCCTTTAAAGATTACTGCGAAAGACAGGGATGGAAGCAATCATGAGAAACTTCTAAATGATGAAAACAGTATCCTTTCAATTTCTGTCTCATATTTCCAATTTCTGTCTCACAATGGAGGACAGCTTCAGCTGTGATCTTGAGGTTTCTGCACATAACCCCTCTAATAGATTCACCAGAAGGCCACTAAGGGCCTGTTGACTAATGGAGGGAAAATGGCCAAAAAGAAAAGTACAAGGCAATGTATGGCTTCTAGCAGCCATAGAGAAAAGAAGAAAAAGAACACTGATTGGTGGGAAAAAATACCCAAGAGGTCAGTTTTCTTCTGTCTTTTTCTACTTTGTTGTTCAGTCGCTCAGTTGTGTCCAACTCTTTGTGACCCCATGGACTGCAGCACACCAGGCTTCCCTGTTCTTCACCATCTCCCAGAGTTTTCTCAAACTCATGTCTGTTGAATCAGTGATGCCATCCAACCAGCTCATCCTCTGTCGTCCCCTTCTCCTTCGGCTCTCAGTCTTCCCAGCATCAGGGTCTTTTCTATTGAGTCTTCGCATCAGGTGGCTAAAGGACTGGAACTTCAGGTTCAGCATCATTCCTTCCAATGACTATTCAGGGTTGATTTCCTTTAGGACTGACAGTCTGGGCTCCTTGCTGTCCAAGGGACTCTCAAGAGTCTTCTCCAAAACTATTTTATGCCTTTTCCTAAAATCACCAACACTTTTCTTTTCCCATTTAGTGGATGATCTTCATGCGTATTTAGAGACATCGAGACACAGAGAAAAAGGACAAGCACCACCTCATTCTGTCCACTGTCATGCCCACCATCTCCCCCCTCTGCTGTCCTACACCCACGAGAAGCTTCCCTGTGGTTACGAAAGGAGATGACTGTGGTTCTGATGAGGACTTTCTAAGAAATGAGAAAACAACAATAGTCTAAGGCAGTAGCCCCCAAACTTTTTGGCACCAGGGACTGATTTCAGGAAAGACAATGTTTCCTCAGGGATGGGCTGGGATAGTTTCAGGATAATTGGATAATTCAAGTGCATTACATTTATTGTGCACTTTATTTCTACTCTACATGGTACGTGTCTACACCGAGAGGTTGGGGACCCCACCTCTGGTTTAAGGGAATCAGGTCCCAGATTCTCATGGAGCCCCAGCATTGTCTAAGCAGGTCACGTAGACATTCTTGCTCCGTAACCAGCCCTGGTGCTACCCTCCTCTGGGGGCCTCACCAACACCAGGGGCAAATCATGCATATCATCACAGAGTTACATTTCTTGTTTCGTAAGACTGTTCAGGCTGGAATTAACCCTAACAGCACAGCCCACCCCCAATCTGCAGTCAAAACCTTTTTATGATAAAACAAACACTCTTCGTTTGACAGTACCTATTTGCCTTGTAACATTGCCTAATCAGATAGACATCAAACGGTCCATACAGATTCCAAACATTTTCGATAGCTAGTGAAGGGTTACTTTAGATTTAAACAAATAGCTGAAGCCTTCAGGGATTCAGGCACAAAGTATCTTTTATTTTTTTAGTAAATTTACAAATCTTTTACTTCCCTGATCTACAGCTATGTGCACTTCATGCTATACATCTGTTGAATGATTAAGCACTATAATCAATCATTAATTAAATCAAATCTTCGAACAATTCTCCATAGAGATAACATCCTTCAGGGGCTTTAATTCATTTTTCCAGTAAATGTGATTATCAGCATCAGTATTATGATGTCTCATTAGCTTCAATGACATTAATTTCATTTATTCTGCCTAAATTAGGCTGTTGTTCAGTCACTTTGTCATACCCGACTCTTTGCAACCCCATGGACTGCAGCACACCAGGCTTCCCTTTCCATCACTAACTCCTGGGAGCTTGCTCAAACTCAACTGAGTCGGTGATACATCCAGTCATCTCATCCTCTGCCATCCCCTTCTCCTCCTGCCTTCAACCTTTTCCAGCAACAGAGTCTTTTCCTAAATTATAGCAACTAGTACTCTGGAGGTTTGGTTACAATCTGAATCAGATATAATCACAATATAATTATTTTTTCCCTCTCAGCAAAAATCTAACTTTGCATACAGTATGTGAATTACTTTCCCAGTACTACTGGGATAAATGACTACAAACTGACTGGCTTAAAGCAATGCAGATTTGTTATATTATACTTCTATAGGTCGCAAATCTGACATGGTTCTCATTGGGCTAAGAACAAGGTTCTGGCAGGGCTGCTTTCTTGTTTGGGGGCTCCAGGAGAGATCTTCTTTCCTTGACTTTTCTAAGTTCTAGAGGCTGCCTGCATCCTTAGCTCATGGCTTCCTTCCTCCATCTTCAAACGCCAGCATTGCTAGGCTGAGTCCTTCCCATGTTGCCATCTCTGACTCTCTTCTCATCTCTCTTCCTAAACTCTTCCACTTACAAGGACCCATGTGATGACACTGAGCCCACCTGAATAACCCAGGATACTCTCCCCATTTTCTTGGGCTCCCAAATCACTGCAGATGGTGACGGAAGCCACAGAATTAAAAGACGCTTGCTCCTTGGAAGAAAAGCTATGACCAACCTGGACAGCATATTAAAAAGCAGAGACATTACTTTAAAGTCCATATAGTCAAAGCTATGGTTTTTCCAGTCGTCATGTATGGATATGAGAGCTGAACCATAAAGACAGCTGAGCGCCAAAGAATTGATTCTCTTGAGCTGTGGTGTTGGAGAAGACTCTTGAGAGTCCCTTGGACTGTAAGGATATCAAACAAAAAGTCAATCCTAAAGGAAATCAATCCTAAATGTTCATTAGAAGGACTGATGCTGAAGCTGAAGCTTCAATACTTTGGCCACCTGATGGGAAGAGCTGACTTATTATAAAAGACCTTGATGCTGGGCAAGATTGAAGGCAGGAGGAGAAGAGGATGGCAGAGGATGAGTCGGTTGGATGGCATCACTGACTGAATGGACATGAATTTGAGCAAGTTCTGGGAGATGGTGAAGGATAGGGAAGCCTGGTGTGTTGCAGTTCGTGGGGTCACAGGGAATTGGACATGACTGAGCTACAGAACAGCAGCAAAGTTCATCTGCAAATGTAATTGCCTGTGCTGTGTAACCTAATGTATTCACAGGTTCCAGAGATTAGGGTGTGAACTTTGAAAGGTTCATTTTTCACCTATCATTCCCCATACATTATTTCTCAACAGAGTATAAACTTGAGGCCATGTCTTTTTTATTCCAGGATTCAAAATATCTGAGTAAAGAATTGAGAGTCTTGAGTACACAGCTGAATTCCTTTCCTCTCGGTATATGGCTTAAATAAATACTGCTTCCCAGTGAGAAAGGTCCACAGCAGGGACCATGGGAAACACTCTAGTCCTGTTTAAAACATGTCCAGTGGAAAGGGTAATAAAAGGGGAAGTGAAAGTCATTCGGTCATGTCCAACTCTTTGCAACCCCATGGACCATACATTCCATGGAATTCTCTAGGCAAGAAGACTGGAGTGGGTAGCCTTTCCCTTCTCCAGGGGAGCCTCCCAACACAGGGATCAAACCCAGATCTCCTGAATTACAGGTGGACTCTTTACCAGCTGAGCCACAAGGGAAGTCCAAGAATACTGGAGTGGGGAGCCTATCCCTTCTCCAGAGGATCTTCCTGACCCAGGAATTGAACCAGGGTCTCCTGCATTGCAGGAGGATCCTTTACCAATTGAACTATCAGGGAAGCCTGAGAGTAATGAAAAATACCTGTAGGGAGAGCGCCAGGTCCAGACAATGTTAAGGATGAGTTTCACAAACTTCCGAGGAACAGATCATTTTCATGTCGTATATATAGTTCCACAATATAGGGAAGAAAAAAGAGATATTGGGAGAAGCCAGCCAATTGTTTCATCAAACTAGCAAACCCAATAACAAATAACTACTCTTCAGTACACAGCACACGCCTACTGGCCCATGCAAGGCCTCTCAATTCGTCATCCGTTCCCACTTCCATTTTTTCCCTTTGCCCCCCGACTGTGCTACATGCACCTTGTCCCTTATCATGGGCCAGTACTGTAGCGTAATTAATTACAACCTTATAAAATGGGTTTTGATGTTTGTGCTTTTAAACTTGGTAAATGATACGCTGTTAGCAAGAACAAAGAGTGTGGGGCGAGAAACAAAAACTATTGGCTAACCTCAGGTATGAATTTAGGTACAAAATTGTATTGTAACAACTTTTCAGCTACACACCTTGTTATATTACATGCGCTATTATGTTCAGATGTCTAAGATACTGTTCAGCAAAACGTTGCCCCCAAAGTGCATGATATCCTTCAAAAATAAAGAAATAAAATGTGTCCAACTACCATGAGTTGCACAATGGGGCAAAGAATCGTTAGCACTCAGTCATGGTGCTGACCCTGAGAAAGAGGGTTTCAGTAGGTTGTACACCTTTTCATAGATGGGGGCAGGGGGAGCCTATAAGTCCCCCAGGAGCATTCACTTGGACTTCTGCTCTGAGCTCCCCTGGTCATCGTGCCTGGGATGCCTCAGACTCCATTCACAGGAAGATATCTAATAACCCAGCATGTGTGGACCTGCCAGCTCATTTTCAACGTTGGGTCTGGATATGTTATCTTCATATCCACCCTAATTACAGGGCCCTTTTTATGAGTGCTGTGTTTTCATCCCAGGTGACTTGCTATGTTTTCCCTTCTCCCTGGACTAGGATGCCTTCTTGGTGCCCCATTTATGTTAAGATGTCTTATCCTACAATATGTCTTTCCTCATGAAAAGCGCATTCTGGACTTGCCTGGTGGTAGAGTGGATAAGAATCTGCCTTTCAGTGCAAGGGATACAGGTTCGATCCCTGGTTCGGGAGGATCCCACATGCGGTGGACCAACTAAGCCCATGGCACACAACTACTGAAGCCCGTGTGCCTAGAGCCTGTGCTCCAAAACAAGAGAAGCCAACATAATAAGTCTGTGCACTGCAGTGACAAAGAGTAGCCCCAAATGACAAGTGAAAGTCATTCAGTCATGTCTGACTCTTTGCAAACCCATGGGCTATAGTCCATGGAATTCTCCAGGCCAGAATACTGGAGTGGGTAGCCTTTCCATTCTCCAGGGGATCTTGCCAACCCAGGGACTGAACCCAGGTCTCCCTCATTGCAGGTGGATTCTTTACCAGCTGAGCCACCAAGGAAACCCAAGAACAATGGAGTGGGTAGCCTATCCCTTCTCCAGTGGATCTTCCCGACCCAGGAATTGAACTGGGGTCTCCTGCATTGCAGGCAGATTCTTTACCAACTGAGCTATGAGAGAAGCCCTTGCCCACTGCAATTACAGGAAGCCTGTATGAAACAGGGAAGACCTAGCACAACCAAAACTAAAAAAGAAATTAATTAAAAATAAATTTTAAAAAATGAATTCTTCCTGGCCCATGTTTCCTGTCTCCGATTCTAATTCTCTCTTTTTCTTTTGGATGATTTTTTTCAGATGTGGACCATTTTTTAAGTCTTTATTGAATTTGTTACAACATTACTTCTGCTTTATGTTTTGGTGTTTTGATCTTGAGGCATGGGGGATCTTAGCTCTATGACCAAGGATCGAGCCCGTACCCTCTGCTTTGGAAGGTGAAGTCTTAACCACTGAACCACCAGGGAAGTCCCCTCCTAATTTTCCTCAGGTCTGTTATTTTGAGTGAGCCAAATGCAGTTTGATCCTCCAGACGTGTTGCTGCTAGTGACTACTGTTTTAGTACAGTCGGGCTACAATCACATGAGTAGCAATGACCCCTGAGTGAATTGTTTTGTGTGGCCTGTAGTGTTTCCCATACCCATCCATAGTGAAATTTTGTCTTTTCATCCTGTGGTATGTGGGCCCATCGAGTTACATCTAATTGTTTTCCTTTGTCAGTAATTCGAGAATGCTTATTGAACCTCTACCTCAGCATGGATTTCTTACCCAAAACAGTTCTTTTTATAAATGATATTCTGGCAGGTAAGACATGCAGTGAATAGACTTCTGTTATTATATGCCAATACCTTACTTAAACCTTCATTACCACAATTAATGGTCCACATTAGCAGCACCCTGCATGTCTCCCTAAATTAATTCTGTCTTTTCAGATATCTCATTTTGAGGCTCAGGAAGAAATATATAATGTACCCTTGCCTCCAATAAATCTGAAAGAGTTTCTTGTCCACTCCTAGGCTATTTTACCCTCATGTTTGTAAAAGGCCTTGGTTTCCACAGCCAGATGGGTTTCAAATGGTAAACAAGATGCAAAGGATCCAAAATGACAATGCAGGAGTCTACAGGTTCTTGTAGAACAAGGACTCAATATAGAATAGCATTAAAGTAAGAACATCCATCATAGCCAAAGGCTGCCTCACAGCAAAGGACCTGGGGAGGCTCTTGAGCTCCCATTTTTCCCCCACGGTAAGGGCTGTACCAGGGCTTCCCTGGTGGCTCAGTGGTAAAGAATCGTTCTGCCAATGCAGGAGATGCAGGCTCCATCCCTGGGTCAGGAAGATCCCCTGGAGAAGGAAATGGCAACCCACTCCAGTATTCCTGCCTGGGGAATCCCATGGACACAGGAGCCTGGCAGGCCAAGAGTCAGAAGTGACTTAGCAACTAAACAACAACAACAACGTAGGGCTGTACCAAGACATACTTTGTCTCTTGAATCAGGAACCACCAACTTACATATGAATCCTGTGACATGAGGAGGTCCAAATGGGATCTCAGTGTTTCTTATTCTTCACTGGCTATATCAGCATTTTCTTGCTTACGTAACTGGCAGTAAATTAGAGTTTACACTGAGAGACAAATCACTGAATTTATTTTTGTCAGCAAATAAAGCTGACAAGCTGGTAGAAGCTCTCTTGGCAATCCACAGAGCCGGGGTGACAAAGTGAAAGTGAAAGTTGCTGAGTCGTGTCCGGCCCTTTGCAACCCCAAGGAATTCTCCAGGCCAGAATACAGGAGTGGGTAGCCTTTCCCTTCTCCAGGGGATCTTCCCAACTCAGGGATTGAACCCAGGTCTCCTGAAATGCAGGATTCTTTACCAGCTGAGCCACAAGGAAAGCCCAAAACACTGGAGTATGTAGCCTACCCCTTCTCCAGGAGATCTTCCAGACCCAGCAGTTGAACCGAGGTCTCCTGCATGGCAGGTGGATTCTTTACCAACTTCCCTGAGCTATCAGGGAAGCCCCAAGGTGACAAAGCAACCCATTAAATCACTGTTTCATGCTCAGTGCCACATAGCCCCATGGCCACATCGATATATTTATTATTTTTATGTGGTTCAGACTATTTTGCATAGCTCAAACAGATGGATTCAACTCTCACAGCATACATGGATACATAAATTGCTTTTTAAAATACCTCCATTTGCCTTTTTTAGAGATGCACTTCCAGTGAAATGTTATAGATGTTTAAGGATTTATAAAAAATTTAAATTATATCTCTGTCTTAAAACATTTTTTGGACTAATATTAATGTTAATAATAATGACATTCAGAAGAAAAGTTTCCTAATCTTTCAAACCTTGTGGTCACAGTCAATATGCTCAGATACTCAGTCATGTCGGACTCTTTGCAACCCCATGAGCTGTAGCCTGCCAGGTTCCTCCTCTCTCCATGGGATTTTCCACACAAGAAAACTGAGCTGGGTTTCCATTTCCTCCTCCAGGAGATCTTCCCTACTCAGGAATCGAACCTGGGTCTCCTGCATTGCAGGCAGATCCTGTATATCAATTGAACCACCAAGGAAGTGGTCACAGACAATAAAACATATTAAAATCTTAAATCTTGATTTTTGTTGGAGAGAAACATGATCTAGTGAACAAGAAAAATACTTCAAGCATAAGAAGTTACTACATTAGGATAAAATTCTGTGACAGTGAAGCCTGGAGTTATGAGTTAAAGGAGCAAAAGGCAAGATGTAAAGTTTTTAAATGTTAAAGAAAAATCTCAGATTTAGGAGTGATGTTTTGTTTTAAAATGGCAGTATTGATAATTAAGTGGGATTATGTCCCTTGAAACTCTTTCAAAAAGTAAATATTTTGCAAAATTTCTTTGGACAAAAATATTAGATTTCAATATTTTTTTTTCAAACCCTTTTAGGAAGAGTGCGAAAAATTAGAAGTCACTGCCTTAAAGAAATTTATTCAGCTGTAGTAGAAGAACTGTCAAAAATTTTCACAGTAGCATTTTTAACATAGCAAATAAAATTTTTTTAAGTGCAACAAACCCAATGTCGATTAAGAGAGTTAACCCTTGGTGTGAACAAAAGGAAATCAACTCTGGAGCTGAAACTCCAGTACTTTGGCCAACTGATGTGAAGAGCATCATTGGGAAAGATCCTGATGCTGGGAAAGACTGAGGGCAGGAGGAGAAGAGGGTGGCAGAGGATGAAATGGTTGGATGGCATCATTGACTCAAAGGACTTAAGTTTGAGCAAACTCTGGGAAATAGTGAAGGACAGAGGAGCCTGACATGCTGCAGTCCGTGGGGTGGCAAAGAGTGGGCCACGACTTAGTGACTGAACAACAGCAACAACAAATGAGAAAAATATGCCAAAGGGCAGGTGTACACAGGCGCTCCAGTGGAACTGGGCCAGTGCAGTGGTTGGCAGACCACAGCCCTGGACCAGATTTAGTCTGTCAGCTGGTTTGTAAACAGCACTTTACTGGAACATGTGAACTCATGCTACACAGCAGGGTGGACTATTAGGACATCACATGGTTGGGAACCCTGGATTCTCTTCTTACAGGAAAGAAGGCCAAGCTAATTTGCTCATTTGATAAGCTTTGGCTTTTTACAGAAAAAGTTTTCTACGCCCTGGTTTAGTTCATCAGGCCAGGGCAGGGGTCAGGGTGGGGAGCACAACTATCCTTTATAATATTCTTTTAAAAATTGAAATATAGTTCATTTACAATGCCATGTTCATTTCAGATATACAGCACAGCAGTTCAATTATATAGATACCCTTTTTCAGATTCTTATATATTATAGATTTATTACAAAATACTGAGTATAGTTCCCTGTGCTGTACGGTAAGCCTTTGTTGGTTATCTATTTCATTCTTTATAAATTATTCATACATTATGTCTATTCTTTTATAGGTATGAAATATGGCATAAATTGTAATTTAATATAAAATATCTAAGAATACTTTTCATTTCCATGCAACATGAAATTCTAAGTAGGTAGGAAAAACACCCTGGACTATTAAAGCATAGTTTTTGAGGAATAAGTTTTCTTTAGTATTGTTTCTCATTGGGTACTCCGCAGTTCACTCATGTCAAGGATGATCTACTAACGAAAGTACATCAGAGTGGGAAGATGGTCTTCCAGGACTGGAAAAGTTTAGAAAAGCCACATCTATATTTCCACTTTAAGATTCACAATACATATGGTTAGTGTATTAAAGGCCCTGACAAGTCCTGCACAAAAAAGCGACCTGCTTACGTTTGCTTAACCCAGAATTTTTTAAGCTGTTTTGAATACATCCATTTTTTTCCCCCCCACATGACATCATTCCCTGGAACATACTTTTGGCAGCTCTCTAACACTCTAACCGTAGTGGGGAGGAGGAAGAGAGGGCCAAAAGGAAGCAAAGGGTCATGACATTGATTTGGGGGTGATTCTATACTGTTTTGAACTAACGCTGGGACTGTGGGACAGAAAAGTACGGATTGAAACATAAAACACTTCAAAGAATCAGTAATGCTAGAACTCTGTTTGAATATGAGGAAGAAGACAGGGAGATAAAGCACGGCCATTCCACACATCTTCATACTGGAGTGTCTGTTAGTCGCTCAGCTGTGTCTGACTCTTTGCCACTCCATGCACTATAGCCTGCTAGGCTCCTCTGTCCATGGAATTCTCCGGGCAAGAATACTGGAGTGGGTTGCCATTCCCTTCTCCAGAGGGGTCTTTCCAACCCCGGATTGAACCCGGGTCTCCTGCATTGCAGATGGATTCTTTACTGTCTGAACCACCAGGGAAGCCCATTCATATTGGAGTGGCTGGGAATAACGGAAGGGGAGAAGATATTGGTGACAGAGGCTGGGCCAGTCCATCCAGGGGGCAGACTAAATGCCTGCTGCTGCATTTGATGAGGCTGAGGCCTGCGTTCCTGCCAGTCAGGGAAAGGCAGAGAGGGAGCCAGACAAGAACTCCAGCAGATCAGCGTGAGATTACTGCAGGATAAAACCACCTTCGTTCTCTTCTCACAGGAGAGAGGGCAAAGCTAATTGGCTCTGTTGATGAGTTCTTCAAGAAACTTGTCATCAAGCACCCTTTGCTTGGTTCATAACCGTTTCAGTTATTGTCTGTTATTTCAGAACAGGGCAGCCTGTGAACTTCCCTTCAAATGTGCTCAAGTACTGTGGCCCGGGCCAAGGTCACTGTCAGTATTTTTGCAAAATGTCGCAAGAGGGCTTTGCATCGGCTGCTGTTTGTACTTGGTTTCTGAGCAGAATGGTGGAAGGGAGGGCAGATTCTTCGTTTGTTGGACTTCAGCCTTGACATATCAAGTGGGCCAGAAACTGAGCAAAGTCAAGGAGTGAGGTAAGGATGAAACGGTGAGAGAAGAAAGAAAGCACAACAGCAATGTAAAGAGTGCTTTTGGCTGTCTTTGATCCTGGCCAAATGAGAAGCGGAGAGGAGATAAGAGGTCGTGGGGACTGGGGACGGCCCTGGGAAATGCCATGACCAGCCTAGGATCCAGGCCTTACTCCTGCCCTCGGGACAATCACTGTCAAACCCCACAGCCTCTCTGTGGCCGTGGAGCCATCTAATCTTCCTAGGCACAGCCTTTTCATTTATTTTCTTCTGACCTTTGAGGTTGCCCCTGAACCATTTAAAGAGAATACTTGTTTTTGAGATTCTTAACAAAATAACAGCTTAGTTAAAGTCATGCTTTCACTTCAACTGCACTGAGTCACGTAGGCTAAACTTCAAGGCCTCCACAGCTGAACCCGGGGCCTGCTCAGGCACCTGGGGGCCCTCGGGCTCCTGCCCTGGCCTCCCTGGCCTGTCCAGGATGCCCTGTTCAGTGTGGGTGCTGTCCTGTGCCCACAGCTCTGCTCTTGATGGCCCCCAACCCTTGAGGTGCCAAAGGCACACTGTGGCCTGTGGTGGGGGATGGGCCATGGGCCTGAGACCATCTTCCTCCTCCTCCTCCACCGCCACCTGTGCAGGGAACTGTGACCTTCTGGAGTGCTGGGACCGTAGCCTGGCGTTAGGCATAGTGGCTGGCCCATGCTGGACACTTAGTGGCTTAGTAGTGCTCAGTCCCTCGGTCGTGGCCCACTCTTTGTGGCCCCATGGGCTGTAGACCACCAGGACGGTGGCCTGCCAGGCTCCTCTGTCTATGGGATTTTCCAGACAATAATACTGGAGGGGGGATTGCCATTTCCTTCTCCAGGGGATCTTCCCGACCCAGGGATCGAACCTGGGTCTCCTGTGTCTCCTGACTGGCAGGTACCACTAAGCCTCTTGAGAAGCCCCAAGACATCTGAATTTTTACACTATTACAAGGCGATGATTCTTTGTGAAGGTAGCAAGGGGACTGACATCTTGATTGAGGTGGTCTTTGTGCTAAGAGCTCTTCTTTAAGTGGAGGTTTTCCTTTATTGAACTCAGATACTCAGCACAGGAAATGTTTATTCATTCCCAAAAGTGCTGAAAGGAGGGCAGTCTGTTAGTAATACCTTATTTTTTAGCCGGCTCCATTTCTCCCACCTGGATCTTCTCTATTCATCATACTAATGGCTATCAAGTCACCTCTGACCTCTGACCACCTTGCCCCAGCTCCCAGGCTAACACTATCAAGGTGGCATGTGCCAAAAGCCGAGGGCCCCCAGCACCATGGCATGGAGGTACCTCGCTTCTCCCAGGCTGGAGTTCCCTAATTCTTCAGGTTGCAGTCAGCCTGAGTGAAGATATCCCGTCTTCCCTATTCAGTGCTGCAGTGCCCTCTGAGAGCTCTGGGCACCTTGTCCTGTCACCCCTCCTGGTCTCTTCACTTCCAGCCACCCGATCATACTGTTTTTCTCTGCTTCAGCCTGTAAATGCATGATCTACGAATGGGCCTTCCTTTGTATCATAAGGTAGCTTTTTGAATAAGTGTTGTTAAATTCTATATTTTGATATCATTAAGATTTTTACTCCAATATCCATGCGTGTATTGGTTTGTAGCTGTTTTCCCCTGCCAGTTTTATTGAGATATAATTGACATACAACCCAAAGTTTACAGTGTAAACTCTGGACATATGTATATCTTGTGGCATGATTACTTTAGTTAACATCCATCACCTCTCATAGTTACCAAAATACAAAAAAATTTCCCATGTTGAGAGCTTCTAGGATCTACTCTCTTAGTGACTATCAAATATATTATAGAGTAATGTTAGCAGAGTTATGGTGCTGTACATTACATCCCAGGATTTATTTATCTTATAACTGAAAGTTTATACCTTCTGACCACCTTTACCAGTTCCCCTACCCCCACTCTCTGCCTCTAGAGACCACAAACCTGATCTCCTTTTCTGTGGGTGTTCTTTTTTTTTTTTTCTTTTAAGATTCCACATATAAGTGAGATCATACAGTATTTGTCTTTCTCTGACTTATTTCACTAAGCATAATACCCTCAGGGTCCATTCATGTTGTCACAGAGCCTGTAGTTTTCTTTTGCTGAACTATCGTGATGTTTTGGTAACAGTGCCACAGAGTTCGTAAGAGAAATTGTGAAGCTTTTCTTCCTTCTCTGGAAGGAAATCAAAGAAAATCAAAACATAGAGGAATTATTTGTTCATTAAAAGTTTGAAGAGGCTTGATCTATAAACCCATTTGGATCTGTAATTTTTTAGGGAGTGAGAGTGAAAGAGATACTGTTCTTTGATAAATTTCTCATCTTTCTCCACAGATACTTACAGGTTTAATAAGTAGATACTTCTACTTTTGAAGTACATTTTAGCAACTTAAACATACAAATATTCCAGAATTTAAAATGCAATTTTATGGAGTTATGTAGAAGAATTTCAAAAAATTTAAAATTTCTCCTGTATCTGTGATGATTTTTGCTTTTCTATTTTTGGGGATAAATATTTATGACTTCCTTGTTGTTTTCCTCATCAATCTAGTGGGAGGTGTTGTTCTTTTGTTATTGTAGCTCATCTTTATTTATCTCTTAAAAACATGCTTTTTTACCCAACTTGATAAATTTTGATCATGAACTGAATTAATCATATTGATTCAATAACTATTTATTATGCATAATCCTCAAAAGATACCAGAGGATTATTGTAAAGATTAATTGTTTCATGAACATTAGCACAATTCCAGAAGAATTATAGGTGCTCAACAAAGGTTATTCAATGTAGTAATACATTATGAATAAGATAGTGTTCCTGTCCATAGAAACATGACAGTTTTCTTTGATTTTTAATAGGTAAATTCAACATATTCATATTATTATAATAAGTCTTTTCAAATTTCTGTTATCTAACCTTATTTTGTTTTTGTCATGCTTTCCCAACTTTTTCTAGATTGAGAAAGTTTCCTTTAATCCTGACTGTTTCTCTTTATATTGGTTTGGATGTTCTACAACCCACTCATTCATTCAAATATTTTCTCTTTCTTGGATAATCCTTCCTTAACCTTTTATCCCAAATTTTCCTCTGGGATCTTTCTACTATCAGCTACAAACTCAGAGAAGAAATGGGAGCACCAGCCCCAGAGGGTAAATAGTTCCCTCTGATTGTGGAAAAAATGATAAATGACAGATACAGGGTAAAGCAGCAGGAAGACAGAGCTGTTGGTTAATTTTTTAAAATTTGCACTGACTCAAACTTTGAAGGAATGTACCAGGAATGTGTAGCCCACTCCCTTAAGGATGAAGACATTCACCAGCCACAATCATTCATTCATTCATTCATACACAAAGTTGTGCTGAATATCTGCCATGAACCAGGTACTCTCCAGGCAGTGATGGTGGTGAACAAGACAGGTGAGATTTCTTCCAAGTGGAGTTTACATTCTTGAGATGGGAGAAAGAAACAACAAATAAACAAACACTAATTCAGGCTGTAATGAGTTGGCGTGAGAAATAAGTTGGATGGTAGAGACTAGTTGCGGGGGAGAGAGTGAGTAATCATACCACTTTATTGCACAAGTTGGTCAAGGAAGGAAGTTTCAGTTCAGAGGAGACAATTTGCTGAGACATGCAGAGAGAAGGCAGCTCTGCTAACAGCCAAACAAGAAGATTTCAGGCAGAGGGTACATGAATTTATGCATATGTTAGTAATCAGAAACCTGTACATCAGAAGAGTCTGTATGTTAATTTTTCATAAAATTAAAACCTAATTATGCCAGTTAAAAAAAACAACCATTATCCTATATTCTAATCTTCCTAAGAGCGGACACCTTAAAATGTTTCTCTTAAAATGCTGAGCACAAAACTCAGCATCCATAATAACCTAGATAAAAATTCATATTAATAGTATTAATATATAACAATTTTAAATTAAATATCTTAAAAATTTTAAAAAAAATCAAGTGCCTAGGTCCCGTGATGACTAAAAGCAAAATGCAGCATGTAAAAGTTGTGAATTAAACTTTATCCACAGACCTTACTGAAGACTGTGGCCTGGGAAACAATGTCAGATACCTCTGAGAAACTGCTCCAAGAGGTAAAAGAGAAGCCGGGCTGTTTCTGAACTTTTTTTGCTTGGAAAAAAATGTAGTCAAGCATCAAGAGATTACTGCTAATCTTAAGGAACAAACATGTCAAGTTATTGATTTTAGTGCCTTTCTCTGCATGGGGGAAATGCAAGACTCTGGGGTCATTTGACATTTTTCCTTAGATAGGTATCTTAACTATCTAGGGGTCATCCTGAATTCCCTGAAGGCGATTGCAGGGGCTAATAGTTTGATCTTTAAAGCACTGGAATGGCAGACAACATTTTTTACTTTACCCCTGGGACAGGAAAGAACTTAGAAACTTTGAGGAAGGGCAAGGAAGCCTGCAAGTGTGACACATGATAAGCCAAGGGAGTCACAAGATGAAGGGAAAAAATGGTAAAAAAAAAAAAAAGGGACAAAGTGCAGAGGCCTTGAAGGTTCTAATGCAAGGCTGTATTTCACTGTCAATGCAGTGGGAACTCCATGATATGATCCATTTTCATTGTTAAAAAGGTACAGTGAAGAGAATGGTTTGCAGCGGCGGTTCTCATACTTTGGCAGGCATCAGTACCACCTGGGTAAAATATAAATCACTGGGCCCCACCTCCAGGGTTTCTGAACCAGTAGGTTTGGGGCAAGGCTTGAGATTGTGCCTTAAAACAAGTTCTAGGTGCTGAAATGGAGCAGGACTCTATGGTCCTTGCCCCGGCATGTCCTCGGCCTTCCATTTATCTATGGAAAACTTCAGCCAAAGAGTAAGTTTCATCAGAGGAGTGAGAACATGAAGAAACAAAGGAAAATAGCCAAAGGAGACTAAATAACAACAGTCCAGTCATTAAGCATAATCAAGGACCTTTTGTTCCTTCTTCAAAGGCTAGAGATAATATTCTGAGCCATATCCTGTGAGCTGTGTTATAGAGACTGAAACCCCTACCAGGCTGAGAAGTTAACTATGTGATGAGCAGATTGCAGCCAAGACATAAGCTGCCACAATTCTGAGAACTGGCTTCAAGAAATGAAAACAAATATTAACTGAAGATTAGCTGTTGTTGTTAAGTCACTCAGTTGTGTTCAACTCTTTGCAACCCCATGGACTGCAGCAGGCTAGGCTTCCCTGTCCTTCACTATCTCCTACAGTTTGCTCAAACTCAAGTCCATCCAACCATCTTGACCTCTGTTGTCCCCGTCTGAAGATTTACTGTACTTAAAGCAATCAAGATGACATGATGCTGGTTAGACCACTGGTGACCAGTTTCAAGATGATTGTCAGAGTTGATTGTGCTGTTTCTGCATTCCTCCTTCAGCCTGTAAAAGCTCTTACTCACTGGTTTGTCAGTGGGAGAGTCGGCCTTTGGACAGACATCTGTCCCCCTCACTCTCCCCCCATTCCACTTACTGTCATTCAAAATAAAGCAAACTTTCCTTTCCACCAACCTGGTCTCTGTATTGGCTTTTGAGTGGTGAGCAACCAGATGTGGGTTGGATAACAGTGATATTGTTGCAGTGAAATTAGAAAAAATTTTCTTTTTCTCTTTTGCCTTTTGAGTCCTTCTGTACTTTAACTGTTCCTGATCTACAGTCTGCATTGATAATTAAGTTTCCTTCTTTTCAGTTAGTCTTCTGAAAGACTAGAGAACTTTCAGATGTTCAAGCTGGATTTAGAAAAGGGAGAGGAACAAGAGATCAAATTGCCAACATCTGTTGGATCATCAAAAAAGTGAGTTCCTGAAAAACATCTGCTTCTGCTTTATTGACTATGCCAAAGTCTTTGTGTGGATCACAACAAACTGTGAAAAATTCTTTAAGAGATGGGAATATCAGACCACCTGACCTGCCTCCTGAGAAATCTGTATGCAGGTCAAGAAGCAATAGTTAGAACTGGACATGGAACAATCAAGGCTGTATATTGTCACCCTGCTTATTTAACTTATATGCAGAGTACATCATGTGAAATGGTGGGCTGGGTGAAGCAACAAGCTAGAATCAAGATTGCTGGGAGAACTATCAATAACCTCACATACACAGATGACACCATCTTTATGGCAGAAAGTGAAGAATTAAAGAGCCTCTTGATGAAAGTGAAACAAGAGAGTGAAAAAGTTGGCTTAAAACTCAACATTCAGAAAACTAAGATCATGGCATCCGGTCCCATCACTTCATGGCAAATAGATGGGAAAACAGTGGAAACAGTGACAGACTTTATTTTGGGGGTCTCCAAAATCACTGCAGATGGTGACTGCAGCCATGAAATTTAAAGATGCTTGCTCCTTGGAAGAAAAGTCATGACCAATCTAGACAGCATATTAAAAAGCAGAGATGTTACTTTGCCAACAAAGGTCCATCTAGTCAAAGCTATGTTTTTTCTAGTAGTCATGTATGGATATGAGGGTTGGACTATAAAGAAAGCTGAGCATTGAAGAATCAATGCTTTTGAACTGTGGTGTTGGAGAAGATTCTTGAAAGTCCCTTGGACTGCAAGGAGATCCAACCAGTCCATCCTAAAGGAAATCAGTCCTGAATATTCATTGGAAGGACTGATAATGAAGCTGTAACTTCAATATTTTGGCAACCTGAAGCCAAGAACTGACTCATTGGAAAAGACCCTGATGCTGGAAAGACTGAAGGCAGGAGGAAAGGGGGATGACAGAGGATGAGATGGTTGGATGGCATCACTGACTCAATGGACAGGAGTCTGAGCAAGCTCCAGGAGTTGGTGATGGACAGGGAAGCCTGGCGTGCTGCAGTCCATGGGGTTTCAAAGAGTCAGACATGACTAAGCGATTGAACTGACTAACTGAACGTGTTGTGTAAACTACATCCCACACCTATGCACCTGTCGCCCTCTGACTCTGCATGAGCCACACTCTGCATCTATTATCTTCCAACTTTATGCTAGTCACATCCTGATGCTCAACTTGACAGCACTCTCTCCTCAAACCACCCTTTGTAGTTTGTTTTTCCCTCTTTTTGCATTACAGAAGGAAAGTCACAGTGCAACCACAAAGGACAATGGATCCAACTACCAGACTGCCAGACACAAATTACTGGGCTAACTGATGCTAGCCTATTGAATGTTTTGAAACAATGCAAAAAGAAAGAAGAATACAGGCTCCTTACACGTCTGCTCTTTATCTCCAACCCCTGACTGTGAGCCCCAACTATATGATCCCCTTGATTCCCCAAGGAGGGGAGACATTACTCTTGAGGCTACTGTGCTCTCTCCTCTGCTGCCTTGAAGATTAAGGCTATCTTCCTACTTCCTCCAAATTCTTATCTCTATATTCTCTTATTCAACGCTGGTGGGCAGAGAAAGCCAAGATTTTGGTAGCAGCACCATGGGCTGAATTGTGTCCCTGTAAATTCACCTGTTGAAGTCGTAACCCCCAATGTGGTGATACTTGGATGAGGAGTTTTATGGAGGTAATTAGGTGTCAGTGAGGTCATGAAGGTGGGGGTCCCCATGAGGGGATTAGTGCCCTTGTAAGGAGAAACTTCACTTTCACTTTCTGTGCCATGTAAAAACAGAGGTAGGGGGCAGCTGTCTACAAACCAGGAAGCAAGCCCTTATCAGAACCCAACCATGCTGGCGCCTTGATCTTGGGCTTCCAGACTCTTGAATTATGAGAAGTAAATTTCTGTTGTTTGAGCCACCCAGGCTGCGGTACTTTATTATGGCAGCCAAGTTAAGTTATTAGGTGATGCTGATCCTGGGCTGGGGCCACTTGGCAGGGAACTGCTGCTTGGAGAGAGACAAGAATGGGTCTATGGAGACAAGTTATGAGTTATTTCAGGGATCTGGGAGAACATGGACACCATGGTAGAGCTTCAGTGGAAAGGAAAGTGTGAGGGAATTGGTCAACTGATCTATGAAAAGCATTTACCGTCATATAAACAAGAAGAGTTAATGTAGTTCTCAACTAAAAATTTTTCTAAAGATTGCAAAGAAATTCTCTCAAACTTGTTTCAACATTATTCTGTTTTTCTTTTAAGTATTTTAAAGTCACAAATAAACATGTTAAGCAGTGAGTCGGACATGAGTGAGTGACTGAGCATACCCACACAAAGTGGTGAAACTGAGCACTGAATGTTTTCTCTGACTTAGGTCAGGTATGGGCATCATTAGGACTTCCCAGGTGGTGCTGGTGGTAAAGAACCTACCTGCCAATACATAAATCATAAGAGAGGTAGGTTTGATTCCTGGGTCAGGAAGATCCCCTGGAGGAGGGCATGGCAATCCACTCCAGTATTCTTACTTGGAGGATCCCATGGACAGAGGAGCCTGGCAGGCTATGGTCCATAGGGTTGCAAAGAGTTGTACACCACTGAAGTGACAGAACACACACACACACACACACAGGGCAACTTTAGAAAACAGTACAATCCCACTGTGGTATTGGAGAAGACTCTTGAGAGTCCCTTGGACTGCAAGGAGATCAAACTAGTCGATCCTAAAGAAAATCAGTCCTGAATATTCATTGGAAGGATTGATGCTTCAATGCCATTCTCTCATATCATCCCGCCCTTGCCCTCTTCCATAGACTCCAAAAGACTGTTCTATACATCTGCGTTTCTTTTGCTGTCTCGCATACAGGGTTGTCGTTACCATCTTTCTAAATTCCATATATATGCGTTAGTATACTGTATTGTTGTTTTTCCTTCTGGCTTACTTCACTCTGTATAATAGGCTCCAGGCAAAACCAACATGATAATGTAAAGAAAATAAATAAATAAATAAATAAATAAAAGAATTAAAAGGTCCACAGGACAAAAAAAAAAAAAAGGATTGATGCTGAAGCTGAAACTCCAATACTTTGGCCACCTGATTAGAAGAACTGACTCATTGGAAAAGCCCCTGATGCAGGGAAAGATTGAAGGCAGGAGGAGAAGGGGATGACAGAGGATGAGATGGTTGGATGGCATCACCAGCTCAATGGACATGAGTTTGAGTAAAGTCTGGGAGTTGGTGATGGACAGGGAAGCCTGATGTGCTGTAGTCCATGGGGTCACAAAGAGTCGGACATGACTGAGCGACTGAACTGAACTGATAATCCTCATGTCAGCATCATGGCAGCATAGGATGACCCTCCTTTTTGTCCCTCTTAAAAACACCTAATTAGGCCTTCATCCAGGAATAAAAATGCCTTGTGGAACTTGTGGGATCCAGCACAAGAGGACTCCTGTCCACCTGTGTGTCCATTAATAGGCAGACAGACTTCAGAAAGGGCTGTGGGAACAGAGGAGCCAGCGAACCTGCCCCCAAACCCTCTTGGCTGCAGCTAGGGAAGATGTGGAGAGTGCTGACTTGGGCAAATACCCAGTGATGGAAGAGAATTCTGGCCTTCTGAAAAAAAAAAAAGAAAGAAAGAAAAGATTCAGAAAGCTGTTAGGAAAAAAAAAAATGAGTTTGCACACAGTAGAGAAAGTAAGAGGAACTCTGCCAGTGTTGCTCCTTCTCTGCAATGACACAGTGAGGGGCTGAGCTATTCCACAGGGACTTCACCCAAGAGGAAAGGGAAGTGAGTCTCTGGCTGAGTGCAGAACACAGCTGGAGAAACCCATTTCTCTCCACCAGTGTCCCTAACACTGAGACAGGACTTCTGTGACGGGTGGGAGGGAGGAGATCAGGAAAGAGGCAGATTAATAATACCAAAGGACGGTAAAGGGATGCAGTTCCTGTGGACTGAGCTCAGGACTCCAGCAGGAAGCTCGCCCACAAGCCACTGGGAGGACCTCACCTGAGGGTCTCCCCAGCAGCCCGAAGGCACCCCAAGTGCCCCATGACTAAAGACAAACCATCCTGCACTCTTTAGCTGTCTTGCCTCTGAGGGCAGTGGCAAGAGAGTCTGGTAAAATCAGTGCAATCAGAAAAACAGACCAGGATCTATGGACAGGGAGAAGCCACAAACTTGAGCTATAGCTCCATCTGCTGGAAAACAAGAAAGATTTCAGCAGTCAGCCAAAACCAGAGAGGACTTAAAAGCTTAAGAATCTGGCCATAAAAGAAAGATGTATGGAGCATACAAAGGCAGAGGGAAAAGCCCAGATGTAATAGGACCAATAAAAAAATACACCCCATCTGAAGGCAACTAGTAATCTTTTGAGAAGTCTGCTACTTCAAATGTAAAAGCATCAGTGCAAAGCTATAAGGAACACAGAGAATCAAGGAAATGGCACCAACAATTAACAATAATCTTCCAACAGCCAAGCTCAGAGGCACAAGCCCTTGTGATCTAGCTGCTGAATAATTAAAAATGGCCATTCTGACAAAGTCAATGGCTACAAGAAACAGAAAGACAATTCAAAGATATCAGGAAAAAAATAAACAAAGTGAAAAATTCAACTAAGACATATAAAGTATAAAAAAGAACCAAACAGAAATTCTGGAGCTGAAGAATTCAATGAGTGAAATGAAAAATGTAATAGAGAAAATCGGTACCAGCGTAGATCAAAGAGAAAACAGAATAAGTTACCTAGAGGACAGGAACTTTGAAATAAGCCAGCCAGAGGGGAACAAAGAAGGGTGAATGAAAAAGAGCAAAGAAATCCTACATGATCTATGGGATGCAATGAAACTTACAAATATTATAATAAACAGGTTTCCAGGAGAAGAAGAGAAAGAGGAGGCAGGAAGATTGTATCAAGAAATAAGAATTCAGATGATGAAAATGCTCTGGAATTAGTGGTGATGTTTGTAATTACTTAGTGATTAAACACTGTACACTTAAAAAGGGAGGAAAAAAAGAAATAATAGCTGAGAACTTCCTGACCCTGAGGAGAGATTTGGACATCTGTATTCATAATGCTATTACCCCTTATCTCAATGCAAAATGACCTTCTCTCAGAGATACCCTTAACGGTCAGCAGTAAAGAGTCTGCCTGCAATGCAGGAGACACAGAAGACTCAAGTTCAATCCCTGGGTCGGGAAGATCCCCTGGAGAAGGAAATGGCAACCCACTCCAGTATTCGTTTGCAGGGGAAAATCCCATGGACAAAAGAGCCTCATGGGCTACAGTGCATGGGGTTGCAGAGAGTTGGACATGACTGAGCAACTGAGCACTCATTCACTCAAGATATATTATAATGAACCTATCAAAAATAAAAGATAAAGACATCATGGCTGTCATCAAGAAGACAGGACACAATGCAAGGCTATGGAGGAAAGAGAACCCTTACACATTGTTGATGGGAATGTAAATTGATTATCCAAATAGAAAATGGTATGGAGGTGTCTCAAAAATTAAAAATAGAACTATCATATGATTCAGGAATCTCACTTCTAGGTGTATAGTCAAAGAAAACGGAAACAGGATCTCAAGAATATATCTGTACTCACATATTTATTGCAGCAGTATTCATAATAGTCAACATATATAAATAACCTAAGTATATATCAATAGATGGATGGATAAAGATGTGCTATGTACATACAATGGAGTACTATTCAGCTTTTAAAAGAAGGAAATTCTGCCATTTGTGACAACATGGGTGGATCTTGAGGGCATTAGGCTAAGTGAAAAGACAGAGAAAGACAAATACTTCATGGCATCACTTACACATGGACTCTACAAGAAAAGTCAGACTCATAGAAACAGAATATAATGGTGACTGCCAGGGAAATAGGAAGAAGTTATTAAAAGGGTACAAAATTTCAGTTATAAGATGCATAAATCTGAGGATCTAATGTATAATACAGCGACTATGGTTAATAACACTGTACTGTATACTTAAAATTTGCCAAGAGAATAGAACCTAAATGTTCTTTCTTTCTCATACACACACACATGTACACATACAAAGGGTAAATATGTGAAATGAGGAATGTGTTCACTAACTCAAAGTGGTGGGGGGACCCCTTTCACAATGTGTACGTATATCAAATCATGTTGTGAATTTTAAATATCATATAATTATGTTTGTCCACTATACCTCAATAAAGCTGAAATAAAATAAGTAAAAACCTACTGGGCTGTGCTGTGCTTAGTCACTCAGTCTTGTCCAACTCTTTGCAACCCCATGGACTATCGTCCATCAGGCTCCTCTGTCCATGGAGATTCTCCAGGCAAGAATACTGGAGTGGATTGCTATGCCCTCCTCCACGGGATCTTCCCAACCCAGGGGTTGAACCCAGGTTTCCTGCACTGCAGGCAGATTCTTTACCGTCTGAGCCACCAGGGAAGCCTTCTACTGAGAAAAAAGATTAGGGCAACTGAAACTTGAGTTTCATGACAAATCTATTTTTGTGGGCATGGCTTTATAGCTCTGGACCATCTGGTTTCCATATACTTCTCTGGCTTCATCTTTAGCTCTCTTCTTGGATCATCCACACACTGGCTTCCTCCAGTGAATTTCAGTCTCTCTCACTGCAGTTCAGTTCAGTTCAGTTCAGTCACTCATTCGTGTCCGACTCTTTGAGACCCCATGAACTGCAGCATGCCAGGCCTCCCTGTCCATCACCAACTCCCAGAGTCCACCCAAACCCATGTCCATTGAGTCAGTGATGCCATCCAGCCATCTCATCCTTTGTCATCCCCTTCTCCTCCTGCGCCCAATCCTTCCCAGCATCAGGGTCTTTTCCAAGGAGTCAACTCTTTGCATGAGGTGGCCAAAGTATTGGAGTTTCAGCTTCAACATCAGTCCTTCCAATGAACATCGAGGACTGATCTCCTTTAGGATGGATTTATACCATTCTTCTGCCCAAAATGTTCTGTGTCTCATGATTTTTGGAATTGTTCTTTTCTTCCTTGTTCCCATCAGATACATGAGTTGCTGCTTCCTCTCCCTCTTGGATATATTGATGTGGCAATATTGGACAGGGTGAAAAATGATCGCTGCCCATAACTTATTCTTCTGTAAAGTATTGGGTTGGCCAAAAAGTTCATTCAGGATTTTCACGTTACTGAAAACTCAAGCAAACTTTTTTGGCTAACCCAATCATTTTCTCTTAACTTTATTTTACACAAAGTAAAACATTGTACATACATATTCCTCAGATGAAATAAAAGAGAAATTCAGCTTCTTGAAGTATAAAGCCATGAAACTGGAAGGTACTTAATCAAAGCTCTTACTGAACCTCCTGGGGTTGATTAAACGCAGCCACAAACTCTTTGTAACAACTCTCATCAAGAAGTGGAATTTGTTTTCCCACATCTTGACTCAGTGTTGGCCCTGTGACTTGCTTTGACTAATAGAATGTGGTGGAATTACTACTGCAGACGTTCTAAGAATAGTTCGTAAAATGCCTTGGTCTGGAAACCTGGCAAGGATGACGGACAGGCATGTGGAGAGGAGTCTTGGCTGTTATGGCTGGCAGCCATTTCAGTCAAATGAAGCTGGAGGTGTGAGTGAGCCCAGCTGACACCATGTGGAACATAAGCAAGTTGGCTGACGAACTGCAACCCGTGTTGCCAACCCATAGACTCATGAGCAAATAGATGGTGGTTGTTATGACAAGCTCATATTTTACACAGAAACAGCAGGTACACCTTCCTAATCCCAGTTATTCAATAACGATCTTTTGCCTTCTCACTGGATCATTGGTTAAGTGGTTCTAGAGGAAATATTGTGAAGGCTAGGTGAGACAACTTTTGGTATTCTGTGAGTCACGAAGAACTTACTAATCCAATAATACTTGCACTGCTATGTCATCAATATGTGCTGGGACAATAAGATGGCCCTGCGTGATTCATGAGATTTTCTACTACGACCTGGTGGCCACAGTTATGAGACAGGTGTATGTTATCTCTTACTGAAGTAGATAATTTAACAAACATTATTGGAGTCTGAAGATTTTCTATTCATAGGTGCAAACACTATGTCAGTTGACCTCAGTGAGTTACATCATAATACACGATCTAGAGGTTAATGCTCACTTCAAGAGTCAATCAAAGGATTTCCCTGGTGGTCCACTGGGAATGGCTAAGACTTTGCACTTCCACTGCAGTGGGCTCAGCTTCAATGGGAACTAGAGCCCCCATGCTGAAAGTGAAGATTCTGTATGCCACAACGAAGATCAAAAATCCCTCATGCTGCAAATACAAACTGGCACAGCCAAATAAAAATAAATATATATATATTTTTAAAAAGTCAATCAAACCCAAACAAGTGAGACCACAAAGACAGAAACCCTCCTACCTGCAGGCTGAAATCTATGCTGTACCATGCCATGAGTCTCTGTCATGTCCTCTGTATTGCAGACTACCCAACTAGTCACAACTGACTTGAATCAGATCAGGATCTGGCCATCTTGCAACCTTAAACCTGGAATTGCAACCCTCATCACTGAGTCACTGCTGCTCCCCTCTCCTTTTCTAGACCCCACTTCACAGTGGAAACAATTACAAGGTAAGAGAGTCCCTTTATCCTCTTCCTTCCTTTCTTTTCCTTCCTTCCTCCCTCCTCCCCCCCTCCCCCATCTCTCTCCTCTAGCTGAGATCCTCTTACACAAAAGAAGCACACCTTTCCAACTTTCACATGTGCTGACTTTGTTACCTCACCGTGAACAAACAGAAACTTGTATTGCACTTGTGATCTAGGGCTCTGAAACTTAATTTGGGTCTATTAGCAGAAACTTGATCAAATAGTTTAGTTTCGGCTAATAGACTTAGGTTAGCTACCCTCAAAATGAACCGTATTAATGAAAAAAATGTCACAAAAAAAGGATGAGGCTGTCCCATCTCGAAATGGACTATGTGCAGGGCCCACAGGTCCATGAAACCCAGTAGGCACAGAGTCTAGGGTCCGTGATATTTTTTAGGGACCTGCAAAGATGTTTTAATTTTCATTTCTTTAAAACTCAGAAGAAAAATATGTAATATAATAATGTGCATGTGTGCTCAGTCATTCAGTCCTGTCAGACTCTTTTGAGACCCCACAGACTGTAGCCCACCAGGCTCCTCTATCCATGGAATACAGGCAAGAATACAGGAGTGGACTGCCATTTCCCCCTCCAGAGGTTCTTCCTGACACAGGGATGGAACCTGCATTTCCTGCATTGGCAGGCAAATTCTTTACCACTGTGCCACCTGGGAAGCCCATAATATAATAAACTGCATAAAATAATATATCAGTTCAGTTCAGTTCAATCACTCAGTCGTGTCCAACTCTTTGTGATCCCATGGACTACAGCATGCCAGTCCTCCCTGTCCATCACCAACTCCCGGAGTTTACTCACTCATGTCCATTGAGTCGGTGATGCTATCCAACTATATCATCCTCTGTCATCCCCTTCTCCTCCCACCTTCAATCTTTCCCTGAATCAGGGTCTTTTCAAATGAGTCAGTTCTTTGCATCAGGTGGTCAAAGTATTGGAGTTTCAGCTTCAGTATCAGTCCTTCCAATGAATATTCAGGACTGAGTTCCTTTAGGATGGACTGGTTGGATCTCCTGGCAGTCCAAGGGACTCTCAAGAGTCTTCTCCAACACCACAGTTCAAAAGCATCAATTCTTCAGTGCTCAGCTTTCTTTATAGTCCAACTCTCACATACATACATGACTACTGGAAAAAACATAGCTTTGACTGGAGGGACCTTTGTTGACAAAGTAATGTCTCTGCTTTTAAATATGCTGTCTAGGTTGGTCATAATTTTTCTTCCAATGAGTAAGTGTCTTTAAATTTCATGGCTGCAATCACCATCTGCAGTGATTTTGGAGCCCCCCAAAATAAAGTCTGTCACTGTTTCCACTGTTTTCCCATCTATTTGCCATGAAGTGATAGGACCAGATGCCATGATCTTTGTTTTCTGAATGTTGAGTTTTAAGCCAACTTTTTCACTCTCTTCTTTCACTTTCATCAAGAGGCTCTTTAGCTCTTCTTCGATTTCTGCCATAAGGGTGGTGTTGTCTGCATATCTGAGGTTATTGATATTTCTCCCAGCAATCTTGATTCCAGCTTGTGCTTCATCCAGTCTGGCATTTTGCATGATGTACTCTGTATATAAGTTAAATAAGTAGGGTGACAATATACAGCCTTGATGTACTCCTTTCCCGATCTGGAACCAGTCCATTGTTCCATGTCCAGTTCTAACTGTTGCTTCCTGACCTGCATACAGATTTCTCAAGAGACAGGTCAGGTGGTCTGGTATTCCCATCTCTTTCAGAATTTTCCACAGTTTGTTGTGATCCACACAGTCAAAGTCTTTGTCATAGTCAATAAAGCAGAGGAAGATATTTTTCTGGAACTCTCTTGTTTTTTTGATGATCCTATGGATGTTGGCAATTTGATCTCTGATTCTTCTGCCTTTTCTGAATCCAGCTTGAACATCTGTAAGTTCATGGTTCACAAACTGTTGAAGCCTAGCTTAGAGAATTTTGAGCATCACTTTGTTAGCGTGTGAGATGAGTGCAATTGTGCGGTAATTTGAGCATTCTTTGGCATTGCCTTTCTTTGGGAATAGAATGAAAACTGACCTTTCCAGTCCTGTGGCCACTGCTGAGTTTTCCAAATTTGCTGGCATATTTAGTGCAGCACTTTCACAGCATCATCTTTTAGGACTTGAAATAGCTTAACTGGAATTCCATCACCTCCACTAGCTTTGTTTGTAGTGATGCTTCCTAAGGCCCACTTGACTTCACATTCCAGGATGTCTGGCTCTAGGTGAGTGACCACACCATCAAGATTATCTGTGTCATGAAGAGCTTTATTGTGTAGTTCTTCTGTGTATTCTTGTGGACTTCCCAGGTGATGCTAGTGGTAAAGAACCCACCTGCCAATGCAGGAGATGAAAGAGATGCAGGTTTAATCCCTGGGTTGGGAAGATCCCCTGGAGGAGGAAATGGTAACCCACTCCAGTATTATTGTCTGGGGAATCCCATGGACAGAGGAACCTGCGGGCTATAGTCCATAGGTTCGCAAGGAGTCAGACACCACTGACATGACTTAGCACACATGCACTATATGTATAATATAATGCAATATATATAATCATAAATTCAGCCTTTATACCAGCTTACTCATAAAATATACTTTAAAATATTTTTATGGAAGCAGGGGTTTATGGGTTCACAAATGTTATAATGAGTCCCTTGCTGTGTGGGGGTGAAACATAACATCCAGTGAACTTGGCTGTGAGCCTGTTGCATGGCTGGGGCTTAGTTGGAAATGAGCTAAGAGCTTTAAGCCGAGCTGGGATGTTAAGAAAAGAAGAGGCCTAGGGCAAGCTGTTTCAGAAGAAGCTTGGGCAACCAGCCTACTGGAAAAAAAGTAAAAAGCAAATTGGAAACAGCATGAGCAGGAGCAGAACGAGGCTGGTGGTGGGGTATGGGGTGAGAAGCTAGAGTATTTGGTGTTTGGGATAAGAAACTGGGCTTGGGGGAACAAAGGCATACCTGCGTGCTAAGCCACTTCAGTCATGTCTGACTGCAGCCCTGTGGACTGCGGCCGGTCAGGCTCCTCTATCCATGGGACTCTCCAGGCAAGAATACTGGAGTGGGTTGGAACTACGGCATTAGCTACCAATTACATGGGGGAACTGCCAGACGGGAGCTGTGTTACTGGAGACAGGGCCCAGGTGAGACAGAAGAGTCCTGTTCTCAGGGTGTGGGGACACCAGAGCGGGGACCGCACCCGCTGGGCACAGACTAAACAGGCCTGGAAAACACTTCTGTTACTTGTGTTTCACACACACACAAAACCGAAAAACAAAAAACCCAGAAATCACTCCTATTCTCCTGGTGGAAAACCCATGTGTCTTCATCTATCACAGATAAGAGTGCCATGGCCTTGACTTAGATCCATCTCATGAGTCCCATCTGATGTGAATAAAGGAAACATATTCTATCAGCTCCAGGGATAAGCAATCCAACCAAAGCGTGCTTTCATGAGTTACAGAAGTATATAATGTCTTTCAACTATCTCCATTCTTATAGCTTTCAAAATTAACGATGCCTGAGAGGAGTAGGTCTTATCTATAAATACTTCCTGAAGGCAATTAAAATCATCATTCCCTTTAGTTGTTGCATTTTCATTAGTTTCAAAAGATCTTGGATGGAGAATATATTACCGAGTCTGGATTGACTTCTTTGCAACATGGCATAATGCAGTGGTTCTTAAACTTAGGTGTATGTAAGAACCACTTGGATGGTGGTTGTTAAAACAGTAGCCACATCCCTGCTCCCCATTTAAGTTCACTGGATGCAGTTATCTGCATTTTTAATAAAGAAATCTGAGTTGGTTTAGGTGCCAGAGATTGGTAGATGGTATTATGAGAAACATCTTCATAGTGCTCCAGGTTTACTCTCTAGTGGAAAGAAGAGTGTCTCCACCTTGGGAGCAGCTTAAGGACCTCCCTAGGAAACTTTTTACAATGCCACTGTTTTACCCTCAGACTTAGCAGTTCTACTCCCATGTAAATACTCACCAGAAATGTGAACATATATTCACCAAAACATACATACAAGACTGTTTATATCATCATTAGTTCATAATATCCCCAAACTGGAAAGATCCTAATGTTTATCAATAGCTGAACCAAATGTCATAGAGTGGAATACTACACCACAATAGGAATAAACAGACTACAGCTTCATCTAGCAACATAGATGAACTTTACAAGCATTCTTTTTAGTGAAAGGGATGAGGCACAAAAGAATATTTTAGTGAAAGGGATGAGGCACAAAAGTATATGTAATGTATGAAAAATGAAAGTTGCTTAGTTGTGTCTGACTCTTTGCGACCCCATGAACTTCTAGCCTGCAATGTATGCATGCTTGCTAAGTCGCTTCAGTCATATCTGACTCTTTGTGACCCCATGGACTGTAGCCCACCAGGCTCTTCTGTCCGTGGGATTCTCCAGGCAAGAATACCGAAGTGGGTAGTCATTCTCTTATTCAGCAGATCTTTCTAACCCAGGGACGAAACCCGGGTCTCCCGTATGGCAGGTGGATTCTTCACCATCTGACCCACCAGGGAAGCCCACACAATTAGTTCAGAACCAGGCACAACTGCTCGGTGGTGTCAGAAGTCATGAGAAAGGTTATCCTTGAGGATCTGGAGAGTGACTGGGAGAAGGTGTGAGGGAGTTTCTGTGTCTGTAACCTTGTTTCTTGTTCTGGGTGTGTTTACATAGGTGTGTTCACTGTGTGAAACTCACCAGCCTCTGCTCAGGTTCAGAGCACTTGTCTTGAGGGGCCTGTTAAACTGCAACCAAATAACTGCGTGCTAAGTAGCTTCAGTTGTGTCCAACTCTGAGTAACCCTATGGACCGTAGCCCACCAGGGTCCCCTGTCCATGGGATTCTCCAGGTGAGAATACTGGAGTGGGTCGCCATTTCCTCCTCCAGGGGATCTGCCTGGCCCAGTGATTGAACCCCATTTTCTTACATCTCCTGCCTTGGCAGGCAGGTTCTTTACCACTAGCACCACCTGGGAAGCCCCATACTTAAGACTAAAAATTAAGCTCAGTTGGTATCTGGGCTCTCCCGGAGCCCAGTTAAATCTGAACTTCTTGAGTGAGTGTGGGTGTGTATTGGTGGGCGGTCTGGAGTGTCAGTGGTTATAAGTTTCCCAGGTGATGCTAGTGTACAGGTAAGGTTGAGAACCGCTGCACGAGGAAAAGCCTACTCTGGGTCTATAGCAAAGCTCTTTCACTTATTAACTGTGTGAACTTTAAGGCGGCCAACGTTTCCTCAGGCCAACTGACCTGAAGAGTTTACCTAACCTCTTTGAAGCTCTTCCTCTACCATAGGAGGATGATAATGATGCCCACTCAGTAAAGTTACCTTGGATGAGAAATGAGAAAACAGTACACAAGGGCTTGGCCTCATGGTGACAGCATCCTTCCTTTCTCTCTCTCCTCTTCAGGGTGTTTCCTCTTCTACCTGATCTCTCCCTTGCCTGACAGACTGTCTCGGGGAATCCTATACTCCTGAGCTGTATCCTTTCTCCTTGAGGAGGAAGGGTCTCTTTACCTGGATAAAGACGAAGATTGTAAGCAGAATGCACAGCGCAGAGCACTGTGTGGAGCCTGTGGACCAAATGCTCATAGCGTAACACAGTTCATATAAACTCCAAACGCAGGCAGATTTCACATCAGTATCATGAAAGCATTCACCAAAATGTTAGCATATGGCCTCAGCACAAGGAACAGAAATAAAACAGGGTGAACACATATATCCATGGGCTTCCCAGGTGGCTCAGACGGTAAAATATCTGGTTGCAATGTGGGAGACCTTGGTTCAATCCCTGGGTTAGGAAGATCCCCTGAAGAAGGGAATACTCACTCTAGTATTCTTGCCTAGAGAATCCCATGGACAGAGGAGCCTGGTGGGCTACAGTCCATGGGGTTGCAAAGAGTCAGACACAGTTGAGTGACTAACACTTGACACTTTTTTTAATATTCAAACACTGTGTGAAGCAGTGAAGTTCATATGCCATGGATGGAGTCAGTTCATGCACCTGACCACTCCCCAAGCACATGAATGAAAAAACATACACACTGATACCTAGAAACATGTATTTTTATGGAAACAAAGACAAAACCCCATCTGACTTCCTCCTACACTCCAGTGACCCCTGTACCTGAGGACTCTTTCTCGTGAGAACATAGTTTTCTGAGCAGCAGAAATGAAACTTGAGAGCTTTCGCCTGTTCTGGCAATCTTTCCTCAAAATATGTTTTCCTTTATGCTCTAGATGACTCATATATTTCCTTAATTTACATAGCTGAATACATGCTTGATCAGTCTGGACATCTGGGTTTGCTGGTCATGGATCACTGTGAGTCATCAATCCACACAAACTATGAGAAAATACATGTTTATTGTTTTAAACTGTTATTTTGGGAATAATTTATCATGCCGCAGTAGGTAACGAATGCACCAGAGAACAGCCTTCTCATACTTGTGGACGCACTCTGTTGGCCATCGTCTGCCATGTGCTGGCACCCCTTCCGATGAGTGTGTAAGACCTACAGATACTGGCATCATTTCTGGACATGTCAGCCACCTCCAGTGGTTGTCGCTGTCTCCAAGAATCCCCACTGCCACCCCCTACCAGGTGCTGCAGCCTCTCTCCTGCTTTGGTGTTTGCTTATGTTTGGTTGCTAAGTCACACTCAACTCTTTTGCGACCCCATGGACTGTAGCCTGCCAGGCTCCTCTGTCACACTGGCTTTGGCTTTAGAGCCCGATAACCTGTATTCGTATCCGAGCTCTACTATTTACCTTGAACAAACCACTGAGCATCTCAGTGTGTCAGTTCCTCTGTTATGAAATGGGGATAGTAATAGTATCTACCTCATGAGGCTACTTGAAGAATAAATGAGAAAGTGTGTTAATACGTGCACTATTATGTATTGCACATGGCTACTAATAGTAATAATAATAATAATAGTAAATCAGAATCAGAATTACCTCTCCTCTCATCTGACCAGGAAAGCTTTTGGTTTGTTTGTTTTAAGCTGAGTAAGACTTGTGCCTGGATCATTCTTCCTGTGAGATAAATTCTGAACCAGATATTCCTCAGTTCATCATGGGACTAAAGCTTGCTTTTATTTATAAGTGAGACTGAAATTAATTTTTGATGGCATGAATGAAAAAATGAGCTGCAAGCAATTGCTTCTGGCTGATGATATCCACTTCTAAAAAGTGTTCTGTGTTACACTTTCAGCTTACACTGCCTTTCTTCTTTGCCAAAGTCTCTGCTTTGACTTTCTTGTATTTCAGGATTAAAATCCACTATAGTTAGGATTCCTTCTCTGTAGGTGTCAGCAGGGTTTAGAAGAGACTTGCAAAATCCAGCAGTGTGGGAAAAGTACCTGGTGTGAATCAGCATCTATACATTGACTTTCCCTGAAATGGGATTCATATATCTGGTCCTTAGGTGTGATCATCCATTCTTTTGTGTAGTTATCTGAGATGCCCTTATTCCTAATGAATTCTTAGTTATACAGCCTACTCTACAACCTCCCTCCAGCTCCCCTGAATATCGTATGCATGTTGAACTTGTGTTCATCACAACTTTCACAGTCTCTGACTTGAGACATTCAGGGGCTCACGGATTCCTTCTGAAACCTTACCCTGTAATGTATACACTCAAGCATCATAAGGTAGAAACGAGACAATTAACAGAGACCTCCCCCTAAGCTTGTCTTGCAGAGCACCAGGGAAACTAGGTATGGAAACACTTACTAACCTTCCACTGGCACACTGAGGGACTAAAATGATCGATCGTGAACTTTGTACATCATTCACCAAAAATCTACCATGCATAACATGTGGAACTATCCTGATACTGCACATGCCACCTGTGAAGAGACATGAAGGACAGTCACCACTGTGCACAGAATTCCTGAAACTTCTCCTTCATTTCCACCAAGTATTTCAGCGCTGCCTCCCCATCTTGCTCCCTACTTCCACGATAAATACCCCATACAAAAGCCCATCAGGGAGACAGATCTGAGCTTTGCTTCCTGTCTCCTTGCTTGGCTGCCCTGCAGTAAAGCCTTTCTCCTTCTGCAAAAGACCTTTGCCTCTTTTGGTCTTGTGCAGGGCAACGGTCTCACTTGTTTGGTTTCACTTCCTTTCAGCCAGCTTTGCCAGTGGACGTGAGGAATCAGGCTGCTCTCCCAGCCCCTGGGGCTCATGGGACACCCCGAGACTACCTTTAGCCACTCATCTGGACACCTCCTGTGGTCATGAAGACCCTTCAGTTTTGGGAACCAAGGGATCCCATCCTAGACTTGATGCCTTCTTCACGGCCTCACCCAGGGAAATGAGGTACAGTTCTCCACTTTGGGGCATCTGAACTCAACTGGGTATCCATAGATATGCTCCAAAATATTAACAATAATCATTTCTAAATGTGGAACTCTGTGTGGGTTTTATTTTCTTAATCTATTCTGTGTTCTCTACTGATTTCTCTTTTTATATTTTATAAAGAATAAAAAATGAAAGTTGTAAATAATTACTGAAACATCACAAATGGTGGAGTGTGTTATTCTGTAAATGGTGTTGCAAAAACACCCCTCAATTTTGGGACTTTCCTGGTGGTCCAGTGGTTAAGAACCTGCCTGCCAGTGCAGGTGGACACAAATTTGATCCCCGGTCCAGGAAGATCCCTCATGCGGCGGAACAACTAAGCCCTTGCACCACAACTACTGAAGTCCAAGTGCTCTGGAGTCCATGTGCCACAACTCCTGAAGCCTGAGGGCCTAGAGCTCATGCTCCCCAGCAAGAGGAGTCTCTGCCCACTGCAACTAGATAAAGCCTACTCACAGCAACGAAGACCCAGCATAGTCAAAAATTAATTAATTAAAAAACCACTATTTAAAAAATTCAATTTTGAACCACATTTCACATGATAAACAAAAACAGATTTCCTTTGACCATATACTCCCCTTTCTGGAGAAAATCACAGAGACCTCAGATTAGTTGGAACCAGAAAGTTGATGATGTTGACTTCTGATTATCTCACCACCAACCAATCAGAAGATGGTCCATGAGCTGAGATAACACACCACATAACCCTCTCCTAAGCATGAGGTCTCTTCCTCTTTTCCCTCTGTTATCTCAGAGCAAAACCTGGGGAGTTGGGAGTTGGTTTTTTGGGACATGAGTCCACCTTCTCCCCAGGACTGTGGGCTTCTGCAATAAAGCTATCTTTCCTTTCCACCAAGCCAATACTACTCAGTATTGATTACTTAGGTGACTAGCAGTCAAACCTGAGTTCAGTAACATATGCAATGTATTAAATATATATTTTGAATGTGTATACACACACATGCACACACATTTACACATATATGAAAGTCTGGAGGAAACAGTTCTCTTGTAATGGTATCATGAGTGGTGAGAATATAGGTGATTAATATTTCCTTATTTATAATCTACATCTTTCAGTTTTACTATAATGAGTATATATCATTTTTTCTTGATAAGAAATTACTTTAACAATTTCACTAATCCAAATTAATTTCATGATCAGTTTTCTATATAGCACGCTTATATTATTTCCAATTTTTTATGTGAATAAAAATAGTGAAATTAAAAGAAAAAAAAAGAAGAATCTCTCATGAACATTGTCTTAAGGGAAAAGAAGCCTAAAAGTTTAAGGCTTATCAGGACTTGAGTACATAGCATTTTTTTTTAAATCACAAAATTTGCTTTTTAAGAACATGACAAGAATCACTAATATATGGTGAATATTAGCATACAAGGATCCTGTCCAGATGGTTAACAAATATATTCTTATATTTCAATAGTTTCCATGCTCTGAGGGGAAAAAAATATACAACAGTTGAGTAATAAGATAGGAACAATTAAAATAGAGGCATATTTTTATTTTCCATGTGCATGTATTTTAATTTGTTGATAAAATTTCACTCTTATAAAATAATTCATGAATTTTTTTTATCAGGGAGAACTCTCTCAAGGTAAGTGTTTGTTGTTCATTAACTTGAATCTTAGAAAAGGCTGATAGGACTTTCCTGTTCATGCCAGGGCAGGCTGCTTCCTTTGCAGTCAGCACATTTCAGTGGGGGCAGAAAACATCTAACTTGCTCCTTCAGGGCTGTTTCTGCACGCACCATGGCCATCTTTGTGGAACTCAGTACCAAGGCTAAGGCCCATCTTGGGCCTGGGCACCTGGAAAGTAAGTGTGCAAATATTTGGACACCTTCTTCCCTTGAGGGGCTTTGGGCATTTTCTTCTGTCCTGAGGGAAAGCCCAGAGGCAAGGGTTTTGGGGAGGTAAATATTGGGCGCTGGAGGCAGGACAGAGGTTGCTTTCTCAGGGCTGATTCAGCAGTAGTGCTCCAAGACTGACTGTTTCCAGCAGTGGTGAGAGCTTTCCTAGCAAGTATCAAGTTTTAAGCAGTTTAAGTGAAAGTGTTAGTCGCTCAGTCATGTCTGACTCTTTGTGACCCCATGGACTGTAGCCCACCAGAAGAAAGGATATGTAGATCAGTAGTAAATGCTTCTTTTTCTTTCATTGTTTGGCTTAGCTAGATTAGACAGAATGTGGTATTTTTAATGCCCTTTCTTCCTTCCTTCCCTCTTCCCTCTCTCTCCTTCCTTCTCTCCTTTCTTTGAAGAAAGAAAAACTTTCTGCCTTCGAGTGAGGGGAGACATTCCATATTTACAAGGTTTTCTATTTCTCCTTTTCTGAAACAATCGTTGTATAATGTCTTTTATCCACTGACTCTTAGGTGTGTGCCTAGTGCTGTACTTCAAATTTGACACTCACTGTGGCACTTAACACAATCACCTCATGTACATTCATGCGTGTGCGTGCTAAATCACTTCAGTCATGTCCAACTCTTTGTGACCCTATGGACTGTAGCCCACCAGGCTCCTCTGTCCATGGGTTTCTCCAGGCAAGAACACTGGAGTGGGTTGCCACACCCTTCTCCAGGGGATCTTCCTGATCCAGGAATCGAACTCTCATCTCTTACATCCCCTGCATTGGTAGGCAGATTCTTTACCATTAGCATCACCTGGGAAGCAGCAATGGCTTCATGAGGCAGATGCTGTTGTCATTATTCCCATTTTGCAGACAAGGTTTAGAGAAATTAGGCAATCTGCTCAGGCCACACACCTAGCATGAGATAAGCCTGAATTTATGAGGTAATAACTTTCTCTCTGAGAATTCCTTCAGTTTATTTCAAAATCCAGTGTGTAACCTGGTCATTAGAAAGAGTTTGCAGTCTCTTCCACATACCTTGACTTCCATGGTGGCTCAGACAGTAAAGTGTCTGACGTAATGTGGGAGACCTGGGTTCGATCCCTGGGTCGGGAAGATCCCCTGGAGAAGGAAATGGCAACCCACTCCAGTACTCTTGCCTGGAAAATCCCATGGACAGAGGAGCCTGGTAGGCTACAGTCCATGGTGTCACAAAGAGTCAGACATGACTGAGTGACTTCACTTCACTTCATTTCTACATATCTGGAGACACTTCTGGGCTGGAGCATGAATCTGAATCAGAAGGGAATAGGCTTGAGCTAGGATGGGACATGATGCTATAATCATAAAGTTAATTTACTTTTCTTCCTTCTCTTTTGAAAAGTTTTCCAAAGCATGCTTTCTTCCCCAGGTATACCCTAGAAAAGGGGATCCCAAGGAAATCTTGGTTTGGAGAAGCTGGGCTGAGTAAGACAGCCTGTTAAAGGTGGGGAGATGGTTTTTTCTTTTTCCTTCTAGTCTGGCCTAGGAGAAGTCAGAGAGGCTGTGAAGGTAGCCATTGACATAGGATATCACCACTTGGACTGTGCTTATGCCTACAAGAATGAGTATGAGGTAGAAGAAGCCATCCAAGAGAAGGCTGTGAAGCGGGAGGAACTCTTCATAGTGAGCAAGGTACCAAGGACTCACATGGTGGGAAGACTACACTTCGAAGCAGGCAGAGGTGTTGGATTTAGTCAGCACCCAGAATTCTGCCTTTTCATATTGTTCAGGGGGTTCTGGAGGCAAGAATGCTGAAGTGGTTTGCCATTCTCCGCTCCAGTGGGTCACATTTTGTCAGAATTCTCTCCACTATGACCCATCCATCTTGGATGGCCCTGCACGGCATGGCTTTGTTACACAAGGCTGGGATCCATATGATTATTTTGGTTAGCTTTCTGTGATTGTGGTTTTCATCCTGGAGTGTTTGGGATCATAGTCTGCCCTGTGATGGATGAAGTTAAGAGGCTTGTGCAAGCTTCCTTATGGGAAGGACTGGCTGTGGGGAAAACTAGGTCTTGTCCTGGTGGGCAGGGACATGCTCAGTTAATCTTTAATCCAGTTGCCTGTTGGTGGGTGGACTGTGCTCCTTTCCTATTAGTTGTTTGGCTTCAGGCAACCCGGTCCTGGAGTCTACATAGGTAGTCTATGGTAGGGCTACTCATTTCAATTTAGCTCAGTCATGTCCAACTCTTTGCGACCCCATGGACTGCAGCACACCAGGCTTCCTGTCCTTCACCAATTCACAAAGCTTACTCAGACTCCTGTCTATTGAGTCAGTGATGCCATCCAACCATCTCATCCTCTGTCATCCCCTTCTCCTCCTGCCTTCAACTTTCCCAGCATCAGGGTCTTTTCAAATGAGTCAGCTCTTCCCACCAGGTAGCCAAAGTATTGGAGTTTCAGCTTCAGCATCAGTCCTTCCAATGGATATTCAGGATTGATTTTCTTTAGTATGGGCTGGTTGGATATCCTTGCAGTCCAAGAAACTCTCAAGAGTCTTCTCCAACACAACAGTTCAAAAGCATCAATTCTTCGGTGCTCAGCTTTCTTTGTAATCCAACTCTCATCCATACATGACTAATGGAAAAACCATAGCTTTGACTAGACAAACCTTTGTTGGAAAGGCTACAGGAGGCCTCCAAAAAGGAGGAGATATCAAGGGAGCATTTCATGCAAAGATGGGTACAATAAAGGACAGAAATGGCAAGGACCTAACAGAAGCAGAAGAGATTAAGAAGAAATGGAAAGAATACACAGAAGAACTATACAAAAATGATCTTAATGACCCAGATAACCATGATGGTATGATCACTCACCTAGAGTCAGACATCCCGGAATGTGAAATCAAGTGGGCTTTAGGAAGCATTACTGCAAACAAGCTAGTGGAAGTGATGGAATTGCAGCTTAACTATTTCAAATCCTAGAAGATGATACTGTTAAAGTGCTGGACTCAATATGCCAGCAAATTTGGAAAATTAAGCAGTGGCCACAGAACTGGCAAAGGTCACTTTTGATTCCAATCCCAAAGAAAGGCAATGCCAAAAATTGCTCAAGCTACCATATAATTGTGCTCATTTCGCATGCTAGCAAGATAATGCTCAAAATCCTTCAAGCTGGTCTTCAATAGTATGTGAACCAAGAACTTCTAGATGTGCAAGCTAGATTTAGAAAAGGCAGAGGAATGAGAGATCAAATTGCCAACAACTGTTGGGTCATAGAAAAAAGAACGGAATACCAAAAAAATAAAACACACACACAAAAAAATATACTTCTGCTTCATTGACTACACTAAAGCCTTTGACTGTGTGAACCACAACAAACTGTGGAAAATTCTTAAAGAGATGGGAATACCAGACCACCTTACCTGCTTCCTGAGAAATCTGTATGCAGGTCAAGAAGCAACAGTTAAAACCAGACATAGAACAAAGGACTGTTTCAAAATTGGGAAAGGAGTATGGTAAGGTTGTATATTGTTACCCTGCTTATTTAACTAATATACAGAGTACATCATGTGAAATGCCAGACAGGATGAATCACAAGCTGGAATCAAGATTACCAGGAGAAATATTAACAACCTCAGATATGTAGATGATACAGCCCCAGTGGCAGAAAGAGAAGAGGAGCTAAAGAGCCTCTTGATGAAAATGAAAGAGGAGAGTGAAAAAGCTTGCTTAAAACTCAACATTCTAAAACAAAGATAATGGCATCTGGGCCCATCACTTCATGACAAGTAGATGGAGAAAAAAATGGAAACAGTGGCAGACTTTATTTTCTTGGGCTCCAAAATCACTATTTTTGGTGACTGCAGCCATGAAATTAAAAGACACTTGCTCTTTGGAAGGAAAGCTATGACAAACCTAGACAGATTATTAAAAAGCAGAGACGTCACTTTGCCAGCAAAGGTTCATATAATCAAAGCTATGGATTTTTCAGTAGTGATTTACAGATGTGAGAGTTGAACTATAAAGAAAACTGAGCACTGAAGAATTAATGTTTTAAATTGTGGTGCTGGAGAAGACTTTTTAGTGTCCCTTGGCTAGCAAGGAGATGGAACTATTCAATACTAAAGGAAATCAACCTTAAGTATTCGTTGGAAGGACTGAGGCTGAAGCTGAAGCTCCAATACTTTGGCCACCTGATGCAAAGATCTGACTCATTGGAAAAGACCCTGATGCAGTGAAAGATTGAGGGCAGGAGGAGAAGGGGTGACAGAGGATGAGATGCTTGGATGGCATCACTGACTCAATGGACATGTGTTTGAGCAAACTCAGGGAGACAGTGAAGGGCAGGGAAGCCTGGCATTCTGTAGTCCATGGGGTCACAAAGAATTGAACATGACTGAGTGACTGAACAACAACAAGAACAATTCAGGTCACTTCCCTCAGCCATCTTCATCACTGTCTTGATAACATCCCTGGACACAAACATCTACATTACCGTCCAGTGTTGGTGCAAAGATGTTGCTGCTACCCACCCATCTTGAGCGGGTTTTCCCCAGAGGAGTAGTCTCCATTGAGCCAGGGTAATGTCCTTAGCATCCCTGTTCCCTATCTGTGGGCTCCATCTTCCCCCTGGCAGCCAAAAGCTAAGGCTGCAATTGGATCCTGAAGCTCTACCTTTCAGCACTGTGGTCTCAGTGGTTGTAGCCCAGAGGTTCTCAGCTGGCAGGTACTTTGGAAGATGGTGGGACATACTTATTGTCGTATATGAATTTCACTTCAGTTCAGTCTAGTAAAAGGCAAGTTATAGAATGTTATAAAAAGAGGGAGGGGTGGAGTGAGGTAGGGTTGAGAATCACTGACTATGCTAAAAGTGACTAGTTACAGGTACTTGGAAAGTGCATGAATCTAGTGGGACAAATAGACCCCACTGGTTGCGTCTGGATAAATTCCTTGTAGAGTTATCATTTGTGGCCCATGGGCTTGGAGACATAGGAGAGCAGCAGAGGACCACCTGTTCCCAAAGGCTCAAGAACTTAAATGCTGGTCACAATTCATAACTTCAGAAAGCCTACAGCTGAGGAAGAGAATGGCGCATGTAAACAAATGCTGAGTCTGTGCCCAAATATGGTACCTGATGTAACAAATACATAGAATACCAGGTGAGTCAAAAAGATAACTTGCTCTTGACACTTAAGAGATGTCAGTGACTTCCAGAGAGACCTTGTGACCTTGCATCCCTGGATGATGCATCTTAACCACCTGTGCTGTAAATGGCCTGTCCCTGGGGTTAGCTCAAGCTGAGGGTCAAAAAGCAGGGAAAGCAGAGACAGGTCACCCCTTCTCTGTCCAGTGCTGGTTTCTCCCTGCTCTGCTGTCTGCAGTTGTGGCCCACCTTCCTGGAGAAGCATCTGGTGAGGGAATCCTATCAGAAGACCCTCAAGGATCTGAGACTGGACTATCTGGACCTCTACCTTATTCACTTTCCACAGGTTGAAGTTCCTGCCCATCCCAATCTCTGGTTCCTGGGCGTGTGTTGAAAGATAGCAGCTGTGTCAGGAGTGGGGAGGGGAGAGTTGGGAGCTGGAGGCTGGGGACCAAGGTGAGCTGAAGCAAGAGGCTTTGCACTTCAGGACTCCACAGGAAAGTTTTCAGGATGAGATGGTGGAGCAGAAAGACTCTGGCCTGAAATGGAGTCCAAGTCCATGGACCAATGTGGAGGTGCCCACACACCTTGGTTTTCTCTGTTACATTTGAGAAAACTGTGATTTCTAGCAGCCCAGGCAAGCTGCAACTGCCATGCTACTTTGGTCCTGATTCCATGCCAAGGGCTCTCCTCCCAGGGCAGCTCTTACACAGTGCTGTTTCAGGGCTCAATCCTCTCGTTAACTGATGCACTGGGAATGCCATTTTGGAGAAGAGCCCAAGTATGATCGTGCTGAAAGGTAGCCAGTGCTCAGTGAGGAAATAGGGCTCTGCTCCTGCCTTTGCCAGGAGCCTGAGGGACATGAACTCCCAGCTCTCTCACCTGATGAAATTGAACTTTGTCCCCACATGCATGTGAGAGGTCCCTGTCCACGGGGCTAATGGCGGTTTCTGGAATGTGCTTATGATAGATTTTAAAATCACTCCAGCAGTTTCTGGGAATTCCCTGAGGGTCCAATGGTCAGGACTCCACACTTTCACTGCCAAGGGCATGGGTTCAATCCCTGGTTAGGAAACTAAGATCTCAGAAGCTGTGTGGCATGGCCAAAAGAAAAAAAAATGCCAATAATTTCTAAAATATAAGAACTTATGTTTTATACTCTAGCAGGTTGATTTAGAGATTTTATTTCAACTCAGCTTCTTGAAATTTATACTGTGGAGCTTGAAAAAAAATGGCATGCAGATATGGGTGTTTAGGATGAGTCAGGATCCTGAAATTTCATTTGACAGAATCAAGTGTTCAGATGCACACAGTGCTAAGCTTCTTGTTTCACATTTACAGCCTGGGGAGGACTTTATTCCCAAAGACGATAAGGTGATACCATCATCAGTAAAGCGACATTCTTGGATACCCGAGAGGTAGGTTCCGTCTTATTCTCAGTGGGCTGGGAGTGAAAACTTGCCTTCAGTCACCTACAAGGGTCTACACCAGTGTGAGGGAGCCCAGGTGCTCAGTGAGGTTCTATCTCATCATCATTTTGTAATTCTTTGAACGCCTTCCTAAGCACTTTTGACTTTTGGGGTTCACCTGACACTTCTTATAGTTTTGAAAACTAAGACCAAATCCTCAAAGGAGACTGGGAATACAGCATGCCTAATTTTAGAGGATACCCGGTTTATTCTTAAACCTGAGGAAGGAACTGAAACAGTGTTGCCCTGGGATTGCAGGTATTGATTAAAGTAACTTAGCGCAGGTTATTTAACTCCTCCAAACCTCAGTTTCTTTTGCTTCTTAAAAAAAAATCTTCCAATAAATGCTAATAATATAAAGTTTCCTGGGTGACTCAGTGGTAAAGAATCTGCCTGCCAATGCAGGGGACACAGATTTCATCCCTGATCTAGGAAGATCCCCCATGCCTGGGAGGAAATAAGCCAATGCACCGCAACTACTGAGACTGTACTCTAGAGCTGGGGAGCAGCAACCACTGAAGCCCATGTGCCCTAGAGCCCACGCTCTGCAAAAAAGAGCAGCCCCTGCTCACCACAATTGGAGAAAGCCCTCATGCAGCAATGAAGACCCAGTGCAACCAAAAATAAAAGTCAAGTAATCAAAAAACAACAGAAAGACATTTAAAAGCAATAATAAAAGAGCAATGATTATGTAATTAAGAGCCATTCTAAATAATAAGCCATTGGCAATATCATATCTCATGAGCAAGAGCGTACACACACATACACACACACAGTCACTTCAATTGTGTCCAACTCTTTTCAACCCTGTGATCTGCAGCCCACCAGGCTCCTCTGTCCATGAGATTCTCCAGGCAAGGACACTGAAGTGCGTTGCCATGCCCTCCTCCAGGGATATATGTGTGTATATATATATATATATATACACACACACACACATATAAGTAAATCAAGTTCTCTTGGGAAAATCTTATGAAGGCATCATTCTGTCAAACATTCTGCTATCTTGAGCATATAATTAAATATAAATCCATGGTAAATGTGACAGAACATCACTGCTGTACAAGCCAAAAGTTGGTTGAGCCCACATACATGAAGGTGGGTTCAAACTTTAGGTTTTAAAATGCTGTTTTTCTTAGATTTACCTATTCTTTTTAACCTAATGACCACACAAGTCTTTATGCAGCTATATACTCTTAAACACTTGTTTGATATACTCACTAATACAAATTCATGAAGTCTGAATTTTTAAGAAAATATACTACTTTCTTTCTGTTAGTGCTGGAAGAGTAGCCATAAAGAGAAACATGAATTCTGCTACTTAACTAGTTTTTTAAAAGGTCAACATATTTATTTTCCTACCACAAACAACCTCCTGTGAGAGACATATTTCAGGATGATGATTTAATGAACCATCTAATGGTGGGAAATCAATCCTGAATATTCATTGGAAGGACTGATGCTGAAGCTGAAACTCCAATACTTTGGCCACCTATTTCGAAGAACTGACTCATTAGAAAAGACCCCGATGCTGGGAAAGTCTGAAGGCAGGAGGAGAAGGGGACGACAGAGGATGAGACGGTTGGATGGCATCACCGACTCCATGGACATGAGTGCGAGCAAGCTCCGGGAGTTGGTGATGGACAGGGAAGCATGGTGTGATACTTTCCAGGGGGTTGCAAAGAGTTGGTCATGACTGAGTGACTGAACTGAACTGAATGTTTTATGTGCATGGACTCAACTCAGTGAATGTTTTATTCCTGAGAATGAAAGTTATGGTAAGACTTACAACAGAGCCTAAGATTTCAATAGACTAAGCTTTTGCATTAAATTTGACAAGAGGGCTCTGTCATATACATTACCTTGGTAAAACAAGACCTCTGAAATATCTTAGGGATTATTCTTTGTGAGATATGGAGACTGAGACACCGCTAATGTTGTTTCCACAAGAGTTTTGACCTTATTCTTATTTTCTCTTTCTCTTTTTTTTTAAGTTATGAAATTATGATAACACATTTACATGAGACTTGGAAAATACAAGACAAAGTTACATATAGTTCCACTATATGTTATGATTTTTTAAGTAGATAAATTGAGATTTTTAGTTGAAGTTTCAATATCAAACTCTCAAAAATTAATACAATGAATAGACAGAAAAGTAGAAGGAAATAGTAGACCTGAAAAGTACCATGAACCAATTCAACATAATTAAGATTTACAGAATTTTCACACAACAGTAGGATACAAATTCAAGTTCTCATAGACTATAAACTGGGAGATACTGGAACATATCCAGGGATATAAAACAAGTTGCAAAAATTTTGCGGTCTAAATGTATTGAAATCATATAGAGTCTGTTCTCTTTATCACTATGGATTTATGTTAGAAATCAAGATACATGAAAATAACCCACATATTTTCAAGTGCGGTGCGACATTTACCAAGAGAGATCTTTACTTATCCATTGAAAGCCTCAATAAGGTGAGAAGACAAAGAACACAGGGGGCAAATGCAGGGAAGAAAGCATTTAAATGAGAAATTAATATCAAAGATACTTTTAAAACTCCATGTATTTGGAAATTAAATGTCTACTTTTAAATGATGTTGCCCTCATTCTTAACGAATACTTAATAGTATTCATTGTGACAACTATGTCATTGTTCTCTTTAAAAGGTACCCTGATTTCATTGCTGTATCCTTAGAATGGATTTGAGAATGGTTACTAAATGAAAGATTTTGATGATCAAGTTCAAAGAATCTAGGATGTAAAGGCAGGACTGAAGCAATCAATGTTTATGTAGACCCATAACCAGTTCAACAGAAACCTTCTTGAACACCCTGAAGCAGATGGGAGAAAAAGAGTGAAACAATGTCAAGAAGTATCATGCACCCACCTGTACCTGTTCCATGGTACACAGAAAGTTACATTGGTTCATGGCCCAACTCAAGCGGTCTGGGGACTTTGCAATCTCATCAATGCTAAACTTTTTTCTTCCAATTTAAAGCCTACATCATCTACCCTAGTGGGCCTCTCTATGCATTAAAATCACCTGGGGAGTTTAAATGATCCCAGTGCTGAGGCCACATGCTACACAAATTTGGTAAGAAACTCTGGGGGTAGAATCTGGGGATCAGTATAGATAGATAGATAGATAGATAGATAGATAGATAGATAGATAGATAGATAATATACTCCTCCCTGTGGAGGAACCTACATGTCCATCATGGGGAATGCATTCTGTGCAGTTCAGAGCCTGTAAGGCAAGGAGGCTTACAGGCTTTGGAACACAAAACCTCAGAAACACAGCAGTCTTTGTGTAGCACCCAATTTAGAGCCATTCGTGTCTGGTGGACATAATGGGAGAAACTCCCTTGGCTATTTACTGCGGTAGATGTGAGCTTGCTCCCTACCATTGTGGCTGGAGATCTCAAATTGCACTAGGAACTGGTTTGCTGATGATGTTCTGGAATTCTCACTTTTCCAGGTCTTTGACTTTAAACTGAGTGGCGAGGAGATGGCAACCCTGCTCAGCCTCAACAGAAACTGGCGGTACTACACCTTTAACTCGTAAGTGGCGCTGGGCTGAGTTAATTAGGATTGCTAGGAGTTTGTCTAAATTGGTAGAAGTTTAGCTAGAAGGATTGAAAGATAACTGGAACTACTCTTATTTCAAATACCATTTTCTGGTGATGTTGAAAATCAAAACTGGAATACCTAGAATCATTATGAGGAAAGAGCGGGCATGTGCGCTCAGTCACTCAGTTGTGTCTGACCCTTTGCAACCCCATGGGCTGCAGCCCACCAGGCTCCTCTGCCCATGGGGATTCTCCAGGCAAGAATACTGGAGTGGGTTGCGAAGCCCTCCTCCTGGGGATCTTTCTGACTCAAGGACTGAACCTGGGTCTCCTGCATTGCAGGTAGATTCTTTACCATCTGAGGTACCAGGGTAGACGTATCCTTAACTGCTGCATATTGTTGGGACTCCTGGATGAAGTTCTGGAATCTTAAGAGAGAATATGTTGTCAGTAGGTAGAAGGCAGAGGCAATCATTCATCCTTTCATCCACTAAGTACTTATTGAGCATCTACTATGTGCCAGGCACTCTCTAGGTGCTTGGGATATCATCTAGACAAAGTTCCTGCCTTCACAGTCTTACATTCTAGTAAGGGAGTACAGAAATAAACTCACAGATAAATATGTTGATTGAGAGTGAATCCTACAACTGACAAAGTAAATTGTAGGAAGGCATTGTCTACCTTCTCTACTCCATTTCATTCCCTATTTTATTCTAACTTCTTTATTTTCTATTGAGAGAATACAGAAATAACCTAAATATCTATATGTGTGTGTGTATATATATATACACACACATATACACATATGTCCAATTGCAATAAAGGCTATGCAGACAAATCAAGTAGGGTAGTAAGGGAACAGGGAGTGGAGGGTGGTGGGGGAGTGATCCCTTAAATAGGGGGAGTCAGAGGAGGCTTTGCTGATTGGTGACAGTTGAGCAGAAACCTGAAGGAAGTGAGGGATGAGCTGTGTAGATAACTGGGGAAGAGCATTCTAGGCAGTGAGGACGGCAAGTGCAAAGGCCCTTAGGTGGACTTGTGTTTAGAGCACTCGAGTAAGAGGGTGAGCGGGGCTGGAGCAGAGCGAGTGAGTGGCAGAGGGAGAAGAGGTGAGGTCAGTAGTGCCAGGGGCTCAGAGCAAGCAGAGCCAGGTGGACACTGTGAGGAGGGCTTTTGGTTCGGGCTCTGAGGGTGCTGAGAAGCCGGTGGAGGATTCTGAGCCGAGGAGTGGCATGACGGGGCTTGTGCTTTAAAAGCCCCACTCTGATTTCTGAATTGAGAGACTACAGGGAGACTGTTGTGATAACCCAGGGAAAAGACAACAGTGGCTGGACCTGGGTGATGGTAAGGAGAAAGAACCATCTTATTCTAAATACGTTGGGAAAGCAGAGCCAATCGGCTCTGCTAACCCATTAGAATTCAAAGGAGGCTCCAAGTCTTCGCTTCTGTTGTTGCCTGAATCACACACAAGATGGAATCGCCATTTTGGGGGCAGAAATCAGGAGTTTGCCTTGGGACATGTTTACAATACCCAGTAAAGTTCTAAGTGTGTGAAAAATGACAGTGTTAGTCACTCAGTCGTGTCCGACTCTTTGCGACCCCATGGACTATAGCCCACCAGGCTCCTTTGTCCATGGAATTCTCCAGGCAAGAATACTGGAGTGGGTCGCCATTTCCTACCCAGGGGATCTTCCTGACCCAAGGATTGGACCCAAGTCTCTGGAGTCTCCTGCTTTGGCAGGTGGATTTTTTACCACCACGCCACCTGGGAAGCCCTTACTTTTGTTGGCGAAAACAAGCAGCAGCTACTTAGAATGAAAAGGAGTGTCAAAAGTAAAAAGAGGGAAGTGGGAGGGAGGCTCAAGAGGAAGGGGAGATATGTATACTTATGACTGATTCATTTGCTGTATGGCAGAAACCGACACAACATTGTAAAGCAATTATCCTCCAATTAAAAAAGAAAGTAAAAACAGCCATAAAAACCCAAAAGTAAAATGAAGGACTTTCCTGGTAGTTCAGTGGCTAGGGCTCCATGTTCCCAATGCAGGAAGCCTGGGCTCTATCCATGGTCGGGCAACTATTAATAAATCCCACGTGCCACAACTAAAGAGTCCGCATTCGAAAATGAAGTTTGAAGATCCTACGTGTCACAACTAAGACCAAAACAACTAAATAAAATGACATTTAAAAAGTAAAGTAATACCTTGCTGGAGAGGAAACTGCTTCTCCCCCAGAGGCATTAGAAGGGTGGGACTCAGGAATGAGTCCATCCAGTTTAAATCCCAGCTCTAACACTGAATGTATTAGACTTGTGACCTTGGGTAAATTTCCCAGGCTGGTTTCTTTATTTGCAAAATTGGAACGATCGGATTAAATACAACTAACATCTCTTGAGTGTTAGCTTAGAATGTGCCAGGCACCCTAAGCCCAGTGCATGTATCATTAACTCATTCAGTGATCATAACAAGCCCAAGCTGCTCTATTGTTGTTCCTTCCAGGGTTATTATTAGCTACCATTACGAAATTTTCTGCTGCCTGGTCACCACCCCGTCCCCCTCCTTCCTAGTACATCCTTCAGATCTGTTTGATGGAAGGTGGAGGAAGACTTGAATTCTTATACAATCTTGGGGGAAGGGGAGAGGCTGAGAGAGCACAAAGCTCATAGGATCCATGAAGAAGAATGTCGTTTAACCCAGAGTTTAACATTGGCATATTCTTCCGGACTGTTTTCTCTGCAGGCTGAAGAGTCTGGAGGAGTATCCCTTCTATGCAGAATATTGAAGCTGAATCTCTTGATGCACATTCTCCTTCTTCATCTTACTGAAGTGTAATTCTCTCCACCAGTGTCCTGTTGTAGCCAAGCTTGTCTGAAATCACACTGAGCCTGCCCTGCTGAAGTCCAGGGGTTAGGCAGTTGCTGTATCTGGACTGGTTTGTTCAACCAAAGGAACAGATTACAATCGGGAGATTTGACTTAGAGAAGTGAATTACATTTTTTTTCCACTTCTTGGATCTGATCATGGGCACTCCATTAAACTTGAGGATACGATGACTGAAAGTAATAAAGAATAATAATAACCAACAGGTATTGAGAGTTTACTATGTGCCAGCCCAGTTCGGGTGCCTTTTGTATGTGTGACTCACTGAACCCTGCAACCACCCCTTAGAGGGAGATATGCTTACATTTCACAGAAGATGAAATGCAGGAATGGGGAGGCCAAGGTACTTGGTCAGGGCCATTCAGGTTATAAGTGGATGAACAGGTTTCAAAGGCTCTGGGAGATCCTTGGTTTCACTGGCAATCAAAATGTCATCTACATACTAAAGGAAGACTGCCTCATATAACTATACATCCTTTAGATCTTTGGCTAGGGCGTCCCTGAAACTGGGAGAAGCACTCCTGAATCTCTGGGGAGGCACAGTCCAGCAGAACTGCTGCTTCAGTTTGGTGTCTGGGTCATCCTATTCAAAAGCAAAAAATCCCAGTGATTCAGGACTTTAGGATGTGCAATAAAAGGTTTCTTTGTGACCCCAGGGACCATAGCCCATCAGGCTCCTCTTCCATGGGATTCTCCAGGCAAGAATACTGGAGTGCGTAGCCATTCTCTTCTCCAGGGGGTCTTCCTGACCCAGGGATGGAACCCAGGTCTCCTGCCTAGCAGGTGGATTCTACTATCTGAGCCACCAGGGAAGGTATGTGGGCCCAAAACTGTAAGTCTGCAGAAATCTCCAGAGAAAGTAAGGTACAGGGGTAGGGTGCCACCAGATGAATGTCCTCAGCTACCAGATTTATTGCTTGTAGGTCCTGTATAAAGTGACAGTCTTGGGTCTCTGGCTTCTGGACTGGTAAATGGGAGTGTGTGTGGTGACTGGCAAGGACAGATGAGGTTATACCCAAGGAAGGCACGTATTACTGGCTAGATTCCCTCTCTGGCATGTTCCCTTAAAGGCTATTGTTTTAAATTCAGAATGTTAGACCCTGGATGGAGTTCTGCCTGTGCAGGGTGTTGCTGACTTTGCTCTTTGTGGGTTCCCATCTGCCTAAACATCCCATCTTACCTTCTGCAGGATCTCTTCACGTAATTTCAGGCACTCAGCCTTTCCCAACTATAGTAATGCTGCTTGAAGCAAGTAAGATTGTCCTGGCAGCACCTTCATGTCCATCTTTTCTTGGGAAAAAGTTCCTCTTGCATTTAGTTTACTCAAGAGGACGCTCGTCCCAGCAGATGTATTGGACACTTAGCCATATACAGGAAACTGCTTCAGATAAGTTTCTCTCATCTGACATTCCTGCGATTTCCAAAAGGGCTTTTGGAGAGGTTTAGGAGATAGTCATTAACACTGAGGAGGTGTGGCCAGTTTAGCACAGAGAAGTTAGCTCTGGTATCAATCAAAATATCAACAAGCTCATTTCCCTGTCATTTTTACCTAGGGCTCCAGGTGGAAAATATCAGGGAAGCCAGTGGTTCCTAGGGGAGCCCCCTAGGCCCTGTCACTCTTGGCCACAATCAATCACCTAGGGCATCAGTGGAAGAAGGAATGAGCAAACTATTTCTGTATCTGTGGCTTCCCTGGCACTCTCCTAGAGAGCTTGGGGGTCTTGGTTCATCATTTTGTTTTTACCTCACAGAGTATGGTATCACACTTTCCATCCATATTTTTACCTTCTTGCTATAATCTATGAGATTGTTTTGAGTGCCTTTAAAAACTAAAAAAAAATTTTTTTTCTTCATGTGATTATGATTTCCTTAATTTAAAATCTTAAGTATAGGATAAAAAGATTAGATTCCTATTAGCAAGCTATATGACATTTTTTGTTTCACTTGAGTTTAACCAGAGGTGAATTAAAATGTGGATATGGAGAAGTATTTTAAAAAGCAACTTCCTAATTTTCTCACATTTATATCTCAAATAATGAGAACTTTTCAGGCCTTGGATTCTTCAGTTTCACAATGCTAACTAATACAATGAGTCCATCTCAATATTTTTTCACTGATTTTGGATTGCTGGGAATAAAGCCACACTATTCATCAACTAGGTGGCTCAGTGGTAAAGAATCTGCCTACCAAGGCAGGAGACTCATGTTTGATTCCTGGGTTGGGAAGATCGCCTGGAGGAGGAAATGGCAACTCACTATAATATTTTGCCTGGAAAATTCCATAGACAGAGAAGCCTGGAGGACCCCAGTCCATGGGGTTGCAAAGAGTCAGAAATGACTGAGCATGCTTCATCCAATCTAATGTGTACACTACAGGTGTGTTAACCCTGTCTACTCTATGATTATGTCATTATGTAGTGAATTTTCCTTTTCTTATGGGGAGAGAGGCTGAGGAGTAATGGAAGGGGAGGATGTTGAGGCAGGATATGGAGAAGGAAGGAAGCTTGTCACAGGAAGTAGGTGAACAAGATGTGGTCCTCATGTCCCAAGTACGTCTCTCCACTCATATTTTTCACATTGAGCTGAGAAGATGGGTACCAGCCAATATGGAGATCTGCAAAATCACTGCTCTGGTCCTACAAGTCCTAGGGACTCTCAGGACCAGACTGGACCCATTAGTATTTAAGTAGGGTCTGGTAAGGGCTTCCCAGGTGGTTCAGTGGTAAAGAATTTGCCAGCCAATGCAGGAGCTGCAGAAGATGTGGGTTCAATCCATGGGTCAGGAAGATCCCCTGGAGAAGAGGATGGCAACCCACTCCTGTGTTCTGACACAGGAGTCTGGTGGTCTACAGCCCATGGGGTCGTAAGGAGTTGAACACAACTCAGAGACTAACACTTTCACCTCACTTTCAAAATAAAGTCTATTTAGAAAAATATTAATACTAGATTTTTTCCTAGGTGGTAACCAGTGAATTTCATGTTTGTAATTCTCTTACATAATTTTCACATTTTCTAAAGTAAAAAATTCATGTTTATAATCAGAGATGTAAGTATTAAAAAAATAACAAACATCCAACTCAGTTATTTCACATACTTACAGGGAAAGTTAAATTAAAGAAACACTTATACTTTAAATTATTTTCATTCAATTGGCCTTTCAACTTTAGAAAACAAACACATTTAATGTACTACAGGTGGAATTTGATTGTTGTCATCCAGTTGCTCAGTCTTGACTGACTCTTTGCAATGCCATGGACTGCAGCAGGCCAGGCCTCCCTGTCCCTCACCATCTCCCGGAGTTTGCTCAAGTTCATGTTCATTGCACTGGTGATGCTGTCCAGCCATCTCATCCTCTGATGCCCTCTTCTCCTTCTGCCCTCAATCTTTCCAAGCATCAGGGACTTTTCCAATGAGTCGTCTGTGCACATTGGATGATCAAAATACCGGAGCTTCAGCTTTAGCATCAGTTCTTCTTGATCACCCTTAAGATTGACTGCTTTGATCTCCTTGCTGTCCAAGGGACTTTCAGGAGCCTTCTCCAGCACCACAGTCCAAAGGCATCAATGCTTTGGTGTTCTGCTTTCTTTGTGGTCCAGCTCTCACAACTGTAGTGACCACTAAGAAGACCATAGCCTGGACTATAAGGACTTTGTCAGCAGAGCAATGTCTCTGGTTTTCAACACACAGTCTGGGTTTCTCATCGCTTTCTTGCCAAGAAGCAATCATCTGCTGATTTCATGGCTGCAGTCACCATCCACATTGATTTTGGAGCCCAAGAAGAGGAAATCTGTCACTATTTCCACCTTTTCCCCTTCTATTTGCCATGCAGTAATTAACTTACATGCGGAAACATGAGAAACACTGGGCTGGAAGAACCACAAGTTGGAATCAAGATTGCCAGGAGAAATATCAATAACCTCAGATATGCAGATGACACCACCCTTATGGCAGAAAGTGAAGAACTATAGAGCCTCTTGATAAAAGTGAAAGAGGAGAGTGAAAAAGTTGGCCTAAAACTCAACATTCAGAAAACTAAGATCATGGTATCTGGTCCCTTCACTTCATGGGAAATAGATGGGGAAACAGTGGAAACAGTGACTGATTTTATTTTGGGGAGCTCCAAAATCACTGCAGATGGTGATTTCAGCCATGAAATTAAAAGACGCTTACTCCTTGGAAGAAAAATTATGACCAACCTAGACAGCATATTAAAAAGTAGAGACATTACTTTGCCAACAAAGATCCATCTAGTCAAGGCTATGGTTTTTCCAGTAGTCATGTATGGATGTGAGAGTTGGACTCTAAAGAAAGCTGAGCGCCGAAGAATTGATGGTTTTGAACTGTGGTGTTGGAGAAGACTCTTGAGAGTCCCTTGGACTGCAAGGAGATCCAACAAGTCCATCCTAAAGGAGATCAGTCCTGGGTGTTTATTGGAAGGACTGATGTTGAAGCTGAAACTGCAATACTTTGGCCATCTGATGTGAAGGGCTGACTCATTTGAAAAGCCCCTGATGCTGGGAAAGATTGAGGGCAGGAGGAGAAGGGTATGACAGAGGATGAGATGGTTGGATGGCATCACCCACTCAATGGACATGAGTTTGGGTAAACTTTGGAAGTTGGTGATGGACAGGGAGGCCTGGTGTGCTGTGGTTCATGGGGTCACAAAGAGTCAGACACGACTGAGCGACTGAACTGAACTGAACTGAATTGGGCCAGATGCCATGAGCTTAATTTTTTTATTTAGTCTTAAGCCAGCGCTTTCACTCAACTCCTTCACCCTCATTAAGAGGCTCTTTAGTTCCTCTTCACTTTCTGCTGTTAGAGTGGTATCATTCCCATTTCTGAGGTTGTTGATGCTTCTCCTGCCTATCTTGATTCCAGCTTGTAACTCATCCAGCCCGGCATTTCTCGTGACATGCTCAACATAGTGGTTAAACAGGGTGACAGCAGACAGCCCTGTCATACTCCTTTATCGATCTTTGAACCTACCGGTTGTTCCATACAGGGCTCTAAGTGTTGCTTCTTGACCCGCATACAGGTTTCTCAGGAGACAGGTAAGATGGTCTGGTATTCCCATCTTTCTAAGAGCTTTCCACAGTTTGTCATGATCCACACAGTCATGGTCAATGAAACAGAGATAGATGTTTTTTCTGAAATTCTCTTTCTTTCTCTATAATCCAGCAAATGTTGGCAATTTGATCTCTAGTTCCTCTTCCTGTTCTAAACCCAGCTTGGACATCTGGAAGTCCTTGGTTCTCATAATGCTGAAGCCTAGCAGTCAAGATTTTAAGCATGACCTTACTAGCATGGGAGATGAGTGCAACTGTCCAACGGTTAGCATTCTTTGGTACTACCCTTTTTGGGAATTTGGATGAGGATTGACATTTTCCAGTCCTGAGGCCACTGCTGGGTCTTCCAGATTTGCTGACATAATGAGTGAAAAAGCTTTACATTACATTGTGTTTAAAATTCTATCCAGTTTGTATTTTCTCATTTGTCGTCATCAGGGTAAATGTTTTCCCAGCAATTCCGGGGAAGTTTTTCACCTTTCACCTCTTAGTGCTAGCTTTCAGCACTTTTGTTGGTTCAAAACAGTTGGGGCCCACATAGGCAGAAAGGACCAAGAAGGAGACTTTGACCACTGTTTAAAAATTACACAAGATGGGTGGTTTGAGATTACCACTGAGTGTGTGCTCCAGGGCCTCTGTCCTGGTGGTTTTCACTGCCCAGGATGTTCTATCTACAGTAATTGTCTGTCTCAGATTCTCTGGGTCTTTGCTTGTTTGTCATCTTCTTTGAAGGCCTTCCTTCACCACACTATTTAAAATTAATCCATCTTCTCTGGTGTTCCCTCTTTCTCTTCTCTGTTTTCTCTTTTTTTCCTGTGGCATTTATTTAGCTAACATATTACATATTTTATTTATTTGTTGCTTGTATGAGGAAACATCAGATAATCCCATTGTAAAAGCTGTTTGATAAAATTAGTGGTCATGTATCAAAATGGCAAAGCTGAAGCTCAAAAGAACAGAAAGTATTCCTTTCGATAGTGTATTTAGAATGTAATTAATATTTCTTTAGAGCATACAGAAATGCCAAGGGTTTTGTCAAGGTTCCAGGCCACTCCTTTATATAGCAATAAGCAGGGTTTTTAATAGTTTTCTTTTAATTTTAAAAGGAATTCACATTTCATGATTATTTTTATATATTTCTCCTAGAATTCAGCAAGTAGTAAATACAGAGGGCCTACATTTTGGTTTCTGTTTTTTAAAAAAATCACCCTGGACTTTTTCTTTTCAATTAGTTGTCTTAACAAACTTATAAACATCAGTCTCTGGACATAACCAGAAATAAGGTCAGCAGTTTCCACTTTTGGAGCAGCCCCACTGCCTTCTGTGTGTTTGTTTCTCTGCACTTGGCACTACCATGTCCAAATACAATCTTATCAATTGTTACATGGTTGGCCAAGTTCCCTGCACCATGACTTTGCATATGCAACCTCCTCATCCTGTCTTTGGATCTTGGCTTTGGCCTTCTGTTGACAAAAGACATATCACTGTCTCTTCCTCTCCCACCAAGGCAAGGGCAGTGGAGTTAGAGGGGGCAGGCTTCTGAAAATCAAAAATATCCACAAACCCCCAGTTCATTTATTTCTCTATACAATCTTTCTTTTTCCTGGTGTTAGTTATTGTAATAAAGTGACACACACATCACCTAAATATATTCTGCAGAATAAATCAAACAGCAAGCATTCTTGTAAGTCCAGAAACAGGTTAGTAAATTGAAGTTAGAACCTACAGCTCTTCTGAAAGTATTAATAATTGCACATGTGCTGAAATAAAGCTCCTTCCCTTCTGCCTGCCTCTCAGAAGACATGGCTTTTCCTAGACCCACTCTTTCCACTTCCTGGCAACAATTTGAAAACCAGCTAGTCCTGAGGGCTTCCGAACTCTTGAACAAATTCCTTAATTTCTGCTTGAGAGTTCAGAGGGAAGAAATCATCTCAGGAAAATATATGTCTCTACTCCTTTCTTCTCTGATTCCAGAACTTTAAATGTACCTCTTCTTTCAGGTTTGGACTTATTTCTGAACCAACTGCTGTGGCTGCTAAGTCGCTGCAGTCGTGTCCGACTCTGTGCGACCCCATAGACGGCAGCCCACCAGGCTCCCCCGTCCCTGGGATTCTCCAGGCAAGAACACTGGAGTGGGTTGTCATTTCCTTCTCCAATGCATGAAAGTGAATGTGAAGTCATTCAGTCATGTCTGACTCTTAGCCACCCCATGGACTGCAGCCTACCAGGCTCCTCCATCCATGAGATTTTCCAGGCAAGAGTATTGGAGTGGGGTTCCATTGCCTTCTCTGTCTGAACCAACTGGTGATATTCAAAAGTGGAAAATACTGCTGAAATTGCTGCTTTCTAATTTTTTGCAATTTATTTCTTTTCTACTTATAAGCTAGAAGCCAAACACCCAGACAGGAACTTAAATATTTGTTTTGTGTGCTGTATGCCAAGTCACTTCAGCATTGTCCAACTCTTGGCCACCCTATGCACCATAGCCTGCCAGGCTCCTCTGTCCATGGGATTCTCCAGGCAAGAATACTGGAGTGGGTTGCCATGCCCTTTTCTAGCGGATCTTCCCAACCCAGGGATCAAACTCAAGTCTCTTATGTCTCTTGCACTGGTAGGCAGGTTCTGTACCACTAGCATTACCTGGGAAGCCCAAATATTTGCTTTGTGTGCATATTCAGTCTTTTCCAGCTTTTTTGCAACATCATGGACAGTAGCCAGCCAGGCTTCTCTGTCCATGGGATTCTCTAGGCAAGGATACTAGAGTGGGTTGCCATTTCCTTCTCCAAGAGATCTTCCCGACCCAGAGGTCCAACAGGTATCTCCTAGGACTCCTGCATTGGCAGGCAGATTCTTATACCACTGAGCCACCTTTGCTTCATTCTAATTATCAACCAAGTTATAATTCAGGTTGATAACTGTCCAACATGAGGGTTGTGAGTTAAGTTATATTCAGCGTCTTACTGAGGACTATAGCGTAGGAGACTATGGCCTCGTCATGGCTCTGAGAAACTACTTCTAAGAGGTAGGGGGGTGCTAGTTCATATTTGGGGGGGGGGGCTGGGGAATCCGTGCAGTCAAGTATGCATCTTGGTAAAAGATTGCTGCTAGTGTTGCAGTGAAATAAGAAAAAATTTTTTCTTTTTCTCTTTTGCCTTTTGAGTCTTTCTCTACTTTAACCGTTCCTGACCTACTGTCTACATTGATAACAAAGTTTCCTTCTTTTCAGGAGACTGATCTGTTGTGTAAACTACATCCTGCACTTCTGCCCCTGTCACCCTCTGACTCTGCATGAGCCACACCCTGCATCTATTATCTTCTAACTTTATGCTAGTCACATCCTGATGCTCGACTTGACAGCACTCTCTGCAAACCTCCCCTTGTAGCTTGTTTCTCGCTCTTTTGGCATTACAGAAAGAAAGTTGCAGCGCAAGCCACAAAGGACAATAGACTTACTACCGGAACCAACTGCCAGACCCAAATTACCAGGCTAACTGATGCCAGCCTATTGACTCTTTTGATACAATACAAAAATAAAGAAGAACACAGGATCCTTACACCCTGGCTCTTTATTGCCAACCCCTGACTGTGAGCCCCAACCGCATGATCCCCTTGATTCCCCAAGGAGGAGAGACACAATTCTTGAGGCAGAAGGCTACTGTGTTCTCTCCTCTGCTGGCTCGAGATTAAGGCTATCTTCCTACATCCTTCAGACTCTGTCTCCATATTTTCTTATTCTGCTCCTGTGGGCAGAGAAAGCCAAGATTTTGGCAACACTAGTCCAAACAACAGATATCTCAAGTCAGTGATTTTAGTGTTTTACTATGTACGAGCACATGCAAGAAGCCGGATTCATCAAAGTTCTTCCTGAAATATACATCTAACTCTCTAAGGGGCCCATTTGTCAGAAGCATAGGACATCTTGTTATCGTCTTCATTTCCCCCATCTGGAGCAGAGTGCGTCCTCCTGTTATCGTCTTGATCTCTTCTGTCTGAAGTATAGGATGCACTGTTGGTCAGTCACTGCAGTGGGTTAATCTTTGTAGAACTGGCTGGTGACCTGTGACCCAAACGCTCTTTGCTCTTCCTCTGTTTGCAAATCTACCAGATGATAAGCAGTCTATTCACAACTGTACGCTCTACAAGTTCTGCTGAACAAATAGGTTTGTCTCCCTGGAGTCATGCCCTGCTTCTTTGTTTGAGGTAGGCCAGAGCCAGCAGCCAAGGGAGCCCCAAGGCTAACGTGTGTTTTGGGCTGTGGCAGAAACGATAGGACTGATTTAAGAGATTCACCTGGTGCCAGCCAGACTAGACTCACAGGCTATCGAGGCTGGTGGGGCTTTAGAAGCACTAAACATCTTCCAGGTCTTCAACATCACAGTCTGGCTAATGCCCAGCCTCCTCTGGTGGGCAGGAGTTCACTTCTGACAACTAGTATTCAGGAAAATCTTGTGTTAAGAGAGATCTTTCTTTGTTGAGGCATAATATGCTTTCCTATATCTTCTGAGGGCTTCTCTGGTAGTTTAGATGGTAAAGAATCTTCCTGCAATGCAGGAGATCTGGGTTCCATCCCTGGGTTGAGAAGATTCCGTGGAGAAAGGAATGGCTACCCACTCCAGTATTCTTGCCTGGAGAATTCCACGGTCAGTGGGCTACAGTCCATAGGGTCACAAAGAGTTGGACACAACTAACAGTATGTATCTCCTACCTATAGGTCTCAGTTCTGTATACTGTGATCACATGGCATTCGGATCCTTTTGTAATAGGGAAAAACAAATCTGACTCCGTACTGAATCTGTTTCTTTTACTTTAACCTTTGTATTCTATTGCTTTTGCTGAAAGTTAATCAAAAAGGAATGTTACCAATAGCTTAAAGTATATACAATGGCTCTTCTCTGGGACACCTGCCTCCCAGGCCTGAGCATTAAGCTGAAATACTGTTGTTTAGTTCATGGGAAACATCCTGACCAGGCCCACTTATGAATGGCTGCAGGAAAGAAGAAATTAATGCAATCCCTGTGCAGTCTGGCCAGAACCAGGAAATATTTGTAAATAGTTTTTGCTTTGTTTTACTTTACTTTCTTCACCTCCCCCTCTTTAATCTATAAAAGAAACTAGTATCCAAAGCTGGGTAAGGGGCTTCTCTGATGGTCCAGTGGTTAAGAATCCACTTGCCAGTGTAGGGGACATGGGTTGGATCCCTGCTCCAGGAAGAGCCCACGTGCTGCATGGCAGCGAAGCCCATGAGCCACAGCTACTGAGCCAGCACTTGCTTTTCGACTGAGCCGGGAGCTGAACACACTGACCTATGCCTGCCGGTCAGTGGGTGGATCCTCTTTCCGTACTGCTGGAGGGAGAGTCTGACAAATTCTGGATGACTCTTCCTTTAAAATATTCTTTATCTGCCTCAAATGTGCTCCATTATCATGTCTGTACTTGGCAGTATGAAGCAGATATGAGTCTTGGCTAAGTCAATACTTGTTAATTGAATGATTGAATAAATGAAATAAAAAATCGTTGAGTAGGAAGAACAAAGTAAATTAAAATTGGAGAGAATAGAATATATTTTATGTTGGTTTGTGAATTTTTCATTGAATAGTTTAAAAGCACTGTCTTTGAAGATAAGATTTGTGAGAGCTACCACCCCAGCAGATCAGATCATGACATTGAAGCACTAATGGAATTGGTGGCTTTATAAGAAGAAAGAGATCCTTTTCGTGCTCTGTATGCACTCAGGGAAAGACCATGGGACTTTACTGGTAGTCAGCGGTTAAGAATCCGCCTGCCAGTGTGGGGGACACAGGTCCAATCCCTGGTCTGGGAAGAGTCTGCATGCTGTGGGGCAACTAAGCTCATGGCTGCAACTACTGACCCTGTGCTCACGGTGCTCTACAACAAGAGAGGCCTCCACAACGAGAAGGCTGTGGACAAAGAGTAGCCCCAGCTCACTGCAACTAGAGAAAGCCCAAGCACAGCAATGAAGACCAAAAATAAATGAATGAAAGACCACGCAAGGCTGTAGGGAGAAGGTGGCTCTCTGCAAGCCAGGAAGAAAGTGCTCACTGAGAATCAAATGTGCCAGCATCTTGGAATCCCCAGCCTCCAAAACTGTGAGAATAACTGTCTGTTGATTTAGCCACCCAGGTGTGCTGTTCTGTCGGCCTGAGCTGACTAAGAGAGTAACATACCATTCAGAGGAGTAAGCTAATTCTGAGATGAGATTTAGGTGGTCTGTTTTCTTACTTTGCCTTGAGGAAGATGGGATTTCTGACACCTTTCCCATTCAACTCAAGAAATGTACCACAGAGAACTCTGTTAGTCCTGTGCTCTGTCTGCTGTGGAGAGGGCCTGTACAAGAGGATGGGATGGATGGTCCCAGTTCTCCAGACGAGGGAGGATGTTAGATCACCTGCTGTGGTTGAGGAGCTGAAACGCAGAACAGGATTTCTGGGAGTGGAGAAGGCTTGTAGTTGCTCCTGTGATCAATGCCCCAAGCAGTTAACAAAGGATGAAAGAAGCAAACTTGAGCAGCCCTGAGGTCGCTACTGAAGTTACATATCATGGATTTAGTGTTGATTCAATGTGTAGACTTCTGTAACTTTCTGCAGGAGCACCTGGCTGGCCAAAAGGAGAGAGACATGAGGAATGATTCCACCTAGCAATGGGGATTGGAAAGGCAGTTAAGAACAAAGAATTCCGGAGGCTTGTTGGCATTAAGTAACTAACTCTTAACTAGAAGCAGCTTCAGAGCCATCGGGCAGGGAATGTCTCAAAGCAGGAGGGGACTACCCATGTGTACAAGTATGAAATGATCACAGACAATGAACCTGGGAGAACCCTGCCATCTCCGTCATAGCTCAGATCTGACCACTTTGCTGCTTTACAGTTATATGAAGCTAAGTTCTTCTTGTCCCCCACTGACTGACCTTTGGTATGATCTGTTCTTTGTTTAATTCCACTGCCCCATCAAACTTGAGGGCCCCATTATAAGTAACAGTTACCATACCCTACTTGGTGTCCAATTTGGTGGACAGTTGAGACTCTACTGCCACCTGGTGGTCATTGGTCACTTCAGCTGTCCATGGGATCCAAGCTAGGAAAGAGGCCAAGTGAAAAACCAAGACAGAGCTGAATACTTGGGTATGAGCATTCAAGAGGTCTGGAGTTCATGATGAGGGTAAGGAAAATATTAGTAGGTATAAGAAATACAGAAGAATAAGAGTTTATGGTTTAAGAGAATTTCAGAGTTTGAAATTTTGGGTATTAAATGAGATCCCCTTCATGGATCAGAGCCTTGTTCTGGTGAAGGGGCTTGCATAATTCAAAGAAGCTATGAGTCTTGCCATGAAAGACCACCCAAGATCGATGGGTCATGGTGGAGAGTTCTGGCAAAACATGGTTCACTGAAGGAGGGAATGGCAAACCACTCCAGCATTCTTGCATTGAGAACTCCATGAACAGCATAAAAAGGCAAAAAGATATGACACCAGAAGAAGAGTTCCCCAGGTTGGAAGGTGTCCAATATGCTACGGGGGAATAGTGGAAGGCAATTACTAATAGCTCCAGAAAGAAAGAAGTGGCAGGTCCAAAGCAGAAAAAGTGCTGAGTTGTGATTGTGTCTGGTGGTGAAAGTAAAGTCTGATGCTATAAAAAACAATATTGCATAGGAACTTGGAATGTTAGGTCCATAATTCAAGGTAAATTGGACATGGTCAAGCAGAAGATGGCAATAACATCAACATCTTAGAATCAGTGAACTAAAGTGGATGGGAATAGGCAAATTTAATTCAGGTGATCTTTATATATACTATGGTGGGCAAGAATCCCTTAGAAGAAATGGAGTAGCCCTCATAGTCAACAGAAGAGTCTGAAATGCAGTACACCAAAACGACAGGATGATCTCGGTTCATATCCCAGGCAGAGCATTCAACAACACAGTAATTCACAGTTTTTGCCCCCAAACACTAATGCCAAAGAAACTGAAGTTGAACAGCTCTATAGTGACTTACAAGATGTTCTAGGACTAACACCAAAGAAAGATGTCCTTTTCATTATAGCGGACTGGAATGCGAAAGTAGGAAGTCAAGAGATACTTGGAGTAACAGGCAAGTTTGATCTTGGAATACAAAATGAAGCAGGCACGGCAAAAGCTAACAGTTTTGTCAAGAGAACACGATGATCATAACAAACACCCTTTTCCAACAACATAAGAGGAAACTCTACACGTGGATATCACCAAATGGTCAATACTAAAAATCAGATTGATTATACTCTTTGCAGTCAAAGATGGAGAAGCTCTCTACAGGCAGAGAAAACAAGACCTGAAGTTGACTATGGCTCAGATCATCAGCTCCTTATTGCAAAATTCAGGCTTAAATTGAAGAAAGTAGACAAAACCAATAGGCCATTCACGTATGACCTGAATCAAATCCCTATGATTATACAGTGGAGGTGATGATTCAAGGGATTAGATCTGACAAACAGAATGCCTGAAGAACTATGGACAGAGGTTTGTAACATTTTACAGGAGCCAGTGACCAAAATCATCCCCAAGAAAAAGAAAGACAAGAAGGCAAAGTGGTTGCTGAGGAGGCTTTACAAATATCTGAGGAAAGAAGAGAAGCAAAAAGCAAAAGAAAGGGAAAGATATACCCAACTGAGTGCAGAGTTCCAGGGAATAGCAAGAAGAGATAAGAAGGCCTTCTTAAGTGGACAATGCAAAGAAACAGAAAATATTCCTTTCTTGGAAATATTGGAATAGAATATTTCAACTACCATACAATTGCATTCATATGTTAGCAAGGTTATACTCAAAATCCTTCAAGCTAGGCTTCAGCAGTATGTGAACTGAGAACTTCGAGATGTACAAGCTGGTTTTAGAAATGGCAGAGGAACCGGAGATTAAATTATCAACATTTGTTGGATCATAGAGAAAACAAGGGAGTTCCAGAAAAACATCTATTTCTGCTTCATTGACTAAAGGCTAAAGCCTTTGACTGTGTGGATCACAACAAACTGTGGAAAATTCTTCAAGAGATGGGAATACCAGACCACCTGACCTGCCTCCTGAGAAATCTGTATGCAGGTCAAGAAAAAACAGACCTAGACGTGGAACAACAGACAGGTTCCAAATTGGGAGAGGAGTACATCAAGGTTGTATATTGTCACCCTATTTATTTAACTTATATGCACAGTACATCATAAAAAATGCTGGACTGGATAATCATAACCTGGAATCAAGATTTCCAGAAGAAATATCAACAAACTCAGATATGCAGATGATACCACTCTAGTGGCAGAAAGTGAAGAGGAACTAAAACGGCTTTTGGTGAAGGTGAAAGAGGAGAGTGAAATAACTGGTTTAAAACGTAATATTAAAAAAATGAAGATCATGGCCTCCAGTCCCATAACTTCATGGCAAACAGAAGGGGGAAAAGTGGAAGGAGTGACAGACTTTATTTTCTTGGGAACTAAAATCACTGCAGATGGTGACTGCAGCCAAGAAATTAAAAGATGCTTGCTCCTTGGAAGCAAAGCTATGGCAAACCTAGACAGCACATTAAAAAGCAGAGACAAGTAAGCCAGAAGGAAAAACAAAAATACAATATACTAATGCATATATACGGAATTTAGAAAGATGGTAACGAGAACCCTGTATGCAAGTCAGCAAAAGAAACGCAGATGTATAGAACAGTCTTTTGGACTCTATGGGAGAGGGCAAGGGTGGGATGATATGAGAGAACGGCATTGAAACATGTTAATCATCATATGTGAAATCAATCGCCAGCCCAGGTCTGATGCTCAGGGCTGGTGCACTGGGATGACCCAGAGAGAGGGAATGGGGAGGGAGGTGGGAGGGGGGTTCTGGAAAGGGAACACATGTATACCATGGTAGATTCATGTCAATGTATGGCAAAACCAAGACAATAATGTAAAGAAAATTAAAATAAATAAATTAAATTTAAAAAATAATAAAAAGCAGAGACATCACTTTGCTGACAAAGGTCCATCTAGTCAAAGCTATGGTTTTTCCAGGAGTCTTGTATGGATGTGAGAACTGGACCATAAAGAAGGCTGAGTGCTGAAGAACAGATGCTTTCAAATTGTGGTGCTGGGGAAGACTCTTGAGAGTCCCTTGAACTATAAGGAGATCAATCCAGTCAATTCTAAAGGAAATTAACCCTGACTCTTTATTGGAAGGACTGATGCTATAGCTGAAGCTCTAATACTTGGGCCACCTGATGTGAACAGCCGAATCATTAAAAAGGCACTGATGCTAGAAAAGATTGAAGGCAAAAGGAGAAGAAGGCATCAAAAGATGAGATGGTTAGATAGCATCACCAGCTCAGTGGACATGAGTTTAAGCAAACTCCAGAGATAGGGAAGAACAGGGAAGTCTGGGGTGCTGCAGTCCAGGGGGTCAAAAAGAGTCAGACCCCACTTAGCAACTGAAGAGCAACAACAATTAAGTGAGGATCAGTACAAAGGAGTGGCTGTAGTTGTGTACAGTTAAATGTGTTCTGAAGAAAGACAATAAAGTTGAAAGCCGAGAATCCAGGGCCAGGTTTTTGCAAGCACCATTCACATTCCCCACTTGGAATGATTATTCCTGTGATAGAGTCCATATTTTAGTAACATATTCATCTACTGCAGTTCAGTTCAGTGGCTCAGTTGTGTCCAATTCTTTTGCAACCCCATGGACTGTGACACGCCAGGCTTCCCTGTCCATCATCAACTCCCAGAGCTTGCTCAAACTCATGTCCATAGAGTCAGTGATGCTATTCAACCATTTCATCCTCTGTCGTCCCTTTCTCCTCCTGCCTTCAATCTTTCTGAGCCTTATGGTCTTTTCCAATGAGTCAGTTCTTTGCATCAGGTGGCCAAAAATATTGGAGCTTCAACTTCAGCATCAGTCCTTCCAATGAATATTCAGGACTGATTTCCTTTAGGATCGACTGGTTTGATATCCTTGCAGTCCAAGGGAATCTCATGAGTTTCTCTGATACCACAGTTTAAAAGCATCAATTTTTTGGTACTGAGCTCTCTTTATGGTCCAACTCTCATATCCATACATGACTACTGGAAAAACCATAGCTTTGACTAGATGAACCTTTGGTGGTAAAGTAATGTCTCTGCTTTTTGATATTCTGTCTAGATTTGTCATAGCTTTTCTTCCAAGAAGCAAGTGTCTTTTAATTTCATGGTTACAGTCACCATCTGCAATGATTTTGGAGCCCAAGAAAATAAAGTCTGTCACTATTTCCATTATTTCCCCATCTATTTGCCATGAAGTGATGGGACCGGATGCCATGATCTTCGTTTTTTGAATACTGAATTTTAAGTCAGCTTTTTCACTCCTCTTTCACTTTCATTAAGAGGCTCTCAGTTCCTCCTCACTTTCTGCCATAAGGATGGTATCATTTGCATATCTGAAGTTACTGATATTTCTCCTGGCAATCTTTATTCCAGCTTGTGCTTCATTCAGCCCAACATTTCTCATGATGTACTCTGCATATAAGTTAAATAAGCAGGGTAACAATATACAGCCTTGATGTACTCCTTTCCCAATTTGGAAAACAACCAATCTGTTGTTCCATGTCCAGTTCTGTTGCTTTCTGACCTGCATACAGATTTCTCAGGAGGCAGGTCAGGTGGTCTGGTATTCCCATCTCTGGAAGAATTTTCCACAGTTTGTTGTGATCCACACAGCCAAAGGCTTTGGTATAGTCAATAAAACAGAAGTTGATGTTTTTCTGGAACTCTCTTGGTTTTTCAATGATCCAGCGGATGTTGGCAATTTGATCTCTGGTTCCTCTGTCTTTTCTAAATCCAGCTTGAACATCTGGAAGTTCTCTCTATATCTGGTTCATGTACTGCTGAAGCCTGGCTTGGAGAATTTTAAGGATTACTTGGCTAGCACGTGAGATGAGTGCAATTGTGCAGTAGTTTGAACATTCTTTGGCATTGCCTTTCTTTGGGATTGGAATGAAAACTGAGCTTTTCCAGTCCTGTGGCCACTGCTGAGTTTTCCCAATTTGCCAGCATATTGAGTGCAGCACTTTCACATCATCATCTTTTAGGACTTGAAATAGCTCAACTGGAATTACATCACCTCCACTAGCTTTGTTCATAGTGATGCTTCCTAAGACCCACTTGACTTCACATTCCAGGATATCTGGCTCTTTAGGTGAGTGATCACACTTTCGTGGTTATCTGGGTCATTAAGGTCTTTTTTGTATAGTACTTTCTGTGTATTGTTGCCACCTCTTCTAAATATGTTCTGCTTCTCTTAGGTCCATACAATTTCTGTCCTTTATTGTGCCCACCTTTGCATGAAATGTTCCCTTGGTATCTCTAATTTTCTTGAAAAGATCTCTAGTCTTTCCCATTCTACTCTTTTCCTCTATTTCTTTGCACTGATCACTGAGGAAGGCTTTCTTATCTCTCCTTGCTTTTCTTTGGAACTCTGCATTCAAATGGGTATATCTTTTCCTTTTCTCCTTCTCCTTTAGCTTCTTTCCTTTTCTCAGCTATTTGTAAGACCTCCTCAGACAACCATTTGCCTTTTTGCATTTCTTTTTCTTGGGGATGGTCTTGATCACTGCTTCCTGTACAGTGTCACAAACCTCCATCCATAGTTCTTCAGGCACACTATCAGATCTAATCCCTTGAATCTATTTGTCACTTCCACTGTATAGTCATAAGGGATTTGATTTAGGTCTAGTGGTTTTCCCTACTTTCTTCAATTTAAGTCTGAATTTTGCAATAAGGAGTTCATGATCTGAGCCACAGTCAGCTCCCAGTCTTGTTTTTGCTGACTTTATAGAGCTTCTCCACCTTTGACTGCAAAGAATATAATCAATCTGATTTCGGTGTTGACCATCTGGTGATTTCCATGTGTAGAGTTGTCTCTTGTGTTGTTGGAAGAGGGTGTTTGCTAAAACCAATGCATTCTCTTGGCAGAATTCTGTTGGCCTTTGCCCTGCTTCATTTTAATCCAAGGTCAAACTTGCTTGTTACTCCAGGTATTGGTTGACTTCCTACTTTTGCATTCTAGTCTCCTATGATGAAAGGGTCATCCATTTTTGGTTTTAATTCTAGAAGGTCTTGTAAGTCTTCATAGAACCATTCAATTTCAGCTTCTTTGGCATTAGTGGTTGGGGCATAGACTTGGATTACTGTGATATTGAATGGTTTGCCTTGGAATGACAGATATCATTCTGTCATTTTTGAGATTGCACCCAAGTATGGCATTTTGGACTCTTTTGTTGACTACTCCATTTTTTCTAAGGATTCTCATATACCACAGTTGTCTACAAAATGTTGACTGTATCAGTTTGGATGCTGGAAAATCAGAAATGGTGATGGTAGGAGATAGAAGTGGAGATGACAGGAATGGTAGGAGGTAGGAGTGGAGATGACAGTAACTGGTTAAGCTATACTTTTGAACAAGATATAGCTTCAAGTACTTGGTTTTCCCAAGCTAAATAGCTGTTTTCAACCTTTCAGTGACTGTTTCAACACATGGCCATTGTGAAAATCTCCCCACTCCTGGTACTTCACAGTTTCATGCATATCCTCCTAGGGTGGGAAAGCATCCGTGATGTTGTTATGTGTTCACTGCCTGAATTAGGCACACCACACTTAGAAATGCCCTGCGTTATACTAAGTGAAATGGAGAATGACAAATATTGTATGATCTCATTTTATGTGGCATCTAATTTAAAAATAACTCACAGAAAGAAAAGATCAATTCTGTAGTTACCATAGGTGATGTCAGGGGAGAGGAGGAATTAAAAAAAAAAAAAAAGAAATGCCCTGGACAGCAGGTAGCAGGACTTATGTTTTACATGGAAGCATAGGAGTGGTTGACTGAAACTCACATACTTTCTCCAGTATTTTTCAAATAATTTCCTGAATATGATTTTCAAGCTCTTATTTATAAGCTGAATCCTAAGATAAAGCAAGTGGGAGTAAGACTCTTCTAAGGAATCAATGAACAGGTAATTACTGAAGGAGACAGTGAAGGGTAGGGTGACTAGCTGTATCATACACTTGGAGGGATCAACTTGGCAAACAAAGAGAATCTTAAAGATCTTACTCTGACTACCAGCCAGCAATAGCAAAAGTGGAAAGAGACAGGTGCCTCTTACTCAAGCACTGTTTTCTAGCGTTGGCAGCTTCTGATAAAACCTTTCTTCCTTGACGTCCACTTACTGCCCTGCCCCAGTCTGCTCCTGGTCTGAGAACAGAAAGTAAATGATACACCACTGTGTCAGACCCTGGGAGCAAAGGGCCTTCTTCTGAGGTTGACTGCTTAACCTTCAACTTGAATACTGGAACCCAGTATCAAAAGACTATGCGTACCTTAACAAGTATATGCCTGATCTTCAAATGGAAACAAGTTATTAGAATGCTGCTAAGACATCAATAACTGTCTCAGAGAGTTGGTGACAATGAAAGTATTAGTCGGTTAATTGTGTCCAACTCTTTGCAACCCCACAGACTGTAGCCCACCAGGCTCCTCTGTCCATGGGATTCTCTAGGTGAGAATACTAGAGTGCATAGCCATTCCCTTCTCCAGGGGATCTTCCCAACCCAGGGATCAAATCCCGGGTCTCCTGCATTGCAGGCAGATTCTTTTTTTTTTAATTAATTAATTAATTTTTTTATTAGTTTTGCCATACAATGACATGTTATTGCCATGGGTTTACATATGCTCCCCCTCCAGAACCCCCCTCCCTCCTCCCTCCCTCCTCCCTCCCCACTGCAGGCAGATTCTTTATCACCTGGGCCAGCAGGGAAGCCCAGAGAGTTGGTGCAGGGAAGTAATGTGACTGCACATGTAAAATGGTTATCCCTTACTGGCCCAGAGGAGACACTCAATATTAAGTTCCCCTTTGGTCATTTTTCTCTAGAAGGGGGTGGCACAGAATAAGTAACTTATCTCTCTGAAACTCCCTCCTTGAATCTCCCTGTCCAGCACAGATATACCCCTCACTATATTCCCCATTCTTGCAGGCACACTTCAGGAGGATGGTTTCAGCCTTGCACTTTCCCATCCCTTTCCTCTGGACACCTGTGGCTTGATGCGGTCCCACTGTGGTGCAATGCCTAGGGCAGTACCCAGGTCCCCAGGTCCCCAGGTCCTCAGGTATGGGCTGATTAGTGAAGGGGAAACAAAACAATCTCTTCACGTTGGCCCAGGTACTACAATTCTGTTTTCCCAAGCCAAGATGTCTTTAGCGTTTTGTTTTGCTATGTTTTGTTTTGTTAAGAAGCCACAACTTGCCGTTGACTCATATTCAGCTCCTAGCCAACGGAAACCCCAGAGCCATATTTTTCCCCGTGTGATACTGTTAAACCATTTTTCCCCAAGCCAGATCTTGGGATGGCTGTTTGTTGTTCTAGATCTGAGTAAAGGACTTCTCACATCTGTTAACTTCCATCTTGCTAGATTAATTTTCTCCATTCTAGCCTATCACAATATAAAATTCTTCAGTAAGTGAACAAATAAATGTAGCACATTGTCATACAGTTGTCAGACCAAAACCCCAAACATCAAACTCTAGCAGCAGAGTATAGTAAAAACAAAACACCACAACAAAGACATACACTCTAGTTTTCTTAACAAAAATGAGCCACAAGTCATATAACTTACCAGTGTTGGTCTCTGTTAAGTTTCCAACATGTTAGACTCAAAACCTTTTTTTTTTTCAGGAGAATATACTGAATTCCTAGAACATATGATTTCTTATTACAGTCCATTACTTATATATTTCATTTATTTTTTATTAAACTACTTTTAAAAAAATTCTATAGTGGTTTATAATTTTCAAAAACTTCACACAGATGATTTCATATGATCCTATAATAATCCTTTTTTTCTCCTACCCCTATATGATTCCTCATCCACCCCTCTTCCTATCTTATATTAACAAACATATACTTTCCTCTTCCAAGAGAATAATTCAGTGGCATTTAATACACTCATGCTGTGGTACAGTCATCACCTCTCTCTAGTTCCAGAACATTTTCCTCATCTCAAAAGGAAACTCCAACCCATTAAGCAATTTCTCCCAACCCCTTCTCCTACCAGGCTTGGGCAACCACCAATCTGCCCTTTGTCACTGTGAATGTACCTATCCTGGATATTTCATGTAAATGGAATCACATAATGTGTCCTTTTGTGTTTGGCTTCTTTTACTTAGCATAGTGTTTCTGAGGTACATTCATGTTGTAACATGTTATCAATTTCATTATTTTTATGGTTGAATATTAATCCATTATATGAATATGACACAATTTGTTTATCCACAGTTTGTCATTCACTGATGGAAACCAGACTGTCCTATCTTTTGGCTCTTGTGAATGGCCCTGCTATGAACATGTATGCACATTCATCTGAGTACATTTGATTGTTTGGGGTACACACCTGGCATCGGAATTGCAGCTTCATGTGGTAATTCTATGTTCGGTTTTTTGAGAAAGCACCAAACTGTTTTCCACAGTGGCTGCACCATTTCAAATTCCCACCAGCGTGGTAAGAGGGTTTCAATTTCTCTACATCTTTGCCAACATTGATTACTAATATTTTAAAGTTATAGCCATCCTAGTGGGTGTGAAGTGGCATCTAATTGCAGCTTTGATTTGCATTTCTCTAATAACTAATGATACTGAGCTTATTTTCATTTACTTGTTGTCCATTTGTATAAATTCTTTGGAGAAATGTCTACTCAGTTCCTTAACCTATTTTTAAATTAGGTTGTCTTTTTGGTGTTGAGTTGTAAAGATTCTTTGTATATTCTGGATATTAGATTTTTATTATTTGTATCATTAGCAAATAAATTATGTTGCATCATTAGCAACATAAATTATAAATATGTTGCTCATTCACTTCTTGATAATGTTCCTTGATGCACAAAGGTTTTTTTAATTCTATGAGGTTCAATTTATCTATATTTTTCTTTTATTACTTATGCCTTTAATGTCCCACCCCAGTTCCTAGCCAAATCTAAGTTCATGAAGGTTTATACCCATGTTTTCTTCTAATAGTTTAATGGATTTAACTCTTATACTTAGATTGTTGATCCATTTTTAGTTCATTTGTATATGGTGTGATGTATATGGTCCAATTTTGATCTTTTTGCATGTGGATATCAAATTACTTCCCTACCACTTGTTGAAGAGATTTCCCCACTGAATGATCTTGGTACCTTTGTCTAAAATTGATTGGCCATAGATGTATGGGTTTTATTAAGGATTCTAAATTATATTACATTGGCTTATCTGTCTATATTTATCCCAATAATACAGATTTGATTACTGTAGCTTTATAAAAGTCTTGGAATTGGGAAATATGTGTCCTCTAGCTCTATCCTTCTCTTTCAATATTACTTTGGCTATTTCGGACCCCTTAAATTCCATTTAATTTGAGAATTAGATTTTCCATTTTTGTGAAAATCATCTTTAAAATTTGTATAGAGATTGCATTGACTCTGTAGATTTCTTTGGGTAATTATCCCATCTTAATATTGTCATTTATCAACAAACACAGAACATGTCTTTCCACTTATTTAAGTATTCTTCCCTTTTTTTCAACGTTTTAAAATTTTTGGTGTGCAAATTTTTCTCTTGTTAAATTTATTCCTAGGTACTTTATTCTTTTGGATGTTGTAGTAAGTGAAATTGTTTTTTAAATGTTTTTTTACAAATTGTTCATTGCCGGTGTATAGAAACACAACTAATTTTTTAGTGTTGATCTTGTACCTTGCAACTTTGCTTCATTTATTAGATTTGGTAGTTTTGTGTGTGTGTATTTTTTTTGTAGATTCTGTGACTAGCCAAGAGTTACTGTACAACCATTATTGTTTTTCTAAAACCAAACCAACAGTTATGTAAAGAATCGCTTTTATTAAAATCTCTTCAAATTACACATTTCCTTTTGGAACAGAAACTGATATAAGTTTTCAGTCAGGATTCAATGAATAAAACAGAAATAGGTCTGAGTATTTTAAAAGAGAGAAGTTTAATGAAAAGAACTGGTTATATGGATATTGAAGATCTGAGAAGCCAAATAAGTAACAGCAAAGGAACCCAGAAATCAGCAACTGCTGCAAGGCACTACCATCCCTATGATGGGGGCACAAGGATTCTGTGCTGTCATACCCGGGGGCTGGAGGACCTGGAAGAAGCTAGAAGGCAGTTCAAAGGGAACAGGAGCCATAGGGAGACTTGCTGCTGCCTGGAAATGCAGCCTGAGGCCAGAGAAAAATATCCCTCCATCTCTTTTCCGCTGGAGAAGGGACAGGCTACCCACTCCAGTATTCCTGGGCTTCCCTTGTGGCTCAGACGGTAAAGAGTCCTCCTGCAAGGTGGGAGACCTGGGTTTGATCACAGGGTTGGAAAGATCCCCTGGAGAAGGGAAAGGCTATCCTCTCCAGTATTCTGGCCTGGAGAATTTCACGGACTGTATCGTCCATGGGGTCGCAAAGAGTCAGACACAACTTGACTTTCTCTTTTCCTTCTTCCAACTCTCCAGTCTCCTGAATTGACTGAATCCAACCAGAAGCCAACTAACGTTGGAGTGTGAGAAAAGCAGCATGCAGGAGAAAGCAGAGTCGGGCAAGGGCATGATCAGATAACATGTACCTCCCACCCTACAAAGAAGGCCCTTCTAAATAAGGTGACATTAGAAAGGACTTTAAAGAAGAAGCAAACCATGCAGTTATTCGAAATAAGAATGTTCCAGATTTCAGGGGAAAATGTGCCAAGGTCCTAGGAAGGAGCATGTATATAGGGGCACATGGAATCACCGATCCTAAAGCAGAAAGAGGAGGAGAGTGGTAGATGAGATCAGAGGGAAAGACAGGCAGCAGACCACAGAGGGCTTCCTATACGATATGATGGACTTTGGCTTTTGCCCTGAGATGAAGTCATTGGCAAGTTTTGATCAGAGTGACATGATCTGACTCTGGCTTAAGAGGATCCTTGTGGCTGCTGAGCGAAAGAAACCTTAATGGGGCAAGAGGCCAAGAGAGAAAACAGTTTGGACAATCTCTCAATAAACAAGGTAAGGCAGGTTGAATGAGGGCTCAATAGATACAGGAAAGGTTCGATTTGAAGGTAAGATGGAGTCAATAGACAACGTTGTTGGGTTGTATGTACACGTGAAAGAAGGAGTGACCTCAACTTCAGCAGTGCAGGTTTGGAGGGGAAACTGGGAACTCACTTAGAGACACTTTAAGTGTGAAATGGATATTAGACAGCCACACAGAGCTGCAGGGGAAGGGCTACTGAATATAGTGATTTTGGAATCTGAGAGATGTTTGAACTGGAGATATAAATATGAGAGTCACTGGCATAGAGTTAGTATTTGTCCTAGTTTGGGTTCCCCTGGAAGTGTGCGTGCTAAGTCGCTTTAGTCATGTCTGACTCTTTGCCACCCTATGGACTGTACTTCCAGGCTCTCTGTCCATAGAATTCTCTAGGCAAGAATACTGGAGCGGGTTGTCATTTCCTTCTCCAGGGAATCTTCCCAACCCAGGGATCGAACCTGAGTCTCTTACACCTCCTGCATTGGCAGCTGGTTCTTTACCACTAGCGCCACTTGGTAAACCCCAAGCAGACCCTGACAAGTGCAAATCGTTCATTTGTGAGGAGAGTCCAAGAATTACCAGTAAAGAAGTGAGATGTGGAAAGGAAGCGGTGCATTAATAAATTAATAAAAGGTGCATTATGAAATATGTTATCTCTGTCAGCAACTGAAATTTGTCCCATCGTGGGATTCTTGGAGAGAGGGTAAGATAGGCTTCAAAGGAAAGGAATGGGGCAGGGCAGGTGCCTGGCTATTAGGGAGAGACCATTAGCAGTCCTGCTCAGTCATTGGCCGGCATTGCAGTGGGTCCCTCCTCCCAGGGAACGACTGTGAGTGACAGTTAGCAGTTCCACTCAGCCACTGGTTGGGATCGCGGCGGGCACCTCCCCCTTCCTTTCTTTGGTATAAAAAAGAGGCGGGAATTTGGACTGAGAAGATGGTGCTTTTGAGGCACTACTCTGTCATCTACTCTGCTAGCTTTCTGATTGAAGTCATTGTTCCTTGCCTCAACAACTTGTCTCACAGTTTACTGGCCTGTTGTATGGTGAGCAGAGTGAGCCTGGACTCCGTAACAGGGGTCCTAACTGAGGGACTGGAAAGCTACCTGAGCATTACCTGCCAAACCGGCATCCATCTTGGGCGGAGGACTGCTCTGGGGGCATTAACCCGCACCACTTCCAGCTTCCTCACAAGAGAAGCCGCGCTCCCTGGGCCGCCAACCCCTCCCCCGACCCCAGGAGAATCAGAAGTAAAGTTCCCAGCAATAGCCGTCTGTGTGGAGAGGTGAGTCCTCAAGGAATACCGGTGGGGTGGTCACGGCATGAAACGATCTAGTTATCACCCCAAGAGTAAGTGAAGTTAGAAAAGGTGTCCGGCGTCTCTAGCATTCTGCCATTGAGAGGTCAGGAAGATGAGGAGGAAGCAGCAAACGAGACTGAGGAGAGGTCAGTGAAAAACAGAATAGAGTCCTGGAAGGCAAGTTTGAAAAGTCCTGAACGAACTTATGCTTCCCAGGGTGGAAGGATCAGGAAGGGATGGTTAGGGGGGAAGGGATGGTTAGGAAGGTTGGGAAGAACATGTACACGCTGCTGTATTTAAAATGGATAACCAACAAGGACCTACTGTATCATACAGGGAGTTCTGCTCAATGTTATGTGGCAGCCTGGATGGGAGGGGAGTTTGGGGGAAAATGTGAAAGTCACTCAGTCTTGTCTGACTCTTTGTGACCCCACTGACTATACAGTCCACGAAATTCTCCAGGCCAGAATACTAGAGTGGGTAGCCTTTCCCTTCTCCAGGGTATCTTCCCAACCCAGGGATTGGACCTAGGTCTTCCGCGTTGCAGGCGATTTCTTTACCAGCTGAGCCACAAGGGAAGCCCAGGAATACTGGAGTGAGTAGCTGATCCCTTCTCCAGCGGATCTTCCTGACCCAGGAATCAGCCCAGGATCTCCTGCATTGCAGATGGATTCTTTACCAACTGAGCTATCAGGGAAGCCCTTGAGGGAGAATGGATCATGTATATGTATGGCTGAGTCCTTTTGCTTTCCACCTGAAACTATCACAGCACTGTTAATGGGCTATAATCCAATATAAAATTAAAAGTTATAAGAAAATTTTTAAAAAGTGCTCCTAACAGGAGGAAGACAATAACTATGTCAAATACTGTAGAAGGGCCAACTAAAGTGAGGACTGGAGATTGCCCATTGGATTCAGCAATTTGCAGGCCGTGGTGACCTTGACAGGATCAATTCTGGAGGTGTGGTTCAAGACAGTGAGTTCAAAAGAAAAGAGAGATAGGACACAGCCTGTATAGACAACTTTTTCAAATAGTTTTGTGGGGAAACACTGAACAGTGTCTGGAGTGGGGGTGGGCGTCACAATAGAGGTGTATGTGTTTAAGATGGTAAGTGTTGCAGCGGGCTTGCGTGTTGACGGGACATCCGGTTGAGAGGGAAAAGCTGATGATGCAGGGCTAAGAGGGAGAACAACAGACATGATGCCCTCAGTGAGAGGGAGTGGGACTGGGGCGTAACTGGAGGGAGCTTCCTTGGGAGCACACATTCTAGAGTAACAGAGAGAAAGAAGGCAGAGGTTATGGTCATGGGTGTGGATAGCGAGGGAGTGTGGGGAAATTCTCTTCTGAATTGCAGTATTTTTCACAGAAACAAGGAAGTCAAGTGCTATTTGAGAACTGAAGAGAAAGAGCTGTTGAAGAATTGAGGAGAGAGAATAAGGTGTGAAATAGTCATTCAGGCTTGGGAGTGGTTGAGACATGTGGAGAGAAATGGCCAGGTAGCACCAAAGGCCTGCTTGAGCTTAGTGATCACTAATTTAAAGTTGGAGCAGTCGGCATGGGGGAATCTTTCTCCAGCTGTGGTCAGCTGTTTGCATGCCGGCATGGAGTAGGAGAAATTAGATTTGACCAAGCTTGAGTAGGCTTTATTTACAACCACAAACCTATAATTTTGCTCCTGGAAAACATTAAATAGTAATTTGCTAAGAAATAAAATTTTCTTGGGAAAGTCATCCTAAATTCCAAAATTCTTGAGAATACGTTATAAGCCAACAGAAAAAAAGTGACTTGTGGGGAAGCAAAGCAGAAGTAGCTTTACTCAACCCATTTTGAAAGTGTTGCTCTGCAAAAACTCATCAGGGATTTAGCAGGAAACAATCAGCGAACCCCTCTACCCTCAATAAAAGTTGTGAACTGACCTTCCTTGCTGAGCTGAGCTCTGGGGGACTATGTAGCTACTGATTAGCTAAGGGATCAGAACCCAGCTTGCCATTTAACTGTTAGTGTTGTAAATAATCTGTTCTCATTCATAAGAGGCTGAATATATGACAACCGTAGAGATTATAAAAAAAAAAAAAAGGAAGGGAAAAAAGGTGTGTTTGAAGTAGCCCCACATTTTTCCAATAGAAATTGTTACTCTGAACCTTTTGCAGTTAGTGCTCACATCTTGGATGAACCTCTGGTCAAAGATACTAGTAAGAAAACTCTGGGAGATCTAGAGCTCGATAATCTGGACCTTTGTTTTACTCCTTGCCCCAGTGGGAGTTACGATACTGTGTCTTTCCATCCCAGTGCCCAGTTTATGCACAGGGTCTAACAGCTCATAAACAAGTGCTCAGAAGACATCAGATGTGGGCTATATTTACTATGTGAGACATAGTAAATTGAATACTGTTCCCCCAAAAGATGTCCAGGTTCTGATTCCTGGAAACTGTGAAGGCAGACTTGCTTGAAAATAGGATCTCTGCAGATATAATTGAGAATCTTTGGATTTAGGATGGGTCCCAAAGCTAATGACTGGTATCCAGATAAAGAGAGGGAAGAAGGAGCTTTGAGACACACAGAAACATAGGGAAGAAGGCATTTTGAAGGTGGAGGCAGAGGCTGGAGTGCTGGGATTTCTGGTAATTACCAGAAACTAGGGGAGCAGCACAGAACAGATTCTCTCTCAGAGTTTTCATAAGGAATCACTCCTGCTGTCACTGTTGTCTCAAACTTAAGGTCTCCTTAACTACCAGAGAATAAATTTCTCATGTATTAAGCCTCGTTTATGGTAACCTGCTATGGTAGCCCTAGGAAAACAATACAGGGAGTGAACTCGAAGTTCAATAAAGGGAAGAGTGCATGGTCAGGAAAACCACAAGGGACTGTAAAAGGAGCTGGGACCACTCAAAGTTCCTAAAACATTGGGGCATTTCCTTTAGGTTCTTTCTAGAAGAATATGGCTCCTCCTCCAGAAATCGTGTTTCCTGATAGTCTGGGAAACCTGAAGTTATTTTGAGTCCATTGTCCCATCTCCATGAAAGTGTTTGCAAATATTTCGCTCCCTGGGAAGTCCTGCCCTATGATTTAATCAGCCTGATTCTGCAGTCCTGAAATTTCTGCTTGCAGCATGTCTGAGATGAGAAGAGCATCCTTGAGGAGGGCAAACTCCCAGACACTTGTCTCTCCCTGGATTTCTGATCTGTATCTTCCGAAATGAAAAGAAATAACAGCCAGCGCTGCACTTTGACGTTCTGGTGTTTTTAGTCATTCTGTTCTCTGCCTTAAGTACTCTTGCTCCACTTTGGGAGCCCCTGCTCATCCTTTGAGACTTGCCCAAATGGCTTCTGCTCTGTGACAGCCCACCATGGAACCACAGAATGGTTTTCTTCACCGTTACCACAGAACTCACACACTTCAGTGAAAGGACTTACTAAATTTTATTATGGCTTATTCATTATGTATCTGTCTTACCTGAAACACTCCAGAGGAAGTGTTATTCATGTCTGAATCATCAGCACTTAGTCTGGAAGCTAACTCAGTAGACTTTTTTTATATATAGACTAAGGAAAGCAATAGCTTAGAGAATTTATAGTAACTAAACTCAGAGTTTCTCAAAAATATACAACTGATGTTATTTAACCTCATCTATTTTAGATTTCAAGCCATTGGAATTTGGCAAAGGAACAAAGTGACATAGAAATTAATGTATACTCTATGAGTAAAAAGTTCAGTAAGTGTTTGCTGATTTGCTGTTATGATCAGAGGAGAACTTCTCTCCAGGAAATGAAAAGGGCAATGTTACGCCCAGCATTGCAAGCTTCATTCACGAGCAAGGGAGATTCTTTCTATTTTGGATCAGAATTTAACAAAGGCTTTCCAGAATTAGCTACCAAAGAAGCTCACTGAGCCATATTCCTTCATCTGATCATTGCAGAAAGTTAAAATGTTTACCGAAGATGGTGTTCAAAGTGACATTATCACTCCATGGTCTATCCAAATGCTTCCTTCCATCATATTTGGTTTGGAGTTTTATGTATTTGAAGATGTGAATCCTCAATTGTGAAAGAAAAATAGGCTGTGCTCTAAGCTTTTATGTGAATATGCTCCATAGAAGAGATGAAAACATCCAAGTGAACAAAGCTGAGGGCATAAATAAAAGAGGAAGGTTTGGACAGGTAAGTATGTGTGTTCCCATGGGAATGTACAGCTGCTGCCAACAAAAATCATGGGAAAATGCTTCAGACTCTTCCTATGATTCAGGCTCAAAACAAATTTGTGAAGAAGTCAAAATATACATGAATCATCTCCTCTTTCATCAACCACAGTCATTACTATCAAGTCAAAAGCTGTCCTAGAGTCACAAGGAAAACACCAGAGATGTTTGCACTAAAATAATTTCCCCACCAAGAAATCCAGCAGTTTCAAACATCCACAGCATAACATCGAAGTGCCTTTGATTATTAAGACCCTCATAATCTGGTAGTACAATCTCTGTCTCACCTAGTTGATGACAACTTCCCAGTCTTGATCAAGGTGGTCTTCTCACTATCCCCTACAGACTATTCCATATATCCTGCTCATTCCTCACTCCAAACTTCATTCACACTGTTTCCTAGTGCATTTTCCTTTTCCTTTACCTATTCAATCTGATTTATTCTTCAAATGCAGTCCCAGTATCATCTCATCTACATGGTTTGTCATGACTGCAAACTATATTGGTATCTCTCTACTGTCAATTTCTATACTGACCCTTGGTAGCTAGAATACCAAGGTAATGTTTCATTTGAAATTAACTCATCATTTATAAACACTCATTGGGTTGACACACTATGCTAGGAGAATAATGAAGATTTTTTGCTGATTTTCTAACTGTTTTTTTCTTTGCTGGGTTCACCATTTTAAACAATGCTTTCCTTCCCAAAGATGACCAAGATAATTAAGGACTTTTTGCTCCATTTCAATCCTATGCAAAGCATGCACTTCCCCACTTCCTTGGGCTAAAAAGATTAGTAGATATTAAACTGGTGAGAGCTATTAGAATCTTCAACTTTAACCCCTTCCAAGTTGAATAAATCTCAAAGTATAAATCAATTACTAATTAAGACAAGCCTGTGCAGATAAGGAAGTATTCATTTTAGACCCTTTGACCTCTTTTTTGTATATCCAGATTGTGGAATTACTAGCAAGCATACTTAGTAGGATGTGCTGATTCTCATTCCAGGATTCAGAATGAAAGTAATTCTTTTGGTATTTGAAACTTGCAAGGAAAAAAAAAAAAAAGACAAGGCTGGATTCAGGTGTCAAGTCTGGTAATCCCAGATTAGTCATGAACAGATCATGGAATCTCCATAACAATAACACAATATTGAATCTCCATAACTTAATACCTGGAAACTCCAAATGCCTCTGTTTCTAAGGCAATATCATCTCTGCATTAAGACACTTGCTACAACTTCCCTGGTGGTATAGTGGTTAAGAATCTGCCTACTAATGCAGGACTCACAGGTTCAATCCCTAGTCTGGGAAGATTCCACATGCAACTAAAACCCGCAAACCACAACTACTGAGCCCGAGTGGTGCAGCTACTAAAGCCTGAGCACCTCAAGCCAGTGCTCCGTAACAAGAGAAGCCAACCCAATGAGAAGTTCTCGCACCACAATGAAGAGTAACCCCTGCTCGCCGCAACTAGAGAAAGCCCGTGCAGCAACGAAGACTCAGCCCAACCAAAGAGAAATCATTTAAAACCCATGGTGATATCATAACAATGTATGGCTAAAACAATAATTAAAAAAAAAAATAAAATAAAATAAAAAAAAAAAATAAAAAAAATAAAAAAGAAAAAAGAAACTTTCAAGATGCCAAGAAATTTAGCCTGCTATTTTAAAAAGTCACTCTAGTTCACTTTTGATGCCTAAGAGGTAAACAAACCCAAATCCTCCTCCATTTTATTGAACAAATTGTAGCCTGCCTTTGAGTGAGTTTTCTGTAGTTTACCTGCTATGGTAGACCTTCAAAAATATTTACGCACTCTCCCTTTCACTCCTTGACCTTGGCCATGTGATTTGCTTTGGAAGATGTGACACAAACAGAGGGTTCACACTTGTTTGAGTGGTTGGACTTACTTCTTGCACCTCTGTCATCGCCGTGAGGAAAATGTATCTTAACTAGTGACTTGCCTAAGGAAGATGAAGAGCCACTGCCCAGCTGACCTGCAGTTTTGTGAGATTAAATGATTATCATCTTAAAATACTGAGTTTTGGGGTGGTTTGTTACACAGAATAGGGAGGACCGTAGCTAACCTATATATATATATATATATATATATATATATATATATATATATATATACATACACACACACACACACACACCAATAGTTCCACAAATGACCAGATTTTCCCCAGTTCTGTTTCGGTTTCCAGAAAATAACCATTCTTGACCCTAGAAGATAAAAACATTTTTTTTTTATGAGCTTCTAGATCAAATGGCACAGTGTGCTTCTGACAAACACTTCTATGGTTTTTTTTGTTTGTTTGTTTAGTTTTGACATCAAGTTTCCCTCTGAGTATTGGGAGTGCTCAGAGGATATGTGATGTCTTTATCTGCATAGGTACTTACTTGATTCCAGGTTCAGAGAGATGACTGTAACCCTTAGACGTGTCACTGCATCACAGACTGCTGAAAACTAGAAGGTAGGAGGCTGTATTAGCCAGGGGCTAAGCAACAAATGGGGGGTTTTCCAGGTGGCTCAGTGGTAAAGAATCCACCTACCAAATGCAGTAAATGCAAGAGACACAGGCTCGGTTCCTGTGTTGGAAAGATCCCTGGAAGAGGAAATGGCAACCCACTCCAGTATTCTTGCCTGAAATATCCTATGGACAGAGGAGCCCATCAGGCTACAGGAGTAACAAAGAGTTGGATGCAACTTAGCGACTGAGCACGAACATGACAGCAACAAAGAGACAGCATACTCAACTTTGTTGTGCAGAGGCTTTTCTATAAAGGAACCATTTATTGAGCCAGGAGTCATGAGGGATATTGAGACCCCCCAGAAATGAGACAGAGAGGGCTGTTGCAACCTCCAGCCTGAACAACAAAGGGAGACAACCCTATTTCCAGAACTTGGTTGACAGCTGGAGTCCAGAAGGATTGCCCAACCAAAACTGTAGTTTGGGTGATGAGGCCATTGATAGAACCACAGTGAAGCAGAGAGTGAGTGGGAGGGAATAAATATCCTGGCACCTCTCTCTTCCTACAGTCTGGTCTCCTGCTGTTGTCTCCCACTGGTCAGAGGGTGACATAGTTCACAAATGCCAGCCTCCCAGAAAAAAAAAAAAACATATTAGAGGAGAATAGAGAATGGATCTGGGGAGAATCAAAGAATAACCAGAATAGGTGCTTATTAACACTTGTCCCAGTTTCCTCCCATGGGTGGGGAGGGAGGGTGAAAAAAGTATTACATTTACTAGGATATTGGTTACAGGAAGTGTACAAAGTCTTTCATTGAGAACTGATGAGCAAAGAGATGGAGGATTAGAAAGTCTGTTGTTCAAATGATAAGTCGTGTCTCACTCTTTGAGACCTCATGGACTGCAGCATGCCGGGCTTTCCTGTCCTTCACAGTCTCCTGGTATTTGCTCAAACTCAGGCTTCCCTGATAGCTCAGCTGGTAAAGAATCCACCTGCAATGGAAGAGACCCCAGTTTGATTCCTGGGTCAGGAAGATCTGCTGCAGAAGGGATAGGCTGCCCACTCCAGTATTCTTGGTCTTCCCTGATGGCTCAGCTAGTAAAGAATCTGCCTGCAGTGCAGGAGACCTGGGTTTTATCCCTGGGTTGGGAAGATCCCCTGGAGAAGGGAACGCCTACCCACTCCAGTATTCTGGCCTGGAGAATTCCATGGACCGTACAGCCCATGGAGTCACAAAGAGTCGGACATGACTGAGCAAATTTCACTTCATATGTCCATTGAGTCAGTGATGCTGTCCAACCACCTCATCCTCTGCAGTCCCCTTTTCTTGCCCTCAATCTTTCCTAGCATCAGGGTCTTTTCCAAAGACCTGGGGAAAGTCTAAGACTGGATCAAAATATATCTTTGCATTGTACTATGTTGAATCAAGGATTTCTCTAAAACGATCATGAGACAAACCTCCAGCACTAGGTTCTTTATATAAACCATAGAGTATATTTAATTCAATTAAACATGAAATTAGAACAAGATTCATCCTTATAAAGTAGGAATTACAGCATTTTTGAAAAAAAGTACAGTGAAATTAATATTGAATTACCTGGAAGACAATTATTTGAATGGGGGCTATGGAGCCAAGCTTCAGGTCTGAATCTCTGGATTTGGGATTAGGATTTAAGAAGAAATATTTTAATGGCTAGAGAAGCAAAATTTATCTTGAAGCCAGAAGATTTCAAGCATCTTGAGCCATGGAACCCTGACATTTCAATTTTGTGATACTCTTGTTATTCTTGACTTTTAAAAATATTAAAGGGAATTGTTTACCAAACTTTTCAACCCATGCCACACCCATAAACCCATGCCACATCCATAAACTTGAACTTGCCAGAATATTTTAGTTGTTGTTGTGTTCATGTTTTTGAAGGAGATTGTGGAGGGCAAAGAATGCAGAGGACTCCTGGGTCCACACATACATGCATGCCTATACACACACCAGCATCAGCCATCTTTCTTTCTTCAGCAAAATTATCCTTGCTTTCCATTTTTGTTTCCAAAGATGGGCAAAGGTGAGTAAAACCAAAACATCAACACATTAAGGATGGTTTTTTTTTTTACTATACACAGAAGTATCTTAATATGCTGAGAATAATATACATGATATCAATTTGCTTTGAGAATGCAAGTAGCTGACTATCTGAACTCAAATATGTGGAACAGAGTTCCTTGGTTTTGGGGATTATTCCTTAAACTCAGTCTTTACCTAAAAAGAATTTTCTAACAACATTAGTTGCTCAGTTATGTCAGACTCATTGCGACCCCAAGGACTGTAGCCTGCCAGGCTCCTCTGTCCCTGGGATTCTCCAAATAAGAATACTGGAGTGGGTAGCCATGCCCTCCTCCAGGGGATCTTCCTAACCCAGGGATTGAACCCAGGTCTCCTGCATTGCAGGCAGATCCTTTACCAACTGAGTCATCAGGGAATACTCTGGGATAGTGCCAGTGAGAGGGTAACAGGTAGGAAGGCCAGAGGTCCCCAAGCAGCAGGAGGAAATAAACTGCAAGTGGAAAGTGGTTCAGTTGTGCTACAACCCAAGTGGTTGTAGCCTACCAGGATCCTCTGTCCATGGGATTTTCCAGGCAAGAGTACTGGATGGGGTGCCATTTCCTTCTCCAGGGGATCTTCCCAACCCAGGGATTGAACCCTGGTCTCCTGCATCGCAAGCAGACGCCTTACCATCTGAGCCACCAGGGAAGCCAAAATTAAAAGAGGCTTCTTTTATTTCTGTGTTGATGACACCTGGTTCTGCCTTGAGCTAACCAATGTGTTTTCTTATGGAAATGTTTTTCTTAAGCTATGTTAAAGAAACTATGTATTTGCTTTGGGATTTGCCTTTCTTCAAAAAGGTTCCAATTAAGACTTTTTTCTTTCCTCAAACCTTGGGCTGTTAATGGCTCAACAAACCGGTATTCCTGTCAATTGTTTTATGGCTGGGGGATGACACACCTCATGCCATCCTATGTCAAAACTGCATATTGTGGGAGAGGGGCCTGGTGAAACTCCCTCAGCCTTGAGGTTGTCTCTCTTATCTGATTAATAGCTTTCTACCAGACAGAAAACACCTGCTAAAAACTAGCAGGGGGCACTCCTTCTGTCTGCTTCTGATGTCTATGTCAGAAGCTTTCCCTATCTCTATTATACTTTAATAAAACTTAGCTACACAAAAAGCTCCAAATACTCAAGCCTCATCCCTAACCCCGCGTGGAAATCCTCTCCTTCTGAGGTCACGAATCCCGGCATTATACACGGCTCGCAGCAGCAACCTTTCACCCGGTAAACTCAAAAGAAGTGAATTCTAGGTCTTTAGATTCTAGATCTTTTGTTGGATGTGAAGTGAAGCATTTAAAGTGTTAGAAGACTTATTAACAATAAAAAAAAAAATCGCTCAGTCGTGTCCTACTTTTTGCGATCCCGTGGACTGTAGCCCACCAGGCTCCTCCATCCATGGGATTCTCCAGGTAAGAATACTGGAGTGGGTTGCCATTTCCTTCTCCAGAGCACCTTCCTGACCGAGGAATCGAACCCGGGTCTCCTGCATTGCTGGCAGATGCTTTAACCTCTGAGCCACCAGGGAAGCTCAAGGGTTAAGATGTTTATTAACAGTATGTTTATTCTAATATAATTTTATTAGTTTGCTTGATATTAAACTAGCCTAGAATAGGTTTCTCCAGAACAGACCCTGAGACTAGGATTGAGGCTAGTTTATCTGGAAGGTGACCTCAAGAAGCGTTAGTAGAGGAGGAGGGCACAAGAAGCTGGGGAAGGGAAGGCAGCCAGCGAAGGAGAACGCATTCATGAGTATGTGACTGTGGTGGGGACCCTGGGCTCATTTCTACTGTGCAGCCTTGGGAGGAGGAGAGCACACCTGAGAATTGCCCCACCCAGAGGATGAGAACGATGGAGAATTTGGCTACTGACTCCCATCTGTCATTAGCTTGGGGGCTGTTCCCAGAGATGTTAACTCCCCGGCACTTCCAGTCAGCCTGGCAACCAGCATGCTCCTGTGATCAAAGAAAGCTCTCGGGTGAAGGAAGGCATGTATGGGCAACAGAGAGCGATCAGTGTGTATAGGAATGTTGAGTGCCAAGGGGTTATGAGTGGTGCCAGAAGTATCTACTTCAGAGGCATAGCTGACTATACAGACACTACTGAAGCTTTCTCTTAATGGGAGGAAACCAAAAGACCAGGAACCAAGGGTGGCAAGATGCAGAAAGTATGAACTGTAACCATTGTGGTAGCAGCCCTGTTTTCTTCCCAGACAGATCTTTGCATTCTTCTCCTCAACCTCCAGGCAGTCACTGAAGGTCAGGCTGAGGGAGGCTTGAGAAGATTTCTGCCTATCTTCTTAGAAGACCCTGGACACAGTTCAGGGGAGGAGTTTTACAGAGCACAGCCAGCAAGAGAATACAGTGCCTTTCTCATCAATGGGAACTTCATGCCTGTATTCCAAGAAAGTAATATTTCTTCCTCATGCTGTACATTTGAACCATCCTATTACTGTACAGGCTTGACAGCCACAAGATTATCCCTTCAAAGGGAAAGATTGAAGCTGAGATCCTTAACATTCTTCAATAAACTTCCACATAGTACTTTCCTTTTAGAATTTATGATATGCCCCAGTCTCCACTTAAGTCCCAGCCATATGAGCTTTTGTACCTCTTAAAATCAAACTGAATGTGTAACTAAGACTTGAGCTGTTTGTAGTTCTTGAGTTGGAAAAAGAGGGAGGTGCAGGAAAGGAGAGCCTCCCCAGGCCTAACATTGCAGGGCACTCCAGAAAGACAATGGCTGACACTAATTTTAGAAAACCAGTTCTCATGAAGCTGATTTTCTCTTTTCTTAACTTCCTCGGAGGAAGGATTCCTTCTATTAGTGGGAAGTACAAGATAAGGAGAGCTTCCTTGGTGGCTCAGATGGTAAAGAGCCTGCCTGCAATTTGGGAGATCTGGGTTCGATTCCTGGGCTGGGAAGATCCCCTGGAGAAGGAAATGGCAACCCATTCCAGTACTCTTGCCTGAAGAATCCCATGGATGGAGGAACCTGGTAGACTACCATCCACGGGGTTGCAAAGAGCCAGACACAACTGAGTGACTAACACTTTCAGTTTCACCAGATAAGGAATAAGTAGTTAACTAGACAAGGATGGTAGTAAGTATTGTGGGCAAGAGAAGTGCATGTGAAAAATACATTAGGCCAAAGTAGTAAGCCTTTGACAATGTGCTCCACACATTTAGTCATTAAGGAAATGCAAATAAATAGTAAATTGGCAGGCTACTCCACATTCGGGCTTCCCTGGTAGCTCAGCTGGTAAAGAATCCGCCTGCAATGCAGGAGACCCTGTTCAGTCCCTGGATTGGGAAGATCCTCTGGAGGAGGGCATGGCAACCTACTCCAATATTCTTGCCTGGAGAATACCCATGGACAGAGGAGCCTGGCGGGCTACAGTCCACCCGGTTGCAAAGACACAGCTGAACAACTAGGCACAGCACAGCACTCTACTCTCCCTAGAACAGGTAAAGTTTAAGACAGACAATACCAAGTACTGATGAGAATGTGGAACAATTAGCAGTCATATATATTCCTAGTGGGAGAGTAAAATGGTATAACCACCCTAGCAAAGAGTGTGGTAGTTTCTTATAAACATATGCTAACCCAGTGATCCAGTCCATTTAGTTCACTGGTTTCTAAAATGTCGATGGTCACTCCTGCCATCTCCTGTTGATTCCCGGACCTAACATTCCATGTTCCTATGCAATATTGTTCTTTATAGCATCAGACTTTACTTCCATCACCAGTCATATCCACAACTGGGGGGTTGTTTTGGCTTTGGCTCTGTTTCTTGTTTCTGGAATTATCTCTTCACTGTTTTCTGGTAGCATATTGAGCACCTGCTGACCTGGGGAGTTCATCTTTCAGTGTCACATCTTTTTGCCTTTTCATACTGTTAATGGGGTTCTCAAGGCAAGAATACTGAAGTGGTTTGCCATTCCCTTCTCCAGTGAACCATGTTTTGCCAGAACTCTCCACCATGACCCATCCATCTTGGGTGGCCCTGCACGGCATGGCTCATGGTTTCATTGAGTTAGACAAGGCTGTGGTCCGTGTGATTGGTTTGGTTAGTTTTCTGATTGTTGTTTTCATTCTGTCTGCCCTCTGATGAATAAGGATAAGAGGCTTGTGATCTTAATGGCTTATGATCAAAAAGATCATAATGACCAAGATAACAATGATGATGTGATCACTCACCTAGAGCCAGACATACTGGAGTCTGAAGTCAAGTGGGCCTTAGGAAGCATCACTACGAACAAAGCTAGAAGAGGTGAACCTTGCTCCAACTTAGCTATTTCAAATCCTAAAAGATGATGCTGTAAAACTGCTGCGCTCAATATGCCAGCAAATTTGAAAAACTCAGCAGTGGCCACAGGACTTGAAAAGGTTAGTTTCCATCCCAATCCTTAAGAAAGACAATGACAAAGAATATTCAAACTACCACACAATTGCACTCACCTCACACACTAGCAAAGTAATGCTCAAAATTCTCCAAGCCAGGCTTGAACAGTATGTGAACGGAGAACTTCCAGATGTTCAAGCTGGATTCAGAAAAGGCAGAGGAACCAGAGATCAAATTGCCAACATCTGTTTGATCATAGAAAAAGCAAGAGAGTTCCAGAAAAACATCTACTTTACTGACTATGCCCAAAGCCTTTGACTGTGTGGATCAAAACAAACAGGAACGTTCTTAAAGAGATGCGAATACCAGACCACCTGACCTGCCTCCTGAGAAATCTGTATGCAGGTCAAGAAGCAACAGTTAGAACTGCACATGGGTCAACAGACTGGTTCCAAATTGGGAGAGGAGTACATCAAGGCTGTATATTGTCACCCTGTTACAATTCATGTGGAATTCTAGGCTGGATGAAGTACAAACTGGAATCAAGATTGCAGGAGAAATATCAATAACCTCAGGTATGTAGATGACACCATCCTTATGGGAGAAAGTGAAGAGGACCTTAAGAGCCTCTTGATCAAAGTGAAAGAGGAGAGAGAAAACCCTGGCTTAAAACTCAACATTCGAAAAACAAAGATCATGGCATCTGGTCCCATCACTTCATGGCAAATAGATGGGGAGACAAGGGAAACAGTGATAGACTTTTTTTTCTTGGGTTCCAAAATTGCTGCAGATGGTGACTGCAGCCATGAAATTAAAAAATGCTTGCTCCTTGGAAGAAAAGGCATGACAAACCTAGATAGCATATTCAAAAGCAGAAACGTTACTTTTCCGACAAAGGCCCATCTAGTCAAAGCTATGGTTTTTCCAGTAGTCATGTATGAGTGTGAGAGTTGGACCATAAAGAAAGCTGAGTGTCAAAGAACTGAAGAGTTTGAATTGAACACTCTTGAGAGTCCCTTGGACTGCAAGATCAAACCAGTCCATCCTAAAGGAGATAAGTCCTGAATATTCATTGGAAGGACTGATGCTGAAGTTGAATCTCCAATACTTTGGCAAAAAGACCCTGATGCTGGGAAAGACTGAAGGCAGGAGGAGAAGGGGGCAACAGAGGATGAGAGGGTTGGATGGCATCACTAACTTGATGGACGTGAGTTTAAGCAAGCTCCAGGAGGTGGTGATGGACAGGGGACCTGGCATGCTGCAGTCCATGGGGTCACAAAGAATCGGACACAACTGAGTGACTTAACTGAATTGAACTGAGCCCAATGATCCAGTTATTGCAGTTGCAGGTAATTATCCAAGATAAGTGAAAAAACTTATTTACAAAAGAACTTATATAAAAATTTTATAACAGGTTTATTCATGATAGCTCCAAATTGAAAACAACCCAAAAATCCATCAACAAGAGGATGGCTAAACAAGTTGTGGTATATTACCACTTGGCAGTAAAAAGGATGAATTACTATACTAATACAAGCAACAGCATTACTGAATCTCATAAACATAATGTTGAGAGAAAAATCTAGGCACAAAAAAAATTTAGAAAATTGTATGCTTCAACTTAAATAGAAAAAGCAAAACCAAGGTCAAACGAAGTTAGTGGCTGCTTTGTGGAAGTAGGGGGACCATCTGGGAATGGAGGAGTACTCTTTTTTGAAGAAAATTCAGAAGATCTGGTAAGGGTGTAGGTACACAGGCATGTCTAGTTGTTAAAATTGTTCAATATGTAAATCTTATCTTAAAAACTGTGAAAATAATGATAATCAAATGGAGGGGTTGGAAGTGGATGGTATAGATGAAACGAGTGGTACAATATTAATAGTTGAAGTTGAGTGATGAATTAGTGGGGTTCATTATACTATGCTATTTATCTATGTTTGAAAGTTTCCACACACACAGAAATGACTTTTTAAAAAAGACAAACAAAATTTATCAAAAAGCTTTCGGTGGACTAAAATTAGTTTAGTACAGCTGGTATGGGGAGTGTCTTTCCCACTATTTCATTTCATAGGAATCTTCCCAGACAGTGGTAGACTGCTGATACCAAATCTCTTAGTCACACCTCATCTGAGACAATGGAAGGTTACAATGACTAGCTAACAAACAAATAATTGTGGTGGGAAAAACAGCCATGTGTATCTCATATGTAACCAAAGCTTGCCAAATATTGTTTCCTGAGGTACCTTGCAGTAATTGGAAAAACAGGAGCCATTTAGTTGCCATGTTTACTGGTATGTTTACTGGTATGTTTACTGGTACATACTCAGACCAGTATAATCCTTTTTCTTAACTTAGTAAAACTCCCAAAGTGGCAGTAACTAAAACGCACCACACCAATCAACAACTAATTAAGAAAAAAGTATGAATGATTTATAAATTAACAATTATATCTGAAAATATATAAAAATATGCTCCATATATCACTTTCTATTTTAAAATAGATTAATGCCAATGCTTTTGGGTATTTCCTTAGAGTCTACTTTAAATTTCCTTCATCTAGATGCAATGCATTTGTACATGTTTATGTGTAAGTGAATGAAATCAGGGGTCTTCATAACTGGTTAGAGTGAATACAGATTTCTTTTTTAGGAAAAACATAAATTTCCCTTCAATTTTACAAATAAGGGAACTGAAACCATGAGAAATGAAATGACTTGTCTAAGGTAAACAAGGGATAAGACCACCACTCAGATCTTCTGATTTTCTCAAATTGAGGTAGACTGTTCTGCAATGTTCATGGATATGAAATGATTTCCATTAGCTGTAGAAATCCATACTGAATAACTCAAGAGAATGTTATCTTGGCAATTCATTGAATACTATACAAATACAGAATTTTTCAAAAGGTTTCCAATGTACTGGTAGAAACATTTTGCCCTAAGAAGATTCCAATCCTAGAACAGGGTTATATTGTCAAAAGATTTTGAAAAATACTGACAGTTCATCACCTGCTGATGCTTGTGGATACAACATCGTAGTCAACATTGAACTGCTCAAGACCCTTTCTTCTCTTATTTTCTCTTCTTTGTTGTTGTTTAGATGCTAAGTCATGTCCGACTCTTTTGCAACCCCACAAACTGTAACACTCCACGCTCTTCTGTCCATGGGATTTTCCACGCAAGAATACTGGAGTGGGTTGCCATTTCCTTCTCCAAGGGATCTTCCTGATCCAGGGATTGAACCTGTGTCTCCTGCACTGGCAGGTAGATTCTGTAGCTGAGCCACCAGGGAAACCTTCACTGGGTGTCACCACATGCTCTCTACACTAATTTTTTTCAAATGGTGGATTATAATCCATTTAATGGGTCATGAAATCAACTTAATGGGACATGATTAGCATTTTAAAATATGAAATTAATTAGATTAGAAAATATCAGCATATAACACATTCAACCAGCATTATTTTGTGAAATTTTTGCTTCACTCATATACATATGTGTGTGCACTGGGTAGCAATTTCTGACTGTGGATTACAGTCAAAAACACTTGAAAGTCAATGGCTCTCATGGGGTCGCATAGGAACTCTAAAATACTTTAACTCTGATTACCCCCTTCTCAACTCATGTTTGTACTGTGTACTATTTTTTACCTCATTTTAAGAAAAACACATATAAATATCATGACAATGTATGGCAAAAACAATTTAAAAAATAATAAAAAAATTTAAAAAAAATAATAATCATTTATCTTAATATACAGTATATAATGTCTGGCTTTACCCACGTTTGCTGATTTTTTTATATCTGTGAACTCTTTTATTACAGTAAAATTCAGTTCTAATCATTTTACAGTGCACAATCCAGTGGCATTTAGTGCATTCACAATGATGTGCAACCATCATCACTATCTGGTTCCAGAACGTTTTGATTACCCCAATAGGAAAATCCATGCCAATTAAGCAGTTACTCTCCATTCCTTCCTCTTCCCAGCCTCTGTCAGCCAGTAACCTGCTGTCTCTATGGATCTGCCTACTCTGGACATTTCAAATGGAATCATACATTATTTGATTTTAGGGGGTCTGACTTTTTCACTTAGCATAATGTGTTTGAGATTTATCTGTGTTGTAGCAAGCATCAGTACTTCTTTTTTTTTTTCTTTGTGGGTGATTAACATTTTATTGTATTAATATAGCAGATCTATTTATCCATCATCCATTGATGGACATTTGGGTTGTTTTTACCTTTTGGCTATAGTGAATAATATTGTTATGAACATTTGTGTCCAAGTATCTGTTTGAATATCTGTCATCGGTCTTTGGGGTTATATACCTAGAAGAGGAATTGTTGGGTCATATGATAATTCTTAATTTAACTTTTTAAAGAACTACCAAACTTTTTTCCATAGTGACTGTACCATTTAAAATTTCTACCAGCAATTTTCAAGGGCTCCAATTTATCCACATCCTCATAAATATTTGTTTTATAAAAGTTTTTTATTGGAATATAGTTAATTTACTACATTGTGTTAGTTTCAGTCATATTACAAAAGGAATCAGTTATCCACGCATTTTTTAGATTATTTTCCCATATAGGTCATTACGAAGTACTGAGTAGAGTTTCCACTGCTATACAGTATGTCCTTATTAGTTATCTATTTTATATATAGTTATGTATATGTCAATCCCAATCTCCCAATTCATCTATCATCCTTCCCTCCTGATAACCATAAGTTTGTTTTCTGTATCTATGATGTTTATTTTATTTTAAAAATAATCAGTCATTCTACTGGGTATGAAGTGGTATCTCCTTGCGGTTTCAACTTCCAGTTCTCTAATAACTAATGATGCCAAACATCTTTTTGTGTGCTTATTGGCCATTTATATATGCTCTTTAGAAAAATGCCTACTTAACTCATTTGCTCACTTTTTGATTGCCTTGTCTTTTTGTTGTTGATTTGTAGGAGTTCTTTATAAATTCTGGATACTAATCACATCATTTATATAATTTGAAAATAATAGTTCCAAGTCTGTAGGTTGTCTTTTCACTTTCTTGATAACGCCCTTTGACGCAGAAAAGTTTTTAATTTTTATGAAGTCCAGTGTATTTTCTCTTCTGTTTCTTGCGCACTTGGTGATATCTAAGAAACCACTGCCATCTCCAATATTATGAAGATTTACCCCTATGTTTTCTTTCAAAGGTATGGCTTTAATTTTCACATTTAGGTCTTTGATCTATTTTTAGTTAATTTTTGTACATGGTGTTAAGATAAGTTGCAACTTCTTTCACATGTGGGTATCCCGAAATTATTTTTAGAATCATTTTTCTTCTTTCAAGAGTGCATTTTTGAAAATGTCCCGTTAGGGAAGGTTTGTTGGAGGTAACGTCAGTCTACGTCAGTCCGACTGTTTCTGTTTCCCTTGTCCTTGAAAAATAGTTTTGCTAAATCTATAAATCTAGGATGATGGTTATTTTCTCTTCAGAACTTTGGAAGATATAATTCTACTGTGTTCTGTCTTCCATAATTGATATTGAGAAACTAGATATCTACTTGTTGTTCTTTGTAAATTATCTATCTTTTTTCTCTGCTTGTTTAAGAACTTCTCTGTCTTTGATATTCTTTGCTTTTACTAAAATACATCTGGGTATAACTTTCTTTTTATGTATATATTCTGTCTTGGACTCATTTGTGGATTCATGTCCTCTTATTGGTTTGGGGAAATTCTCAGCCTTTGTGTCTTCAAATGTTGCTTTTCTTCTATTTTTTCTTCCTGGAACTCCAATTAGCCCTCCATGTGGTTGACTCTCTCTTTCATACTTACTTCTCTGTCTCTATGCATTACAGACTGAGTATCTCCTTCAGACTTCATATTTTCTTCACCTGCATATATTGTGCTGTTTAATTCATCCAGTGAGTTATTAATTTCAATAATTATGTTTTATTTATAAAGGTTCTAATTTTTTTTTAAATATGCCTGGTATTCTTTTATTGGCTCTATATTTTGAGTTTTCAGTTTTTATTCCATCTTTAATTTCTTAAAACATTTGATTCATAATTACTTTATATGCTTTGCTAATTTCAATATATAAACTCTCAAGAATTTAAATGTATTGTTACTGTTTTCTCCTATCTTCCATTCAGGATATGTTTTTAAATTTCTAATTATATTTGATTATATTTAATCTTTGCAAATCTTTGCCTCAACCAGGGACATGGATTTGTTTTTTCATGAATATGAAGAAATTGGGGGGACAACTGATCTGAAACCACTCTGGTCCCCTTCAAAGAGCTTGGCTCAGTGGAAAAGTTTCATTTGGGGGAAAGCCAAAGGTTTAATTTTCTAATCTCAGTGATGGTATTGACATTTTCCCTCAAGGCAGTCCTAGCCTTTTCATTTGTTTAAACTGCTCAACATTTCAGATTTAGTTGTTTTCATTTTCCATTTTTTACATGTAGGGATACCACGTTGTATGTTAGTAATGTATTAAAACTATATTTGAAATTTATTCAGTTTCTAGTCATCTATCTAGTCCATCATAGTCCTAGCTGTGAAAGTGTGAGAAATATTTTAATATATATAGTTGAACATTATTAACTTTGGAAGAAAAAAGAGTGAGAAATAAATAATAAGCCATGTAAATGTGTTACGTAACAGGATTTACCTTCTTGGGCCATGATTATATCATGTATCTTTTTCTGGGGGCTAGAAAGAAGGACTGGAAAAGGTCAGTTTTCATTCTAATCCCGAAGAAGGGCAATGCCAAAGAATGTTCAAACTACTATACAGTTGCAGTCATTTCACATGCTAATAAGGTCATGCTCAAAATCCTTCAAGCTAGGCTTCAGCAATACATGAACTGAGAACTCCCAGATGTACAAGCTGGGTTTAAAAAAGGCAGAGGAACCAGAGATCAAATTGATAACATCAATTGCATCATAGAGAAGGCAAGGGAATTCCAAGAAAACAGCGACTTCTATTTCATTGACTATGCTAAAGCCTTTGACAGGGTGGACCACAACAAACTGGAAAATTCCTAAAGAGGTGGGAATACCAAGACTATCTTATCTGTCTTCTGAGAAACTTATATGCAGGTTAAGAAACAACAGTTAGAACTGGACATGGAACAACTGACTTGTCCAAAATTGGGAAAGGAGTAAGACAAGGCTGTATATTTTCAAGCTGCTTATTTAACTTATTTGCAGTGTACATCATGCAAAATACTGGGCTGGATGCATCACAAGATAAAATCAAGATTGCTGGGAGAAACATCAACAACCTCAGATATGCACAAGATACCACTCTAATGGCAGAAAAGGAAGAGGAACTAAAAAACCTCTTGATGAGGATGAAAGAGGAGAGTGAAAAGGGTGGCTTAAAGCTCAGTATTCAAAACATTAAGATCATGGCATCCAGTCCCATCATTTCATGGCAAATATAAGGGGGAAAAGTGACAGCCTTTATCTTCTTGGGCTCCAAAATCACTTCAGGTGATGACTGCAGCCATGAAATTAAAAGATGCTTGCTCCTTGGAAGGAAAGCTATGACAAACCTAGACAGCATATTAAAAAGCAGAGACATCACTTTACCAACTTTCCAGTAGTCATACACAGATGTGAGAGTTAGACCATAAAGAAGGCTGAGCACCAAAGAACTGATGCTTTTGAATTGTGGTGCTGGAGAAGACTCTTGAGAGTCCTTTGGACTACAAGGAGATCAAATCAGTCAATCCTAAAGGAAATCAACCCTACATATTAATTGGCGGGACTAATGCTGAAGCTGAAGATCCAATATTTTGGCCACTTGATATGAAGAACTGACTCACTGGGAAATATCCTGATACTGGGAAAGGCTGAAGGCCAAAGGAGATGGGGCAGCAGAGGATGAGATGGTTAGATAGCATCACTGACTCAATGGACCTGAGTTTGAGCAACCTCTGGGAGATAAGGACAGGGAAGCCTGGCATGCTGCAGTACAAACTGGGTAGAAAAGAGGTAGACATGACTTAATGACTGAACAACAACAAGAATGAGAGATATCAGAATAGATGAAGAAAGTTCAGTTCAGGAATTTAGTTGTGTCCAACTCTTTGTGACCCCATGGACTGCAGCATGTCAGGTTCCCCTGTCCATCATCAACTCCCAGAGCTTACTCAGACTCATGTCCATTGAGTTGGTGATGCCATCCAACTCTCTCATCCTCTGTCATCCCCCTCTCCTCCAGCCTTCAGTCTTTCCCATCATCAGAGTCTTTTCCAACCAGTCAGTCCTTCGCATCAGATGGCCAAAGTACTGGAGTTTCAGCTTCAGCATCAGTCCTTCCAATGAATATTCAGGACTGATTTCCTTTAGGATGGACTGGTTGGATCTTCTTGCTGTCCAAAGGACTCTCAAGAGTCTTCTCCAATACCACAGTTCAAAGGCATCAATTCTTTGGCACTCAACTTTCTTTATACTCCAACTCTCATATCCATACATGACTACTGGAAAATTTATAGCTTTTATTAGATGGACCTTTGTTGGCAAAGTAATGTCTCTGCTTTTTAATATGCTCTCTAGGTTGGTGGTGGCTCAGATGGTAAAGTGTCTGCCTACAATACAGGAGACCCGAGTTCAATCCCTGGGTTGGGAAGATCTCCTGGAGAAGGAAATGGCAACCCACTCCAGTATTCTTGCCTGGAACATCCCATGGATGGAGGAGCCTGGTGGGCTACAGTCCATGGGGTCACAAAGAGTCAGACACAACTGAGCAACTTGACTTTCACTTTCTAGGTTGGTCATAACTTTTCTTCCAAGGAGCAAGTATCTTTTAATTTCATGCCTACAGTCACCATCTGCAGTGATTTTGGAGCCCCCCAAAATAAAGTCTCTCACTGTTTCCATTGTTTCCCCATCTATTTGCCATGAAGTGATGGGACCAGATGCCATGATCCTAGTCTTCTGAATGTTGAGGTTTAAGCCAACTTTTTCACTCTCCTCTTTCACTTTCATCAAGAGGCCCTTTGCTTCTTCTTCGCTTTCTGCCATAAGGGTGGTGTCATCTGCATATCTGAGGTTATTGATATTTCTCCTGGCAATCTTGATTCCAGCTTGTGCTTCATTCAGTCCGGCATTTCTCATGATGTACTCTGCTATAAGTTAAATAAGCAGGGTGACAATATACAGCCTTGACGTACTCCTTTCACAGTTTGGAACCAACCTGTTGTTCCACGTCTGGTTCTAACTGTTGCTTCTTGACCTGCATACAGATTTCTCAGGCGGCAGGTCAGGTGGTCTGGTATTCCCATCTCTTGAAGAATTTTCCACAGTTTGTTGTGATCCACACAGCCAAAGGCTTTGCCTAGTCAATAAAACAGAAATAAATGTTTTTCTGGAACTCTCTTGGATTTTCGATGATCCAACAGATGTTGGCAATTTGATCTCTGGTTCCTCTGTCTTTTCTAAATCCAGCTTGAACTTCTGGAAGTTCTCAGTTCATATACTGTTGAAGTCTGGCTTGGAGAATTTTGAGCATTACTTTGTTAGTGTGTGAGATGAGTGCAATTTTGTGGTAGTTTGAACATTCCTTGGCTTTGCCTTTCTTAGAGATTGGAGTGAAAACTTGAAAGGTTGTGGATGACATCACAAAAAAGATGCCAGGAATCTTGGCCTCCGGAAGAGAAGAATTCAATCCGGGGCCAGGGATGAGGCTTGATCGCTCAGAGCTTTTGTATAATAAAGTTTTATTAAAGCATAAAGGAGATAGAGAAAGCTTCTGACATAGGCATCAGAAGGGGGTAGAAAGAATACCCGCTTGCTAGCATTAGCACTGGAGTTATATACTCTCAAGTTAGTTATTACAGTGAATCAAAAGAATGTCTGGAGGTTGTAAAGACCTCACCAGATCCATTCCCATAATTTACATTTTAAGATAACAGGATTAGCCAGAAGGTTTTTTCCCAGACTGTCCTCAAGCAGGATACATTGTTATATAATCCTAAGGAATGTAGAGAGAAAAATAAGTTTGTCCTTTCTTCCTCCTTGAGAATTCCAGATTCCTCTCTCCTTGGGGACCCCTAGACTTCTTATCAACCTGCCTAGGAGATGACTCTCTCAAACTGACCATTTCAAGTCCCATGGCCACTGCTGAGTTTTCCAAATTTGGTAGCATATTCAGTGCAGCACTTTCACATCATCATCTTTTAGGACTTGAAATAGCTCAACTAGAATTCCATCACCTCCACTAGCTTTGTTCATAGTGATGCTTCCTAAGGCCCACTTTACTTACGATTCCAGGATGTCTGGCTCTACGTGAGTGATCGCACCTTCGTGGTTATCTGGGTCATTAAGGTCTTTCTTGTATAGTTCTGTGTATTATTGCCACCTCTTCTTAATATGTTCTGCTTCTCTTAGGTCCATACCATTTCTGTCTTTTATTGTGCCCATCTCTGCATGAAATGTTCCCTTGGTATCTCTAATTTTCTTGAAGAGATTTCTAGTCTTTCCCATTCTATTGTTTTCCTCTATTTCTTTGCACTGATCACTGAGGAAGGCTTTCTTATCTCTCCTTGCTATTCTTTGAAACTCTGCATTCAAATAAATATATCTTTCCTTTTCACTTTGCCTTTCCTTTGCCTTTCACTTCTCTTCTATTCACAGCTATTTGTAAGGCCTCCTCAGACAACCATTTTGCCTTTTTGCATTTATTTTTCTTGGGGATGGTCTTGACCCTTGCTTCCTATACAATGTCATGAACCTCTGTCCATACTTCTTCAGGCACTCTATCAGATCTAATTCCTTGAATCTATTTGTCACTTCCACTGTATAATTGTAAGGGATCTGATTTAGGTCATACCTGAATGGTCTACTGGTTTTCCCTACTTTCTTCAATCTAAGTCTGAATTTGGCAATAACGAGTTCATGATCTGAGCCACAGTCAGCTCCTGGTCTTGTTTTTGCTGACTGAATAGAGCTTCTCCACCTTTGGTTGCAAGGAATATAATCAATCTGATTTCAGTATTGGCCATCTGGTGATGTCCATGTGTATAGTCTTCTCTTGTGTTGTTGGAAGAGGGTGTTTGCTATGACCAGTGTGTTCTCTTGGCAAAACTATATTAGCTTGTGCCCTGCTTCATTCTGTACTCCAAGGTCAAATTTGCCTGTTACTCCAGATATTTCTGGACTTCCTACTTTTGCACTGCAGTTCCCTATAATGAAAAGGACATCTTTTTGGGTGTTAGTTCTAGAAGGTTTTGTACATCTTCATAGAACCATTCAACTTCAGCTTCTTCAGCATTAAGGGTTGGCTCATAGACTTGGATTATTGTGATATTGAATGGTTTGCCTTGGAAATGAAAAGAGATCATTCTGTCATTTTTGAGGCTGCATCCTAGTGCTGTATTTTGGACTCTTTTGTTGACTATGATGGCTACTCCATTTCTTATAAGGGATTCTTTCCCACAGTAGTAGATATAATGGTCATCTGAGTTAAATTCACCCATTCCAGTCCTTTTTAGTTCGCTGATTCCTAAAATGTTGATGTTCACTCTTGCCATCTTCTGTTTGACAACTTCCAGCTTGCCTTGATTCATGTACCTAACATTCCAGGTTCCTATTCAATATTGCTCTTTACAGCATCAGACTTCACTTCCATCATCAGTCACCTCCACAGCTGGGTGTTGTTTTTGCTTTGGCTCCATCTCTTCATTCTTTCTGGAGTTATTTCTCCACTGATCAGTAGCATATTGGGCACCTACCAGCCTGGGGAGTTCATCTTTCAGTATCCTATCTTTTTGCTTTTTCATACTGTTTGGCAGCTGCATGGTGCTGGAGCGGATACCCCATGTCCATGGGTAAAGGAACAGCCCCAGCAAGATGGTAGGAGGGGCAAAATCACATTTAGAATCAAACCCCATGACCGCCAGAGATGCTCAGAGACCTCAAACAAATTTTGTGCACACCGAGACCCAGAGACCCCACAGAGACTGAGCCATAACTGTGTTTGAGTGTCTCTTGCAGAGGTATGGGTCAGCAGTGGACTGCTGCAAGGACAGGGACTCTGCGTGAAGCAGACTTGGGTATGGCATTAGCCCTCTTGGAGGAAGTTGCCATTAACCCACCATAGAGCTGTAAGAACTTACCCACCATAGAGCTGTCAGAACTTACACAGGACTAGGGAAACAGACTCTTGGAGGCCATAAACAAAACCCTGTGTGCACTAGGAACCAGGAGAAAGAAGCAGTGACCCCACAAGAGACTGACCCAGAGTTGCCCGAGTGTCCAGGAGTCTCTGGTGAAGGCGTGGGTCAGCAGTGGCCTGCTAAAGGGCTGGGGGCACTGAGTGCAGCAGTGCCTGGTAGGGACCTTTTGAAGGAGGTCGCCATTATCTTCATTACCTCCACCATAGTTTGGCCTCAGGTCAAATAACAGGGAGGGAACAGAGCTCCTCCCATCAACAGAAAATTGGATTAAAGATTTACTGAGCATGGCCCTGCCTATCAGAACAAGACCCAGTTTCCCCTCAATCAGTCTCTCCCATCAGGAAGCTTCCATAAGCCTCTTATCCTTCTCCATCAGTGGGCTGACAGAATGAAAACCACAATCACAGAAAACTAACCAATCTGATCATATGGACCACAGCCTTGTCTAACTCAGTGAAACTATGAGCCATGCTGTGTGTAGAGATACCCAAGATGGACGGGTCATGGTGGAGAGTTCTGACAAAATGTGGTCCACTGGAGAAGGGAACGCAAACCACTTCAGTATTCTTGCCTTGAGAACCCCATGAACAGTTTGAAAAGATCAAGAAATGTTAGTTATAAACGGGGCTAAAATTACTTGAACCAAGTTCACCTTAAAGACTGAAAAAGAAAAATGTCATCTTTTATCTGACTACTTAAAATAAGTCACATTTTCATGAAATGATAAACTTCTTGAGAATAGGGACTATATTTTTCCCATTCCCCTCAGGGCCCCAACATAAGATAAGTACTCATGTACTTTTGGGGATTTGAAACTGCTAGTTTAACAGATCTTTGAAGGTTATATAGTTTAATATCTTAAATTTACAGACAAATAAATTGGATAACAGTTTTATGCAATTTATTCTGAGGTCACATGAGTTTGCACAAACTCTGGAAAACAGTGAAGGACAGGGAAACCTGGTGTGCTGCAGTTCATGGGGTCAAAAAGAGTCAGACACAACTTTAGCAACTGAACAACAACAATAACACACAGCTAGCATAACAGATCGTGGGAGTAGACCCAAAGTCTCCTGACTCCAGGCCATGTTTGTGCGTTATACAACACCATACCACTGAATTGAGTCAATGTGAATTGTTCAAGTGTGTGGCTCTGCATACCAGAAAAAAGGGAGACAATTCTCTTTGAATGAATTGTTTTTCTTCTTTTCCTTTTACAAAACTAATGACTTCATACATAACCTTGTTTGCTGAAAGAAGCACTATTATTAGTGTTAGTGCTAAACAGTGCTAAAAGAAGCACTATTAAAGAAGGATTATTTTCTATGAATATAAATCCTCTATTATTTTCAAAAAATAATTTATAGCATAAGGGCAATTTTTCTGGGGTAATAGTTCAACTCCTAACCTCTGTGGTTAAGGATATGCCCAGGAATAAGCAAGAAATACAGCTTTAATTAGAGATCAGGAACGATCTGACTTGTGCATAAGAATCAAGGTGTCTCAGATAGAGACATACCTAGCAAAGAAGTGAAGAGGGAAAGAAAGAGCTGTATATATGTGAGGTGGGTCAAGCTGGGACCTAAAATACTAAAAGATGGATATACTTAGCTGATTTGGGGGAGGTTTTGAAGAAGGGAAAACTAAATGTATACTGTCTTTATCTACTTTTCCACCTCCCTTTAGGGTGAGGCTGAGTAGAATTGGAGTTTCTATCGTGATTTGTTTAGTAAAAGGCTGCCACACAGTCGAGGGTTTGCTTGTAGCACTATAAACTCCCAATAGACCTCTGACTGTTCAGTTGTTTCACGCAATGTTAGAAATACAAGATAACATGTACAGGGTATCTTAACTTTCTTTTTCATAACAGAGGTGAACTATGGGGGCAGGGTAGGGAGGATGTATAGGATAAACACAGCTGGGCTGAATAGAGCAGGGACCCATGAAAGACAGGTGTATGTAAATATAGGTGAGGACAGCAAGAGATGTAACATAACGACAACTCTCCATGTCCAAGAAAGGCTGTCCATAGCTTACAGCCAGGAATAGTAACAGATTACCTAGAAAGAGACTACACCTGTTTTGTTACTTAAATAGTCCCTTTGGGCCATTGATGGATATAGCAGGGAATGATAAAAGATGCAGTGGATACACAGAGAGAGAAGGTGGTTAGAGTGGATATGGGAAACTAGTCAGGAGGTGCAACCCTATGTACTGTAACCCACCAGGCTCCTCCGTCCATGGAATTCTCCAGGCAAGAATACTGGAGTGGGTAGTCACTTCCTTCTCCAGGGGATCTTCCTGACCCAGGGATTGAACTCAGGTCTCCTGTATTGCAGGCAGATTCTTTACCATCTGAGCCATCAGTAACTTCAGCCAAAGTGAAATGATACCAACTTAAATAACAAAGGGTTATAAGTGCTGTCAAAAAGATATTTGAATGTTCTAAGAAAGCATTACATAAAATTTTGGTGCCATAAACCTGAAAAGCTAAATGAAATGAATGTTACATAGGAAACATGAATTACTGATACTGACTCTAAAAAAGAAAACTTCAGTAGACTGGGCTGCACCAGGGGTGAGAGGTGGGACTGAGGATAGACATTTTTACATGCTTTTTACTTGCTCACTGTCACCTCTCAAACTACGATGATTAACCAAAAGGGTTCTATCAAATATTCAGAATGAAGGTAATATGTATGATATTCACATTTTTCCAAAATCAGAAAAGAAGGAATTTTCCTAATTCATCTTACAAGGTTAGAATAACCTAGGGACCAAAATCTTGCCAAGAATCATTCAAAACTGTAGACCAACCTCTTAAAACACATAAATAATAAAATATAACAACTGGTTCTAAAGGCATATTTGTAAACTATATTGGGTCCAAATATGCTTTATTTCAGAAATGAAAAGCTATTTAAATACTAGAATATCTATTTATTAATAGGGTAAAAGATTTAAAAAGCAGAAGGCCAAGAGCCATAGCATAAATCAGAGGCTGAAGAAGCAGCCAGTGTGGGCTCCAGTCAAGAGAGGTAAAGAGGATTATTCTAAGCAAAGAAGAGGGACAGTAAGTCAACTAAAGTATATAGGTTGAGTCTGTAAATTAGAGATTTGGTGACCTTCCCTGTTTGGGGGTCCTTCAACTACAATAGGAAGGTCTATCACGTTGTGTGCTCAGTCTCATCCAACTCTTTGTGATTTCATGGACTGTAGCCCACCAGGCTCCTCTGTCCATGGGATTTTCCAAACAAGAATACTGGAGTGGGTTGCCATTTCCTACTCCACCCAAGAACTGAACTGAGTCTTGTGTTTCCTGCATTGACAGGCAGATTCTTTACCACTGGGCTACCTGGAAAGCAAGAAAAGATCCTTCCTAAGCACAAATAATTCAAGCTGTTTAGTATTCCCCATGAAGCTCCCACTGGTGTGTTACCAGCAAAGCTGGAATTTAAAAACAAAATTAGTAGTACCTAATAAAATCACAGATTTATTTGTGAAATTGTCTGGTGATAAGTCATATCAGCCCAGAGATTATACCTGTGAGATGTAAATATCTCTAAGGAGAACTCAGTTGATCAACAGACAATTGGGTTAGTTGATACATATGGGCTTTGGCTGCAGATGGCCCTGAGGAGGAAACTGGCCCTTGGAAATTGGCCCTGAGGAGGAAATTGGTCACTCACTTGGTGACCTTGGGTCATTTACTTCAACTGTCCAAGAGTCTATATTCTCATCTGTAAAGTGGGGATAATATGACATATCTCTCAGGGCTGTTATGAGAACTAAATGGGATCGTGAAAATGAAGAAGTTAGAACAAAATCTGGCATGTAGTAAAGCATAGTAGCCCTTACCTTATATTGATTATCATTGTATTTGTTGAAACTGCGGCTGATGGCCAACCTTTCATGTGTGCTTTCTCCTCTGACCACCAGGGAGCACACTGAAGTTGCCCTTCTCAGGTGAGACCAGTCTCCAGTCTGAGCCCTCAGAAATGCTCTGGGTAAGTCGCTCAGAAGAGCAAATCAACCTTCTGGAAAGGCATAAACAAATATCTGCTTTCTTCCTGATATGTTAGTTCAGCAAGGAGTGCGCAGGGCAGAAGTTAAATAGTGGCTGAATAAAAAATTATATATAAGTATCAAGGTACACTAGGTTTCTGGCATTAGGAAGCAAGGTAATTTGAGGTATTAACTTTCATTTTCTTTTATATTTCAGAATACTTCATTACTTCTTTGAAGTACTAGTCTACACATAGTTTCATTTTCTCTCTCAAAAGAACACTGTGAGGCACACAGGGCAAAGAACAAATTTTACCTATTTAACTGGTATGAAAACTGAGGCTCTGAAAAGTTTAGTGACTCATTCAAAGTCAAAGAGGTATTTGGTGTCAGAATCTGAACCACCCAGATCTTAAGATATCCTGTTCAGGGATATTCTTTTGTTTCTGTCCCTACCTTCATCCATCCCTATTTCCTTCCTTCCCTTCTTCTTTTCCTTCTTTTCTCTTCCTTCCTTCCCTCCAGCTCCTCCTCTTTTCTTCTTCATTATGCAGTATTTCACACATATATATGTCTGATCTAAACAAAATGAATGCCCATTAATCCACCATCCAGCTTAAGAAATATGATACAACCAATACTTGTGAAGCTCCACAAATTCCACCCCTAACTGTAATCACTCTCCTGGATTTTGCCATAATGGTTGCCTTTTCTTTCTAGTTTGATCATCTTATCACTTATGCATCCCTATAATATCTATATTGCTTTATTCTGCCTATTGATGAACTTTCTATAAATGGAATCATACAGTCTGTATTCTTTTTGGCTACTATACATCTGAGATTCATTCCTGTTGATGTGTACAACTGTAGCTCATTTTCACTGCTTTAGAATACGCCATTGTATGAATATACCACACTTTATTCATCTGTTCTCCTACTGATGGGCGTTTGGGTTGTTTTTCATTATGTGCTAGTCTAAACAAAACTGCATACAACTCTTGTACATGTGCAAGAGTTCCTCCAGTGAAATTACTGACTCATGGAATGTACCTACCTACGCTTTAGTGGCTAATGCCAAATTGTTTTCCAAACTGCTTGCACCAGTTCCCGTAAGCCTATGAATTCCAATTAGTCCTTATTTTCATCAACTTGAAATTGTCAGAAATTTTAGCCAATTTCACACCTTGTGCTCATATGTTGGATTCTAAACTCTGCTCTCCTAAAAAAGGAACCAGAGTTTCTTGGGGAAATGGTTGATTCCAGGGTCAAGGCAGGTAATATAAGGATGAGCTTAGAATACCTTTTTCCAGATGATAATAACATGCTCCAAAAGCAAAACAAAATATAGAGGCCAATCCAAAGTAGCTCCTAAGTGCCAGAGCTGGAACAATTTAAGCAGCAAAATAAATAATTATAGTGTTAGATTATAATTCATAAGTATAATAAATGAGCCAATACTGATAAAATAATCAAATAAATAAGTGGTAGAAATGGGACAACTCTTCCTTATGGTAGAATTTGAATATAAAAGGAAAGAAAAAAAATAAAATCACCATCCAACACCACAATAACAACTTGAAGATGAGTTGCATCAATAGATGATAAAATTGATGGGTAAAAGTTTGAGGAGAAATAAAGTCTGCATGATTACAAAAAATCTCCCCCAACATACTTATTAATTACAAAGGGAAAGACATGATTTTATGGTGGAAAATCTTGGCAGAAACTATGTTAACCAACTGGGTTAACACCACCAATAATAAGACATATCAACATCATGAACCCTGTGATATATGATGTAGCGAGGTAATAGTATTTCATGGTATTCTCATCTACCCGGAGAACCTCAGTCCATTCATGAAAAAACATTAGGCCAACTCAAACTCAGAGACATTTAGCAAAATCACCTACATTCTCCAAGAATATCATGGTCCTGAAGGACAAGGAAAGACTGAGGCACTATTACAGACCTCAGGGAACCAAGGACAATTAACAATGAAATGCAATGTGAGATACTAGATAAAATCCTGGAATAGAAAAAGGACATTAGTGGCAGATTCGTGGCAAAATTTTAATAAGTTCTTCAGTTTAGCTAGTAGTACTGTACCTATGCTAATTTCCTGGTTCTGATGATTATAGTATGCTAATGTCAGATGTTAACATTGGGGGAAGCTGGGTGAAGGATACACGAAACTGTACTAATCTGGCACCTTTTCTATCAGTCTAAATTTAGTTCAACATAAAAAGTTTTAAAGACAGTTCTTGACTAGTCCAAATTTGTAAAATTGGTAACTAACTGTGAAAAGAAATAGGTGTAGGTATATGAAAACAGGTGTATGACAACAAAGGTAGAAGCAGAATATCATCTGTATGCTTGATTAAGAGCCTTGTGAGGAGGGTGAAAGAGTGAAAGAGCTGGCTTAAAATTCAATATTCAAAAAACGAAGATCATGGCATCTGGTCCTATCATTTCATGACAAATAGAAGGGAGAAAAGTGAATTTTCCTGGACTAAAAATTCACTGCAGATGGTGACTACAGACATGAAATTAAAAGATGCTTGATCCTTGAAAGAAAAGCTACAACCAACCTAGACAATGTATTAAAAAGCAGAGGCATCATTTTGCCAACAAAGGTCCGTATGTTCAAAGCTATGGTTTTTCCAGTAGTCATGTATGGATGTGAGAGTTGGACCATAAAGAGGGTTGAGTGCCGAAGAATTGATGCTTTCTAACTGTGGTGTTGGAGAAGACTCTTGAGAGTCCCTTGGAATGCAAGGAGATCCAGCCAGTAAATTCTAAAGGAAATCAATTCTGAATATTCATTGGAAGGACTGATGCTGAACCTCCAATACTTTGATCACTTCATGCAAAGAGCTGACTCATTGGAAAAGGCACAGATGCTGGGAAAGATTGAAGGCAAAAAGAGAAGGGGGTGGCAGAGGATGAGATGTTTATATAGCATCACTGACTCAATGGACACGAGCTTGAGCAAACTCTGGGAGATAGTGAAGGACAGGGAAGCCTGTAGTCTATGGAGTCGCAAAGAGTGGGGCACAAATTAATGACTGAACAACAACAATGCTTGAAAAAGTTGTTGGATAATGTGGCTCAAGTATGAATGAGGCAACAGTAAGTTTCTTACTACCATCCCCAAACCTAGACAGACTGACTATCCACCTAGCCAGGCAGCACTAGACCCTAAGATCTATCCATCAAGGGCAGTGGCTTTATAAATAAGGTCACTCATGCACTGTCTCCCTGAAACAAGCCTATTAAAGGAGGTAGAGGTCAGGTGCACTCAAGCTTATTCTCCTATATTTACTAATGAGGCAGTTTTTTTTTCCCATTCCCCTGAAGCTAACTAACCTTGAGAACTAGACAGATGCCAGCTATATTAGACCAATACAGTTCCTCCCACATGGTAGCAAATATCAAGCACTAGGAATAAGCATTTCCTGCAATCATCAGCTACAAATGTTCCAGGTCAGTGATTTTGGTAGGGGAAGATTTTATACTTTAGATTCTATTCCTTTATTGATTATGGAATGATTCAGGTCTTCTGTTTCTTCTTGAGTCAATTTCAGTAAGTTATATAGTTTTTATATACTTTTTCATTTAATCTGTATCTTCAAAATGTACTGTCATAAAATACCACCATCTCTGCCTCATCGCTGGAAGCAAGTGTCAACTTCTGGGCCTGGGGAGGCAGGCGTTGACCAGTGGTGGGCATTTTATCTTTTGCCGCCTATGATGATGGCTATTCCTATCCCCACATGGGTGGCTTGACCTCAGACAAGAAGAGAGCCTCTAGTGAGAGACAGGATTAGGGAAGTAGGAGATTCCAACATCTGTATGTTTGAAATATTATATAATTCTAAAAAATAAAAGAATGATTAATGGTTAGTTAAGTGAAGGAGGTAATAAACACAACACAGGTGGAAAGAGAAGCATGTGCAAAGGCATGGAGAAATATAGGAAGTATGAGCAACATGCCTGATGAAGGTGCTTAGCAAGCAATGGAAGAAGAGAAATGGGAGAGTATTGGGGGAGGGGGTGAAACCATGAAACTCAGACTGGGACTTGAACCTATAGTCCTTTAATTATGATCACACACTTGGTTCCAGGACTTAATGAAGCTCAGGTTCTTGAGGTCTCATTTACAGGAAGAATTCAGGGAGAGACAAAGTGAAAGAAGTGAAATTATCTAGAGAGAAACACACTCCATGGAGTGTAGGCCATCTCAGAAGGTGAGAGAAGCCTCAGGGTATGGGGTTGTCAGTTTTTATAGGGGTGAGTAATTTTATGGGCTAACATGTGGGAGGAATATTCCAGCTATTTGGGAAAGGGTGAGGAGATTTCCAGGGATTGGGCCACCGCCCACTTTTTGACCCTTGTGGTCTGCTTTGAAACTGTCCTTGCACCTGTGGGTATGTCATTTGGCTTGCTGATGTGGAACAACGATTGTCTACTGAGGTTCAAGTCTAGTGCAAGTCCATTCATCTGCCATCCTGGAGCCATTTGGTTCTAGTCAGTTTATGTGGTGTCATCAGGCTATATAATTCTTTTTTTTTTTTTTAAAAAAAAACATTGTTTATTTATTTTTGGTTGCTCCTTGGGGCATGTGAAATCTTAGTTCCCTGACCAAGGACAGAATCCGTGCCCCCGGCATTGGAAGCACAGAGTCTTAACCACTGGACCACAAGGAAGTCCCTATGGCATTTTTTTCAAAAAAGGTTGTGCTCTGCTCCCTTCTCTCCTGTTTCAGAGGGGGTATCAGAGTCAAATTCTACTGAAAGGAAGTCAAAAGAAGCTATAGCTGCTGCCAAACCATTTAAAAGACAGAGCAAAGAGAGGTGTTTGGTAGACAGCACATATGAACTCTCATTCAGCATCCCAGTGAGAGGGACTATTTTATACTGAGCATGATAACGTAGCAGGAGCTTTACGTCCTCCATCCCATGTAACCTTCCCAACAACCCTGAGCTAGAGAGAGAGTAGATTATTATTCCTCCTTCGCATGGAGGTTAGCTAACCTGACCAAGATCACACAGCTAGTAAATTACAGAGCCTGGAAGCTGTCCACAGGTGTCTGTTTCTAAAGTCAATGTTCTTAAGGGAAAAAATATATATTGTAAAATTCAGCCGTTTTTAGCATATGATCCAAATGAGTTTCAGTGAGTTTAATACAACTGTGAAACTATCTCCACAATCCACTTTTGGATTCTGGCTAGAAGTCTACTCAATTTTTTTTTAACATTGCTGACTTTATGTCTTCCCCTATATATTTAAATTTCTCATATCCCATCGACTCTTCTCACCCCAACCCCCCCACATACACACTTAAGAATTCCCCCTCCCCCACCCACCAAAACACCTTGAGCCCTCAATAATTGCACTTGCATTTGTTGGACTGTAATTCATAGTCTATGAATTCTCTCTTACTGGGCCATGCTCCTTAGGACAAGGACTATGTTTCACCTTATTTTTCTTGCTCCCAGTACAGTTTATGATTGGTGCTAAAAATACTGTTAATTCTCTTCCTTCAAAACTTCAAAATTAGGATGTTTAATAACTTCTTGGGCTTTCCTGGTAGCTCAGCTGGTAAAGAATCCGCCTGCAATACAGGCGACCTGGGTTCAATCCCTGGGTTGGGAAGACACCCTAGAGAAGAGATAGGCTACCCACTCCAGTATTCTGGTCTGGAGAATTCCATGGACTGTATGGTCCATGGGGTCACAAAGAGTCGGACATGATTGAGTGACTTGCACTTCAACTCAAGAATGTCTTAATACAATCTCTTAAACAGTAGGCAACATTCAATGAATAATTGGTTACTTTTTAGCTTGATTTGCTGTTTATGGCCAGATCCTGTGTATTTCTGACTGGTTTCACTTGTTTTCTGCTTCCTTTTCCTATTTTTGTTCTTCTTTCTCACCCATTTTAGAGAAGGCAGAGAAACACAAAGCATAAAGAAATTAATGCTTTTAGGCAAAGAGGAATATATATATACATACACACACCATTTTTGGATTAAAAAATGAATCATCTACCATAATATTTTGTGAAAAGTTGGCCTGTTATTAATATCCTGCCTAATATGGTTGGATCCAGGAACACAGGTTGGTTTTTTTTTTTCCCTACTGGTCCTAAAAATAATTTTCAAGGGAAGTTTTAGCAAGCTATAGATGCCTGGCCTTTATACACTTGCTTAACATTTCAAAGGTGAAGAAACTAGGTCATTTGGCATTGCATTTCTCCACCTCGGCTGTCACTGAATGACCATGGATCACAACCACCTGAGTTTCAGCACATCATCTCTCCAAGAACCAGCAAGCGGTAGAGCCTTTGCCATAACTCCTAAGTCTAAGAATTGTCTACAGAACACCATGTATGAGGATAGCTTTTCTTGCTAATTTTTATATCCTGTGGCCTACAACATTTGATTTATCTATTCCGTCCTCTTATCTGACCTCACAGAGAGATGGTGGCAGAGCCTAGTTAGGAGATTCAGTGGGCATAGGGAGGTCAACAAGTGGCTGGAACTCACTTATGATTACCAAACTCTTAACAAATTCTGTATTCTCATTATTCTTTACTTGAAAATTCACTAGTAAGTGAAGCCAGTCAAACTAACTTCTAAACTTAATTAATAAGGACTTTGTGAGGAATTAAATGGGGGATACAAAGACCTTTGTCTCACTCAAGTTGGAGTCTCAGATCCACAGTAAAGTAGCTTCTCTCCTCTAGGTACAAGATAGTGCCTAGAAGTAGCTAGAAATGATGGATCTCAAAACTGCCAGAGAACATTCTGGTAAGAAGTTCTGGGACATCAGATAGCCTCCAAAATGTTTATCGCATAAGTAGAAGATATTTTACATGAAGGGGCTTAGTTGAGAAGCTGAAACTGATTTTATCTGTAAATACATTCTCTTTTTGTCTGCAGTTGTGATTTTTTAAATTTTAGATTTCTATTTTTCCTTGTATATTTCTTAAACCCCTTTAGGCTTCATATTATCTCAGTTCACTGGCATCTGTGGCCTGGCACCTGTTTTGACTAAGTCATCACATGTCTTTCCCTACATAGTGCAGCCCCTGAAGCCTTATCTGCTAGGACCAGCCTTTGGCTGCCCTGGAAGGGCCTCCCCAGTTGCTTGCTATATGTTTTTCTCCAGAAGAAAACAAGAGAAAATTAACAAGGTTGATTTTACCTTCCATACAAGGAATTATATTGTGGCCTTCATTTATTGTTGAGCCTTTTTAAAACTTACTGAGTTCTTTCCATGTATTAACTTATTTAAACAGTATAACTATATGAGGTAGATACCCTTGTGTGTGTGTGTGCTAAGTTGCTTCAGTTGTGTCTGACTCTTTGTGACCCCATGGACTGTAGCCAGCCAGGCTCCTCTGTCCATGGGATTCTCCAGGGAAGAATACAAGAGTGGGTTGCCATGCCCTCCTCCAAGATACCCTTATAGTGGCCCATTATACAACAGAATAAATAAAGCAAAATTGTTGAAAAAAAAATTTGCCCAATATCATGTGGTTAGTATCGGATAGAGCCAGGACTGGAATCCAGGCAGACTGACCCTAAAGCCCACACTCTTACCACTGTGCTACTGAATTTCCTTTGAACCTCCAAATCATGTTTTTTCCCTGATGGATAACAACAAATCCCCAGGAATACACTTATGTTAGAGATTCAGCCTGGGAATTATGAAAATTGGATTTGTCTTCTGCGCTTTAATCACCTGTAAAGGAAGAGCATTCTAGGTAGGGAAAATGCTCGTGCAAAGGTCTAATGGCCATAGGGGAGAAGAAAGGCCAGTGTTAGGGGCAGTGGGAAGCTGCTGTGGTGTTTCACGCTGAGGAAAGAAGGGGATTAGTGGTACCACAATGACAAAGCTCACCCTGTCTAGCTAAAAGAGAGCAAAAGTGGATTCCAGGAGATTTGTTACTGATAAAATCCAGCCATGAGGCAATAGCAGCTTGGGATAGGGTATTGCTATAGTGTGTGTGGTGGGGGTGGGGGTGGGAGGGCAGAAAGCTGTCTTTTTTAAAAAAGAAGTATTTATTTGGCTGCACGGGGATAGCTTACAAGATCTTTAGTGCAGCATTCAAACTGTTAGTTGAGGCATGTAGGATCAAGTTCCCTGACCAGGGACTGAACCTGGGACCTCTGCATTGGGAGCATGAAGTACTAGCCAGTGGACCACCAGGGAAGTCCCCCAAAAGTTATCTTCCTGGTTAAAACTAAGATTTGATGATGCATACAGCCTTTAACAAAACATTCCAGAAATTACACTTCCGAATATGTGTTACTGCCTTCAAAGTGTCATATTGGGAGGTGATACACCCATTTTAATGATGCTTCATGGCTCTAAACAATTTTGCAAAGCCTCTTTTAGAACTCCCTTCAGAACCAGTTTATAACCAAACCAGAGAAAAAGACATTACTCTCTATACAGTCATACTTCATAACTCCCCAAAGCTAAGAGAACTATGTAATATTGTTAAACTGATGCAGCTTAAAAGAACTTCCCTTTATGAGTCTGACTTTTCAACATATATACTGAGAACACTTCAGTAAGAAAACAAACAAATATATGGGGGGAAAAAAGCTAAGTTGTCTGATTCTTCATCAAAGAATGAGGATACATTCTTTAGGCAAAGAAGGAGACAACTTGGAAAACTCAGAGGCAGAAGAAATTCTTGGACAGTCAGGAGGGAATTTATTTTTTAAGGGAGCAGATAACCAATAAATCTTAGGAGACTGGCAACAAATTTCTCACAGGGGGAAAAAAAAAAGAATGAAGTTATAGCCATCAGTTTTTAGAAGAAGTAGGAGCATGGTGGGGAAGAGTTCAAATTTCAGAACCAAGTCTAGGAGTCAAACTCAGATGCTCTACTTAGCAGATTTGCATAGATTCTCTCTGTGCCCTACTTTCCCCATCTGTAAAATGAAGACATATATGTCAGGAGTTGCGTAAGGTTTTACTAGTGGAGCCCAAGTCAATCACTCCTGCTGGGAGCCATCAGGATGCCCCCTTGCTCGGATGACAAGGTCATGAGACTAAGAAAGAAATTGCAAAGCTGACTTTCTTTATCAGGGCATCCTGGGCAAGCCCCCCCGCCCTGGTATTTTTCTTGGGAGTTCTGTCCATGCTCCAAACATTGGCTCATCTTAGTAGGTCAGTCCCAGTTGGAAAGAATTCGTCCTGAGATAATCCCTCCAGACCTTATCGACCAGAGGATCTGGGAAGGTGGATCGCCTTCCCGGGGCTAAGGAGGAATGAAAGGGACATTTAAATAGATTACTACTCCTTACTGGGGAGTTTACCAAGAGTTCTCTGGGGGTCATGGCAAGGCCACCACCAGAAAGGCTCATACTTGGGTCACCTTTCCACCTCCCACTCCCTCGACCACTCCACGGAGGAGGCTCCCTTCCTTGAAGAAATCAGGCTGGAATGGGACTTAGGAATGCTCATAACTGTGGCCAGCATAGTTGGAGATATTGATTGCTTTAGGATAATGTAGACATAGGAATTCATTATAGTGGCTATAAGGTTAATAGGGTTTTATTGCTAAAGCAGTGCTGCTAGACTGTCTCTTAGTCCTCTTTCCTCTTTCTAAACTGTCTCTTTGTCCTCTTTCCTCTTTCCCCTAAGAACTGAAGTAGGTTACTAGAATAAACAGTCTCAAGCTTAAGCCCTTCCCTCTAGCTGCTACATAGTTGTACCTGATAAGAGAAATGTAACCTTTCTGCTTAAATTGATGTACTTATCATGACTGAATGAAGTATACTGAAGACATTCAAATGGTAAACATACTATTGTTAAATCTAATTACATAAAAATCTGACTTCTGCAAAGGGAATGTTTCATGATAGATTGGGGAATGAGCTCAATGATAAGGTTGCTATGGAAGGTAGGAAACAAAAAATTGTATAGAATGATAGGTGATGTAATGATGTAATGGGGATGTCTTTTGGCTATAAAACTGTAAACCAACCATAAACGAGAGAGACTTCTCCATCATCCCACAAACTAACAGCAATAAGAGAGACTGCTCCATCACCACACATCGACACAGCTCAGTTTTTCCGCCGACGCCACTCATCCCTCAAGACCCCCGGACCCCGCTGGGGCTGGACCCCGGCACACTCCCCCAATTTCTCTCATCTCAACAACTTTTCTTCAGGTTAAAGAATAGGAAACTTGAGGGAGGGAGGCAGGAATGAAGGGGCAACCCTCCAGCAACTTTCTGGCTTCCCTTGCTTCAGCTTTCTTAGCTCCACAATGCCAGGGCACAGAGAGAAAAATGCCTGGCAACTTTATCAGCCTCTTTTCAACAGACATTCCCAGAGCACCCTGTTATTTAAGGAAAGCAGCAGCCCATTTAAGTCCCTGAAACTCTGAAAGTAACTGAAACAATCTCAATGCACAAGAGCAGGAGACTGGTTGAACTGTGAGATATAATACCCTAAGGTAGTCACATGATGGAATTATAATTGGAGACTATTAAGTGACATGGGGAGATGTTCATAATGAATTAAGTAAATATTGCCATGAAACAGATTCCCCTCTTTTTAAAATAATTGGTTTATACGGGAAAAATTAGAAGGAAATAAGAATTGTTAACAATTTAACAAATGTTAAATGTAAAGAATTTTAACAAATTCTAAGTGGTAGGAATATGGGTGTTCAAAATTTTTTCCTTTATAAGCCTTGTACAATGAACATAATATTTTTAACATACAGTATCACATGTAAATCTGATATGGCATTTGAAAAACAACTCCACAGGGAGAAATTATGACCACTTTGTTCACCCTATGATGCTCCATGTTGAGACATATAGTTCAGACTTCCTAACACCACAGGCTCCTGGCCCCGCAGTGGGCTTGTACCCTCTTCAGCATTCACATCTTGACAGTCACCTCTCTGGTTGGCAGCAAGATTAACAAAGGAAATTCCTGTCCTATAGCCTCTGCAGGAGGCCAGATCTCCACTTGAGTAGACAGTGGGAAAGGGGAGAAAGCATATGGCCCAGACTTTCTTGAGTTTGTAAAATAGGAGTATAGTGTGAGTAGTTAAAATACACTTTATCACTGCTGTAGCTGTTAAGAATAACTACCATTATTATCCACACACTTCCTTTGTGCTGGATGCCACTTGCATCATCTAATTTTCATGATGGCCAATTAGGTGTTATCCCTGTTTCACGGATAAAGAGGTCAGACAATGTGCCTAAGTTCCTAGTGCGAGGAAGTGGCAGACGTAAGGTGCTTGGGAGATTGCAAAACTGTTTCAAAATGGCCTCCATCATTCTTTGCACTGCTCTGTGAGATGAGCATTCTGTGTTTTAACTTGAGAAATGAAGGGACAGATGGCTTCAAAGGCCTTTCTGAGGTTCTTCATAGCTGATCCCAAAGGCCATTTCCAGTTTTGGCTGCAGTAGAGGAGTTGTGTACTGAATGGGTCAATGGTGAAGCCAAACATTTTGGGTATGTTACCCCAGATGATGAGAAGCAGATTTTAATCTGACCTTGAAGAAGGCAAGGTGTGGCGGGAGACCAGCAAACAACCAGATCATGGTGGTAAGATTGCTAAGGAGATAATCCTGTACAGAGGATACAGGACCAGCTACTCTGGAGCTTGCTGGAAGAAAGGAGAGAGCCAAGGCAGAAGAGCCCAGGTTCTTGAATGAATTTGATGATTGGTGCACCAGCTCAACCCTACCTGTAAAAGATAGTGGCTCCATTCACATGGCCGTGAAATTATTTTGGCCAGGTGTGTGGGCTATCATAAAACTGTATTTTATTCAGGTCCTGAATAAGACACTCTGCCACTAATTCTTAAAGTACTATATGTGCTAATATTGACTTTTTAATATGCTCACATAACAGAAAGACAATGTGGCTATAATAATTTACTGCATTTTCATTTCTTATTTGGGACAATACCAAATGTTGTTTGAAGTAGTAAACTGGGACATTGAGTTATTTGCATACTATCTATACTATTTATTATATCAGAAGTAAATGCTCATGTCTGGTCTTAATGGAAGTAAATTTTCAAAATTTTTGTTGTTTAGTTGCTAAGCTGTGTCTGACTGTTTTGCAACCTCATGGACTGTAGCCTACCAGGCTCCTTGGTCCATGGGATTTCCCAGGAAGAATACTGAAGTAGGTTGCTATTTCCTTTTCCAGGAGATCGCCGCGAACCCAGGGATCAAACTCACATCTTCTGCATTGGCAAATGGGTTCTTTACCACTGAAAAACCAGGGAAGCCCCAAATTTTCAAGCTAGTGATCTCGGCAAATTTTTAACTTAGTAATCTTGATTTTTTTTTAAATTTTTTTGTGTGTGTGTGTGTTAGGAGAGAGGGAGAGACAACAGAAGAGGAAACATTTTCCCAGAATCATGAATTAGCAACCTTGGATCCTTGTCACTCCAGTATTCTTGCCCAGAAAATCCCCTGGACAGAGGAGCCTGGTAGGCTACAGTCCATGGAGTTGAGAAAAGTGTTGGACTGAGCATGCACATGCAGATCCTTGTCTAGGCTCCGTCCTCACCTAGCTAAGTAATTCTGAATAAATCTCTTAATCTTCAGATTACTCACCTGTACAATGAGATTCTAAATGGCAGGTGATGTTTGATGTTGTTAATATTCTGTGTGACAAGCTAGCATTCCACAGGTATCCATAACAAGAGTAAAAGATCTTCAGTCCAGAGTAAGTATCCCTAAATGTCAAATGCTATGAGACAGACATTTGTGAATGGCTGTTTTTATTCTCCAGTGTATGGATGGTGGGCACTCTGAGAGCTTTGATGTCAACCTGTAGGAAAGTTTCCCCTCACTTTGTCCTCACCTGATGTGGAGAAAAGGAAGAGGAAGTGGGTAAGAGTATAGGATTTGGAAGCTGCATTCCTGGGAGTTCAGACTGGAACTCGCCTCCTCCAGTTGCTCAGACCTGACCTCTAGTTAATGACAAATACAAGCTGAATTCAACTATCCCTGGATGATATCAACCCCTTGCTTGGATTTGTCAAGCCTTGGATCTGTGCTCTCCCAGAAGTAAGGAACTGTTCTTTGAGATCCTAGGAGAAACTGTTATGCTCTAAGGATAAATAAGATACTAGAACTAACTACAAATGCTTAGGTCTTAATTCAATAGTGGATCACAGAGTTTAAAATGTGGAAATTACCTTTTCAAATGTATGGTTAATTATTCTGAGGATCTGACTGCCTGTCAGATATCTACTGGACTTTTTATGAGGATGAAATAGGAAAAACTCAAAAAGAAGACACTACACACTAGGAAGGGCAGCTTTCAGAAATACAGGAAGGGAAATTTCCCATGTGGTCAGGCAAACACACCAATCCTTACTATCTTTCTTGCCCACCAAAAAGCTCTGACAGTTATGCTTCAAAGGCTTGTGTGGTGGTTCAAGCCTACTTAGAAGTTTACAGGGCCCTATGCTAAGCTTCGGGTGTTTTCTTAGGTTCCTCTTGTTCAGTAGCCTCCAAATTTATAATTCTCATTTCACTCCACGCTCCCTTCATCTGTCCTCTAGGCTTTCAGTGTCTTCCACGAAACATATTTCTACCTCCAACCAAAACAGTGTAAGAGGACTGCCTATATGAAAGTGATAGGCGCTCAGTCGTGTCCGATTCTTTGCGACCCCATAGACTGTCCATGGAATTCTCCAGGCCAGAATACTGGAGTGTGTTGCCATTCCCCTCTCCAGGGTATCGTCCCAACCCAGGGATGGAGCCCAGGTCTCTTGCATTGCAAGCGGATTCTTTACCAGCTGAGCCACAAGGGAAGCCCCTGAGTGCCTAAGGGGAACCTATAAAAGTATTAGGAGACAGTGAGGGCCAGTTACTGCCCATAAGTCGGACACTTTAAAGGCTTTTACTTTAATCACCGTTTAGGATTTAAAACACCAGGAAAGCAGGAGCTTTCCTCCGCGAGCAGTGCCCACCTTCATCCCCAAGCTGCAGTTTCCCATGAGTAAAGGGGAGGCATCACCTCATCACTTTAAGATTCCGTCGACACTTCTCTACGTTGGCAGATAGATACTTTTCGACGCTTAAGCCCTTTCTAGCACCTCAACCGTCAAAGAACTCCAGAGGTTTACCTATTTCCCAGGCGACGCTCCGGGTTTTGTTTTTCTACTTCCCCCCGGAACAAGCCCGCCCACTAGCGTCAGAGCCAGCTCCTCACTGGTCCGGAAGTGTGCTCGTCTCCTCAGAGAGCCAATCAGAGCCTCACTTTCTACTCAGGGGATTTGAAAAACGGAAAAGACCTTGACCTGTTCCTGGGAGTAGGACGGGGGTGTGAATGATTGACAACTCGACTCTCCAATAGTCAGAGCCCTAGGATCTGCCCCTTCTGGCTCCAGGGCTAGAAAAGAGAGTCGATGCCGGCCGCAGTGATGAGTCCTGGGAGGCGCTGGCTGTTCGGCGGTTCTGAGGAGCGGCTGCTCCTGGTGGCCTTTTTGCAGGTGAGTGGTTGCTGTTAGCAGTGCTGTTGCGAAGGTTTTTCGTTTGTCAGTGATGTGGTGGTTTATTTCGGCGCGCTGGAGGGCCAGTTTCTTTCCTCCCCAGGTTCAGTCTGTGGTGGGAGTCTGGCACTCGCACGCCCACCCCTCAAGCTCCGACTCTCACTAATGCCCCAGGTGCCGCCCAGCTGTCCTCTTCTCAGAATAAGCCTGCCTAGTCTGCCAACGGAAAGGACCCCGCGTTGGTAGTGGTGTCTTGAAGGCAAGAATAAACAGGGAGTCGAAGGGAGTGATAACTCTACTCCCCTGGACGTCTCAGGTACCGGGTGTCAGTCAGAGCCCCGTCCATCGTAGGACTCCCCCTGAAAGGGCGCTTCCGTGTGTTCTCAGGGCCTTGGCACTATATTGAGGGCGATGGCAGACTTGGTCCTTGAAGGCTCAGTAGATAGAAAAATCCTGAACGTTATGAAAGGAGAAAGGTAAATATCTGCAGTGGTTTCATGGAGGGTTCAAATCTGGAACTAAATCACAGGTTCTTTGAACCACTACAAATGAAAAAGTAAATGTATTTCTTCTTCTTTCCAAGGGATGAGGGCCTTTTACTGGAGAAAGAGAGTAGAAATGCCGAATGTAAGTGAAATTCACAGTTGAGTTTTGAGGAACAATTGGTTGTTGGCTAACTTACTATAACTCTTATTACCTTACTGCCTCCGAAATTATGGAGGCTTAATGGCTTGTAAGTGGTACCAGAAATGTTAACTGCCCACTTTGGGGGGAAAAAAATCAGATGCAATCTTTCACCAGTAATTTCTAGGGTTTTCTATAATGAAAGCAGAACACGTGTCATTTTGTCTTTTAAAACTGTCTCCCCTGAGGCCAGGGGACTCGGTTTGTTCCATCCTTGTATTCATATGCACCTCACATACCACAGGTGCTGTACTCAATTGTGGTGGGGTTTAGAGAAGCATAATTCAATCAAATGGTGTGGAAGGAGCTCTGAGTTGGCAGTCAAGACACCTGGTTTTAGTCTTGAAGTTGTGTGATCTTAGTGAAGTGAAAGTCACTCAGTCATGTCCGACTCTTTGCAACCCCATGGACTATACAGTCCATGGAATTCTCCACAGCAGAATACTGGAGTGGGTAGCCTTTCCCTTCTCCAGGGGATCTTCCCAACCCAGGGATCGAACCCAGGTCTCCCACATTGCAGGCAGATTCTTTACCAGCTGAGCCACAAGGGAAGCCCAAGAATTGGAGTGGGTAGCCTTTCCCTTCTCCAGGGGATCTTCCTGACCCGGGAATCAAACTAGATTCTCCTGCATTGCAGGCAGATTCTTTACCAACTGAGCTACCAGGTGTAATCGTAAATCATTCAATTCTCTGACTCTTAACTTCTGCCTCTTTAAAAAGTGGAAGTTGCATTAGATTATTTCTGAGGTCCATGCCTGTGTTCAAAGTCGGTTTTAAACTAAAGATTCTTAAACATTTTCCATTACAAGTACATCAGCAAAATCTCATTACAGTAAATTCCTAACCAGTCTGTTAGCAAACGAAAGCTCCCAGCTGAAAGTGTCGTACCTGGTTCTTTTGTGTCCATATTTAAACCAAATCAAGTGGATCATTTTAGAAAAGCTGGTCATTGTCCAGAATGAACATTGTACAGAAGTAAAACATGGCAGAAAATGTCATCCTTTATTCCACTACTCAGAGACAGCTGCTGTTGATGTCTGGGTAGATCTTTCAGTCTCTCTTCCTCTTTTACCTGCTATGGTTGGTTGAAATTAAGTGGCACATTTCATTTTAAATTTATATTAAGTAATGACATCAAATTCAGCCACACCTCCATCTTTGTCTTGTGCCTGGAGCACGGAGGACACACCAGTGTCTGAACTGATGATGGGTCAGTTGAACATGGAATGAAATCTAGTGTGACAGGATATTTGTATGGGGAAATAGGACTAAAAGTATCACTGAATAACAAAACTCTAACTGAAACGTGGCCACAAATATGAAAAAACATAGTTTATAAAATGTAAAATAAATGTTAGCCAGTTCACCAAAGCATGTGAATTATAGAATATCACTTAGTATTTGGTATGCTTCTAGGACCGTGTCTTACCATCAACACCCCTGCCCTGAAACACATACAACATTTGGTTGGATTCCTCCTTCCCCTATCTAATTTAACCTTTTCTCCTTACCCCCATCCTCATTTTATTTTATCCCCAGCTTTTTGTTTCTGTTCATACCATCAGCAAGGTAGGATCACTTTCAAGGGCCTGAGGTCTGCATCCGTCCTCATGTGTTAGTCAAAGTCTGTGCCATTCAACCCAGAATACCTTGCATTCTTTGGTAAGGTGCTTCACCATCATCCCATTTAGTATTCCTCATAGCCCCTTGAGAAACAGTAATTTCATTATCCTCATCTTTATGGACAAGGAACCTGAGGTGCAGCAGATAACTTAAATAGTCAAGATGACACTGTCATTAAGTAGCAGAGCTGGAACTAAAGTCTAGGTTTCTTGACTTCACACTTTCGGGATTTGGTGGAAATGGTTTGTTTTGACACAAATGCTACTACTGCAGGGGAATAAGTAACCAGAGATAGGAAGGAGATGTCTTGAGTGGGTATTCTGCACATGAGGGATGCCATGCCAACTGGAACAGGTCACATGCCCCACGCACACACATCTCATTGCTGGACACTTTCCTGTGAATAAGGGTCTACCTGCTATGGTTTGTTACCTCTGTAACGTGGGGTCAGTCAGGGCTGTTAGAAGGTATAAAGTTGGAGAATGACAAGATAATAGTGTCTGGAAAACACCTATAAGTAATAGTGTTTTGCTCCTGGTAAAATAGTTGTTCTTATAATGCAAATACAAATGGAAAAGTTACCATCAAGCTTTCAGAAAAGTAATAGATGAGGAACAGGAGGTACTTTTGGATACAGCCATGTTTGAACTTTTCATATTGAGCTGGGCTCAGAGAATCTTAGGAACTGAGCTCCAGATTTCAGTTCCCTTAAGAACTGTTCCTTTTTAATTTATCAGAAACTTGGTTAACCTCTCTTTTTCCTATCCTCAAGTCTAGCCAGTCTATCTTCTATAGAGCTAGATCCCTAATGCAGTGGGGGTTGAGAGTCATTCAGAACTGCATAGTGAGGATTTAGACCTCCAAGTGGTGCAAACATGGTTGAAACACCCAAATGGTGTAGGGTAGCATTTGAATATTTATTATTGAAGAGAAAGCTTTGGATAAGAGCAACTCTGGCTCTGCATCCCTTATTTTATATTGCTTCAACATTCTTTCACTGATCACATTTCTTACTCAATTTTTGGAAACAGAAAACAAGCTGAGACTGGACTTTATCCTATAATTTTCCCCACCTGTTTATGAGTTGCCAGGTATGTATTCACCTGCTTCCACAGTGTGGAAGCACTGTGACAATTTATAAAGATGTCTAATAAAATTAAAGCACATCAAAATGACAGATTATATTTTTGAAGTTGGTTAACAAGATGAAAAACATTTTTCCCTATTGTTCTATTTTGAACCCATTATTTTTTTTCCTTTATTTATTTGTTTTTTTGAACCCATTATTAAGTAACTTGATGAAGCAAAATAAACTACTCAGACTGATTTAAATGTGCTTAGTATTGTCTTATGTGAAGGATTAAAAACAGTTATGAATGGGATTCTATTATTTAAAGTACTTGCAGTGCTGGCCAAGAATAAAGTCAGGTGATTTTAATAATGTTGGGATTATCCTATGACAGGATGCTTAAATGTTCAAACTGCTGATGTGATTAGTAGATCTGAGTAATCTCAGCTAGACCAGGGTTTAGGAAGCCAAGACCTTTGGGCCTACTATCTGTCCAGCCCACAAGCTATGAATGGCTTTTACATTTTTTTAATGGTTGAAATAAGTCAAAGACTAACAATATTTCATGTGCATGGAAATTACATGAAATTCTCATTTCTTTATCCATATGTAAAAGACAAAGTTCCAATATGTTTATTGGAACATAGCCTTATTTGTTCATATATACATTGTTTATGACTGCTTTCAGCTCCAGTGGCAGAATTGAGTAATTTTAAGAGAGACCATGTTGCCCACAAAGCCTAAAAAATTTACTCTTGGACCTTTTACAGAAAAACTTGCCCCTGCTTTTTTTTTTTGGCCTCCAGCTAAGCTGGAGTGTCTCTCACATCATTGCCTTCATCCCATTTCGACAGCAATTATGCTGCCCCCGGTCTTGATTAAATGTTACCAGAATAATTGCAAAAGATTCATAAGTATTGCCATCCATTCCTCTTACTTGTAAGTGCTGCCTGATCCTCCTAAAATACACATTATTAAAGCTTTAATAATGTCCCAGTACTTGCAGAAGCACCTATGTTCTTTGGCACAATGTCCTTTCAGGGCCAGTATTCAGCCTTATCTTTCTAAACTAGTGTCCTCCTACTTCCTTATTTTACCCTATACTTAGTATATGGTGATCATATAATTTTCCAGATGGGACCTTTAAGTGTGAAAGGGGCCCTATAATAATTATGTTGGGGAAACAGGTCTAAAGCAAGGCTGTTCTAGGCAAACCAGTTTGAACGGTTCTCCATAAATACCCATTCCCTTACTTCTACTCACTGTTCCCTTAGACCAGAATTCCTTTCCTTTTTTCTATAAATCTTAAACATCTTTTCAAATCCAGCTTAAATAGTGCCATGTCCATGAAGCATTATGCAAAAAAAAAAAAAACAAAAACAACCTCCTTTTCCATTTCCCTTATATATCAAGTGCTTACTTGTGCTGTGGATTACTTTCTGCTGTCGTGATATACACATATCACTTTTCCCCCATTAGTCGCTTGGAGGCATCATTCATGTTCGATTCTCTGCTCCTCCCAGGCCTAGTTTTATGCCATGTTCAAGTGAGATTTGCAGCATCTATTTGAAGAATGGGTTGTTTGACCAGACTTGGCAGACTGATGAGTATCTGGGGCTGTCAATGGATACAGTATCCATTTTAATGTAATTAAAGTCATGAGACAAGTTGGGTTTCCAGGGTAGGAGGACAGAGCATTGGGTGCCCATATAGTAGTGGAGCAGAGTGGGTCAGGGCATATGTATAGGCTTTGGGGTCCAGGCTGGCCTGATATTGAACTCTTGTTCTGCCAGTTACAGTCTTTGTCCTTTTGGGCAAGTTAGCCTCTCCTGAGTTTCTGCATCTATAAAATAGGAGTAATTGTAGTAACCTGTCCATAGAATAGTGGTTGAGGATTCAAATCGTCCCAAGCACATGATGAGCACTCCAGGAGAGGTAGCAGCCGTGGCATCATACAGGTTTCCCTGGTGGCTCAGATGGTAAAGAATCTGCCTGCAGTGCAGCAGACCTAGGTTCAATCCCTGGGTAGGGAAGGTATGCTTCACCATCCTACTACTGTTGCCAACAGGTGGGCAGCACCAGGATGTAACAATAGAAGAGGTGGGAGAAATGCAGCCCTGAAGTCTTAGAAGAATTTTTCTTCCCTTGATGGAAGTGCTCACCTTCAGAGGGGTCAAAGCAGTGGGAGCCCTGAGTGAAGATGGTCTCCACTTACTAAGAAGTGACTAATCAGCAGTCTTTCGAGAGACTGTTTCAGTAGAGTGGGCAAGGTACAAGGTAGGTGTCAGACGACTTAAAAAAAATAATGGCCAGAAGGAAGGGGAAAACAGCCAAGAAGGCAGGAAGAGGAGATGCAGAGTCATGTAAAAGATATGTTTGCTTAGTATTTTCTTTTTCTTTGAGCCACATCATATTTCACAAAGGCAGGCACCCTGAAGTGTGGTCACTCAGTGACCTGTGTGGCCCCTTGGGGCTATGAAGTAAATCATTGCCTAAAATCAGCACTTAATTCAAGTTCCAATAACCCTCGCTGAGAGAATAAATGAGGACCCTTAAAAATCAACTCCAGTATGGTATGCTTTACCAAAAGCAGCACACACCCCCCCCAAAAAACTTGATTTTTAAAAAGAATAGTTTTTAATTTTAAACATGGCCCCTCTTTCTAAGTTGGGGGTGTCTGTTGCCTGATTTGACGTTGTGCCCTGAGGTTCTCACGAGCAGTCACATGCTGAGCCCTCCTTTATACTCACCTTGTTTGTGAGCATCTCATGAAATATCTGCCTGGTTTGGAAAGACAAGCTGTGCCTGGAGATGCTCCTGTGAAGTGAAGCCAAGTGAGCCTAGATGTTCACACCCAGACTCGCAAGGTTTCCATGATGAGGTAGAAAGAACATGGGTGTCAGAGGCACAGGGCCTGGATGACAGCTGCAGTTTCACTTAGTGCCTTTGTGTTTTTGAACAAATCAATCTCTCTTTCCTCTGTGCATATTGTTAAGGCCATTTAGGAACATACTAAACTGTAACAGACACAAAAATATGATGGATGATTGTTCTTGGCTCTGCCTTTGCCATCAAATACATTGGAATTCTTGAGTTAAATCTTCCTAACATCTTGGACCTGCCAACTGACTGTTCATTTGTTTTTTTGGCCATACCGTGTGACATGTGAGATCTTAGTTCGAACCAGGGATGGAACCCACACTGCCTGCAGTAGAAGGGTGGAGTCTTAACCACTGGATTGCCAGAGATGCCCCCAGCTGACTGTTCTATGCTTTGGCAGTTACCACTAGAACTATTGGACTTCCCAGCTGGCATAGTGATAGAGAATCCGCCTGCCAATGCAGATGTCAGAGATGTGAGTTCAATCCCTGGGTTGGGAAGATCCCCTGGAGTAGGAAATGGCAACTCCTTCTAATATTCTTACTGGGAAAATTCTATGGGCAGAGGAGCCTAGTAGCCTACAGTCCATGGGGTCACAAAGAATTGGACACGACTCTGAATACTCATTGCACCACGCTTAGCCTTATTAGCACAATCATTTTTGCTTGTCCTTGATTTAGTCAACACGCCTATTAAGTACCTAGTATGTGTCAAGAGTCATGCTGGGTTCCAGAGATAGGCAGTGAGTCATCAGCTCTAATACAGTTTACAGGACACATAGACAGGGAACAAGCAATCCGTCACAGTGACCCATCACAACTGCACCCAATGTCATAAAGCAGGGGGCTGTGGGAAGGCACCTCACCACTTTCAATGGGTGAGAAAGAATGGCAAACACAGAAGTCTGAAAGCATCGTCCGCAAACTAGCAGCATCAGCGTCACCGGGAATCTTGTTGGAAATACAGTCTCATGCCCACCCCAGATCTACTCATTCAGGCTGTGGAAATGGGGCCTAGTAATCTGAAACAGTTCTCTTGGTGATTCCAATGCACATTAAAGTTTGAGAAACCACTAGCCTAGGGGAAATAACATTTAAACTAAGCTCTATAGTCACATCATTCAATATAGTAACCACTGGTAATGGGTGGCTATGGAGCCCTTGAAACTTGGCTAGTTCAAAGTGAGTTGTGCTTTAAGTATAAAATGCAGATCAGGTTTCAAAGACTTACTAAGAAAAAAAAAGGAAATACCTCATTAATTATTTTATATAGATCATATGTTAGAATGATAATCCTTTGAAACTAAAGGGTTAAATAAAATGAATTATTAAAATTTCACCTACTTCTTTCTGCTTAATATAACTTTTAGAAAGTTTAAAATTACCAATTTTAAAAAGCCTATTATATGTGGCTTGCATTACATTTTGATTGGACACAGCTGATGACTAGTGGGTCCAAAAAGCAGAGTGGGATTGAAGTGGCAGTTGGAGGGGAGGTGATGATGGGCAACGATTCTGTGTAGGATACAGAGTGTGCAGAGTTCCTGAGGCCGGAAAGAACGTGATATATTCAAGGAAATAAAACCAAAGCCTTACTGGTCACAGTAAGGATTGTGAGTTTTGTTGTAAGATCAACATGAACTAACTTGAGGGTTTTAAATAGGGTATTCAGTTAGGGTAAAAGAACTATGGCTGAATATTGCACGACTCTTAGAATCAAAGCTCCCTGCTCCTGCCCAAAAGATGGTGGGGGTAGAGGCATTTGGTCAGGCGGTACCATCAAGAGGGAGGGAGCAGGACCCTGTCCATCAGCTGCCCCCACCCCATGATGTGAGGCACAAATACTTGTGCTAAAGGGAAAAGCAGACACCTGGGAATAGTTTTGTGCTCAGTTCATTTTCAGCTTGGTCACTGTTGAGAGCTGGAGGAAACATTCCAGAAGAGTCCAAAGTTGAGTAGGAGTTTGATTACAGAGCTGGGACTCTGCAAGGCACTGGCAAAGGTTTGGTGAAGGGAGGGTCAGTGACAAGGAAGTCTGGCATACGTGGGGATTAGCAGGTCTGTCCTTTGAAAGAGTGCGCTGGACAACCACAGAGAGAGGGCCCAGGTTAGAGCCTGGAGGCCTGCGTCTGACCGGCTCCAAGAGGTGGGGGTGGGGCTTCCCATTCACCTGTGACCTGGAGGAGCTTCCCCTTCAAGTCACAGGTCATACAATAGCTACCCTCAGACAGGTCTTGTTTAGCTCATGTTTTTTAAAATGTATTCTAGTTAGTTGCTAGTATTTATATCGGATATCACATGAAATTCACATTTCCAGTTCTTTTGAAAATTGGAAAATTGAGGACCTCAGTTCCTCAGTCTCACAGAGAAATGGGCTGAAGCTAAGTAGTAGCTACTCCTTTCATTTTTCCTACGAACTTTTAAGCTGAAATGATCACGTTCCAAAAAAAAAAAAAAAGACATTTATTTACTCTTCAAAACAAAACAGAATCCACAAGTTCTTTCTGGTCTGAGTCTTGCATTCTCTCCAGTCTTCTGTTTCCAGCAGCCTCCAGCTTCTCTTTGTTCTCCAGAAAAGTTCTAGAATGGTACCCTTAGCTCAGCGAGACTAGATATACAGACGCTCCATCCATCTGTAAATGTGCATGAGTTGCATCCATCAGGGAAGCACATATGTTCTCTGCAGCTCAGCAATGTTCCCACCACCCCCGCAGCCCCACACAAATCTGCAGCCCCTACCTGAAACTTTAAGTTTCAGCAGTGTTGTATTTGTTGGTAAACACTGGGCATACCAGCTCCCACAGAAATTGAATCATAAAGATTGCAAGCTGTAAACCTCAACAGCTCCTTTGTAAATATTCAGCCATTAATTAAATGGCAAAGGTCAGTTGATAGCAAGGAGGAGAGAGGGAAGGAACTTTGTTGACCTGAAGTAGATGCTCCAGTTTGGTATCTTATCCTGTATTTGCCCTCTGTGCCCCATAATAAGGGGCCAGTGTATTTGTAGAGTCTTTGTGGCTGTAGCACTATTTCTCTGCTCCAGTGTATATATTTTGAGAGGGAAGAAACAGAAATTGTCTTATTTCTTAAACAAATAGAGCTGATTAAAATACTGTAAAGCTTCATGATAGGTGCCTGAGTGTTCGTGATGTTATGGCTACATTTTTTTCCCCCTCAGGATAGGTCATCATCAAAAGATGATGAAGAGGTGCGTCTGCCTACAATATTTGTGCATCACATCTTCTTCATTTGAAGTGAAAAATAGCTTCTTTGCTATGAGCTTCTTGCTAGACAAGACACAGTAAGGGCTGAGGTAGAGAACAATTGACAGCTTCTCTTTTCTCCATCCCCCTCCACCACCGCCACCAAAAACAGAGCAGTAAATAAAATGTTACATGGGCATGAATCCAGTTTTTGATGGGCCTGAAGCTTCTAGCACTTAGTGGATTGGGGTGGGCTCTTCAAAAAAAAAAAATACAGAAGTGTCTTTTGCTGATTAAACACACACACACACATTGGGGTGGGCTCTTCAAAAAAAAAAATACACAAGTGTCTTTTGCTGACTACACACACACACACACACACACACACACACACACACACACACATTCTCATCCATGCAAATTCATTATTTGGTCTCTCCCAGTGCCTCAGAAGGAGTTTGTTCAAGTGAGGGGCCCTAAAGCTTGGACTTCATTCATTTCATGATTACTCTACTTCCAGGCACCACTAATCACCTAGCCAAACACTGCCTAGCTGCTTTTCATCCCATTCTCAGTTTTCTGCCCCTCAACACCCATCTGGGTTGAGGGGAGAGGCATCGTTCTCCCTCTGGAAAGTCTCAGCTCTGCAAGGTACCTTCACCTGCATCCCGAGCCCAGGCTCTTCAGTAACTGATGCTTCCCTGTTGCACACACACTGAGTAAAGGTCCGACTTCACTGATGCCCGATGAGAAGGGAAGGTCATAAACCTAACTGCTGTCGCCTTTCAACCACTTGCAGATCATCTCCATCTGCTTCCTCCCTCAGGTCTATTCTTGGCCCTCTGAAATCGGAAGCTTTGTTGTAAAGACTCCGCCCCCCCCCTTCAGAATCTCTCAAAATTAACTAAGGAAAGGAAGAAATTAGATCCAGATTCCAATTAACTTCGTTGCTGATTATTATATAACTGTGGGCAAATCACAGTTTAAGTGGATAAACAGTATCTCCAGTTTATGGAAGTTGCCAAGAATGGCAGAAGACCAGGCCCTGATGTTTGTGTAATCTGTTCCTCCTGGTGTGGAAAGTGCTGGGCACATAAACCGAGTAGCATTTCTCAGTGTGGATGTGTCCGTTGAAAGGCCAGCAAGGCAGGCTGGTGCAGCCAGACTGCTGATTTTCTCCAGGGGACAGAGTGGGCCCAGATTTCTGGGCTAGCAGCTTCAGTGAGGGGGTTCAGAAGCTCCAGGGTTGCCTGTCCCACATTACTAGTCTTCCTCTACGATGTGGCTGGCATGTATAGGACAGCTGAAGGGTTGAGAGGAGGAGATGTGGTCTCCTTATCTGTATGCTTCCTCTCACTCCTACAGACCTGCTCCTGGTAATCTGTTTCTATAGGCAGCATCTCTCAGCTGCTTACTTTGATAGCTTGTTTTGCATCCAGATTTATTTCTGCCAAAAACTGTCATCTTGAGTCAGGTGAGAGATTATTTAAGTGACTACCATATTGGATGCTAAGGTTGATTGAAATCATCTTAGTATTGTTTAAATGTTGAAAATCTAGATTTTCTTGTGTGTGTGTGGTGTAGAATATGGCATTAAAGAACCAGTTGTCTCCACTCAGTCATTTATATACCAGGTGAATGCGGTGGTTTATTGAATTAGCATGTTTAATAACTTATATAATAAGGTGAGACTGTAAATAGTTCTTTCTTCACCAGAGGGAAAACAGAATGAGAAGGGTGTTCCTTCAATCTTGAGTCAGCTTCTCAAAGCTGGGAGTTCCCAGCTACAAGTCATCATTTTAGACACGTACAACTCATTTTATTAAATCCTCTCTTCTGCAAGCAGGAACTGCCTTTTTATCTGGTGCAAATGTATCATGCCATTAGAATGAAGTGTTCTGTTGTTTTACGTCATACAATTAACGTATACTATCTAACCATCAGAAACTTTAAGTCAGCTAACTAGGTTCCCTGTAATTATCTGTAGACTCTGCCTGTATGTGCCATAGTGTATATGAGTTGCTGGATGCCTGATGTCACAACGGTTCAAGGAATCATTCCAGTGTATTTTAGAAACTGGCTGTTGGAAAGTTGTGCTTCCACTCCCAGATAGTCAGTTGAATGAAACATATAACTTTTATATTTCTTGTTTCTTCTCTGTCTAGATGCGTTGTTGTCACTGAACACTGGCCCTTTGGAAAGCCCTAGGGAAGCTCAGCCATCAATATGTCCAAGTACAAACTGATTATGTTAAGACACGGAGAGGGTGCTTGGAATAAAGAGAACCGTTTTTGTAGCTGGGTGGATCAGAAACTCAACAATGACGGCCTGGAGGAAGCGCGAAACTGTGGGAAGCAACTCAAAGCACTGAACTTTGAGTTTGATCTCGTGTTCACATCCATCCTGAACCGGTCCATCCACACAGCCTGGCTGATCCTGGAAGAGCTGGGGCAGGAGTGGGTTCCCATGGAGAGCTCCTGGCGTCTCAACGAGCGTCACTATGGAGCCTTGATCAGTCTCAACAGGGAGCAGATGGCATTGAATCACGGTGAGGAGCAGGTGAGGCTCTGGAGAAGGAGCTACAATGTGACCCCTCCTCCCATCGACGAGTCCCATCCTTACTACCACGAAATCTACAACGACCGGAGGTATAAAGTGTGTGACGTGCCTTTGGATCAGCTGCCACGGTCCGAGAGCTTAAAGGATGTTCTGGAGAGACTCCTTCCCTACTGGAACGAGAGGATTGCTCCTGAAGTACTACGTGGTAAAACCGTTCTGATATCTGCTCACGGAAACAGCTGCCGGGCACTCCTGAAGTATCTGGAAGGTACCATCTTCATGCTGTTACTAACCAGGTCTTAGTCTAGAAAGAACATAGTTTCTGAACTAATAATGTACAGTTTACATTATAGACTTTCCTTCCTATCACCTTTTGTCACTTCAGTTTAAAGATTGTTTTGTTCTGTCAGAAATCCTGGGTCTTTTACATTTGTATTATTTGAAGCATTGATTCTCTAACTTCAGCAAGCCTCAGAACCATCTGGAGAGAGGGAACACTTGGACCACTCCTAGTTTCTGGCCCTACTCTTGGAGCCTGTAGGCCTGTAGGCCTGGGGTGTGGCTCCATAATTTGCTTTTCCAAAGAATTTTCAAGTGATGCTAATACTGCTGCTTGGGCTTCTCCAAGTGCTTGAGAACCACTGATTTAAAAGATTATGTGGCTTTTGTTGTAACCAGGTAAGAGGAAGCTGGGGAGGGAAGAGGTTTCTGTAGAAATGGTATGCAAGGTACATTTTTGTTGTTGTTGTTTGTTTAGTGTTTCATGATAAGTAAAATTATATAGATTTTAGTCTTGCTCATGTTCTTCCAGCTTTAAATGACCATTGCTGTATTTTCAGACCTAGGTTTCCTGAATAATTGTTTTGTGTTCCAGTCTTCTCTTTTCAGACAAGGTTTAGTCATCGACTGGGAGAAAGTTCAGGAGAAGGAAAAGAAAAGGATGGCTTATTAGAGATAATCAGTAGCTTTAATTTTAATTCCTTGATGTTGTGTTCTAGAAAGTACTGTTGTTACCTATCTCTTAAGTAACATGAACTCTTCGGAGGACTCAAGCTCACCAGTTTGGGGCACCATGATTGCACTGTGACACCTTCAGGGGTTTTACCTCTCCTTTCTCGCTTCATTAAATAATCCCGGTTGTTGTTGTTCAGTTGAGTCCGACTCTTTGAGACTCCATGGACTGCAGCATGCCAGGCTTCCCTGTCTTTCACTCTCTCCTGGAGCTTGCTCAAACTCAGGTCCATCTAGTTGGTGATGCCATCCAACCATCTTGTCCTCTGTTTTCCCCTTCTCCTGCCTTCAATCTTTCCGAGCATCAGGGTCTTTTCTAATGAGTTAGCTCTTCGACTCAGGTGACCAAAGTATTGGAGCTTCAGCATCAGTCCTTCCAATGAATATTCAGGATTGATTTCCTTTAGGATTGGCTGGTTTGATATCCTTACAACCCAAGGGACTCTCAAGAGTCTTCTCCAACACCACAGTTCAAAAACATCCGTTCTTTGGTGCTCAGCCTTCTGTATGGTCCAACTCTCATATCCATACATGAATACTGGAAAAACCATAGCTTTGAGTATACAAACGTTTGTCGGCAGTGTCTCTTTTTTTAATACACTGTCTAGGTTTGTCATAGCTTTTCTTCCAAGGAGCAAGTATCTTTTAATTTCATGACTGTAGTCACCATCTGCAGTGATTTTGGAGCCCAGGAAAATAAAGTCTGTAACTGTTTCCTTTGTTTCCCCATCTATTTGCCATGAAGTGATGGGACCAGACACCATGATCTTAATTGTTTGAATGCTGAGTTTTAAGCCAGCTTTTCCACTCTTCTCTTTTCACCATCATCAAGAGGCTCTTCAGTTCCTCTTCACTTTCTGCCGTAAGGGTGGTGTCATCTGCATATCTGAGGTTATTAATATTTCTCCCTGCATTCTTGATTCCAGCTTGTGCTTCATCCAGCCCAGCATTTTTTGCATGATGTGCTCTGCATATAAGTTAAATAAGCAGGGCGACACTATACAGCCTTGATGCGCTTGTTTTCCAAATGATCCCGAATGGTTGTGTATTTTGTGTGATGGGCTCTGTCTGGTATTTTCCTGTCTCTTGTCACTGTCAGCAGTTAGCTCACTGGCATTAAAATGCATTTCTCCAACAGTCCCTTTTCACTCTGCTTTGCTTTTCTATACGAGACTGTGAAAAATGAAAAAGTTGACATTGCACATGAAAATAGGTTATTGTTAACAAAATGAAGTGATCTTTATGAGATTTTAATGTAAACCTTTTAGCATGTGTTTTTTCCCCCTCTAATTTTTATAACATGACCAAGAGCCAAGTCATTACTCATATACCTGACATCCATTCCTTATACAGAGATCTGAAATCTGTAGACTTTATTAGCTGTTAAAAACTTTATTGGCCAGGCATGGTGCTTGATCTGTTTATGTGTGAGTATGTGTGTGTATCTTATTTACTCAACTGTATAAAGGGTTTTATTCTTCCCTGTTCAGATATTTGATTAAATATGTATATATAACTTCATCATTACTGGGTTTATTATAGTACTTTATTGTTTGAAGAAGAGTTGAGGCTCCTCTCAGGAGAACAACAAACCAAAATTCAGAATTTCAAAGTTTCTGCCAGAAGATATATTCTCTTCTCCCCAGACTAATTCCTTTTTTCCAAAGGTGGAATTTAGATCTCTCTGTGGCCAGATTCCCTTCCTTCAAGAAAATGCCATCATCTTACGAATCCCCTTCTCTTCCCCATCTCAGCTCGGAAGTCCTCCTGTTAAAGACAATTTCCTGCTGTCTTTGCCTATCTTCAGGTTTAGAGTGCTTAGATTACTCTACAGCCCCAACGGTAGCTTTCTCTAATACCCCCTTCTGTTAGTGCATTGGTAATTTAACCATTTGTTATTGTTCTTTTTTGAAAAATATAGGAAGGCTTAATAAATGGTGATGAGGAGGATTGCCATCTTGGTGGGGTTGGAGAGAGAATTACTTGTCAAGGGCAAGGTAATACATAGAAGAGCTAACTGTATTTGAGGGAGGTTTTGAAATCACTAATAATTTATGAAAACAACCAAATGATACAGCTTTTTGAGAAAACAATCTGGTAGTTCCTTTATGGTGAAACAATGATCCAACAGTTCCACCCTTAGATACATTCCTGTATTCATTTCCTAGGTGACTGTAACAAAGGACCCCTAATTCAGTGGCTTAGAAAAACAGATAATAATTGTCTCACAGTCCCAGGAGCTGGAAGTCCTAAATCAAAGTATTGGCAGGGTCCTGCTCCCCCTAACGGCTGTGGGAGAGAATCCTGTCTTGCCTCTTGTAGTTGCTGGTGTTTGCCATAAATCCGTAACATTCCTTGATTTGTAGGTGCATCAGTGTAACCCTCCCACTTCACTTGGGGTTCTCCCTGTGTGTCTCTGCATCTTGTTTAGATTTTCCTGTTTATAAGGACACCCAAAATATTGGACTGGAGCCTAACCCAGTGACCTCATTTTAATGTGATTACCTCTATAAAGACTCATTTCCAAGTGCGATCACATTCTGAGGTGCTGGAGGTTACCTTCAACATCTGTTTTTTGGGGGAAATATAGTTAAGTTCATAACAATACATAAGAGAAATGAAAACATATGTCCAAACAAAAACTTGTATACAGACTTTCTAAAGCAGCATTATTCATGAAAGACAAAATGTAGAAGCAACCCAAATACCCATCAATGGGTGACTGGACGGATGAAATATATACTATGTCCATACAATTAAATATTATTCAGCATTAAAAAATAATTAGTGAACATGCTATAATGTGGATGAGCTTTGATATCATTATTACGTGAAAGAAGCCAATCACAAAGGATCACATATTGTAGGATTGTATTTGTATAAAATCTCCAGGATAAGCAAATCTATATAGACACAAAATAGATTGTTTGTCTCCTGGGACTGAGTTGGGGGGAACGAGGGTGGAGTGAAGAGTGACTGCTGATACATGCAGGGTTTCTTATTGGGGTGGTGAAAATGTTCTAAAACTGATTGTGGTGATGTTTGCACAACTCTGAATATGCTAAAAGCCATTGTATATGTTAAATGGATCAGTTGTATGTGGTATGGTATGTGAATTACTACAAAATAATGTAATCAATGAGATTTAAAAGTGAGAGGATTTGATATAGCCCTGGAAAGCAGTAGTTTGGTGCAAATATATGGAAGTGACAGGTAACAAAGGAGATATGCATGGATGTGGAGTATAGAATAAATAAAAAAAACTAAAGCACAGCTTTGACCACTTGGGCAGAAATGGATTTATAGGCATTCCCTGGTGGCTCAGATGGTAAAGAATCCGCCTGCATAGCAAGAGACCTGGGTTTGATCCCTGGGTTGGGAAGATCCCCTGGAGAATGGAATGGCAGCCCAATCCAGTATTCTTACCTGGAGAATCCCCATGGACAGAGGAGCCTGGTGGGTGACAGTCCATGGCGTCACCAAGAGTCAGACACGACTGAGTGACATGCACTAACTTACTGTGAAATTAGTGGGCATTTGTTCGTAGGCTTCATTTAACTTTTCTTGTGAAGGTCTTTCTTCCTTTAATTTGGGTTGTATGGAACTAAATTACCTTTCAGAGATTAATGAAGTAGGAGCAACCTTAAATTATAACTCCTATCCCTATCACTGTAAACAGGCTGTATAGAAAATGTTTTCATTTGGGGAATAACTGATTTAAAACAGCAGTGTTCATGCTGGAAGAGGTCAGTTATACAAAGAATAGAAGGTGCGTGTAGAGAAAGGTATAAGACTGGCAAATGTCTGCAGGAGAAGAGAAGGGAGGTATATGGGAGGGAGATAGGGAAGGTAGAAATGGTACGGTTGGTAATAAGGACGTATGGCAGACATTTGGGGGGAAAAAATTGGCCAGAATATAAACCAATAGCTGGGGAAGCAAATGAGTGAAAATTGCAGTTTGTCCATAGGAAGTCTTTTTTTTTAATTTTAATTATTTATTTTAATTGGAGTCTAATCACTTTACATTGTTGTGGTGGTTTTCGCCATACATTAACATGAATCAGAGGAAGTCTTAAGAGTGGTTTGTAATCTTGGCTCCCCCATCCTTGGGAGGAGAACAACTTTGTTCCCTTTTGGTTTATAGTACCCCCTGGTGGTACTGTTGTTAAGATTCATCAAGGTTCTTTGCTGTTGCTAAGAGTCCCTGTAGTAACTTCCATGCCTAACATGGAAGAAAATGACTTCATATGCTAGAAATAGACTGGACTAGATTTTAGGATCACATTATAAATTATTAGTTATCTCTTGTTTTAGGAATCCTCTAAATGCCAATTCCCTCTACTAAAATTTCTCTTACAGTGTATGTTGAAAAATAAGATCCAAGTATTCTATGCCACAGCTCCAAGAATTTAGCGTAAGTCACTTTTTAAAGATCAGAATAAAGTGTTTATTTCTTCCATGTCATATCTGATAATTTAGTGAGATCACAGCCCTTCAAAAAATTTATTGTAAACTGGAATAGGAATACCAACATTAGTTATCATATATGTCATTAACCTTCAAGAGTTCATGTATGAAGGCTACATGTGTTGTGTTAGTCACTTCAGTCATGTCTCTGTTGTGTTAGTCGCTTCAGTCTCTTTGTGGCCCCTTGGGCTATAGTTTGCCAGGCTCCTCTGTCCATGGAATTCTCCAGGCAAGAATACTGGAGTGGGTAGACATTCTCTTCTCCAAGGGCTCTTCTCAGCCCAGAGATCTAACCAGGGTCTCTTGCATTGCTGGTGGATCTTCTTGGAAGGTTAGGAAGCCTAATTTTCATGTGGTACTTGATAAATTCTCAATCTAAAAGAAACATTCTATTGAATTTGGAAAATATCTTGATTCTGAGAAAGATAGAAGGTAGGAGGAGAAGGGGATAACAGAGGACGAGGTGGTTGGATGGTATCACTGACTCCATGGACATAAGTTTGAGCAAGCTCCAGGAGGTGGTGCAGGACAGGGAAGCCTGATGTGCCGCAGTCTGTGGGGGTCACAGAATCAGACACAACTGAGCCACTGAGCAACAACAAATTGAATTCAGATAATGACTTTCCAAGATTCCAAAAATTAAGTGAATCTCGCTTACTTTAAGGGCTTCCCAGGGGGCACAGTGGTAAAGAATTTGCCTGCCAATGCAAGAGATACAGAAGACGAGGGTTCAATCTGTGAGTCAGGAAGATCCCCTAAAGTAGAAAGTGGCATCCTGCTCCAGTATTCTTGCCTGGAAAACTCCACAGGCAGAGAAGTTTAGTGGTCTACAGTCCATGGGATTGCAGATAGTTGGACATGACTGAGCAAAGAGCACACACACCCTTACTTTAAGGGGGAAAATACAAGATTTTTCTTATAGAAAAAGATGACTGGCCAATTTATTTGTGTGAATAGGTGTTTATTGTGTTAAAAAATGTAAAGGACTTCCCTGGTGGTCCAGTGGTTAAGAGTCTGCCTGCCAGTGGAGGGAACAGGGGTTCAATCCCTGGCCCAGGAAGATTCCGCATGTGGTGGGGGCAACCAAGCCCATGCACCATAACTGCTGCGCCCATGTGCCTAGAGCCCGTGCTCTGCAACAAGAGAAGCCGCCGCAATGAGAAGCGTGTGCACCAAAACGAGAGAGCACGTCCCACTTGCTGCAACTAGAGAAAGCCCTCACGCAACAATGAAGATATTTTTTTAAAGAAACATAAAATTTACCATCTTAATTGCTAATTTATTTTTACTGTGAATTTATATGATGACTATACATCCCCCTGTGTTTGGTTAATGTGTGTTACCCTAGTACAGTTAGTCACAGCATCTCCTTTCACTTTCTCAAGTGCCCCAGCTTGGATGATAAATTATATGGTCATCTTATTATAAAGGTTATTCAACTGTATTAAGAATGAATCTTTGAAATGGGTGTGACCAGATTTCATATTCCCTATAAGTACAAAAGTTGCTAAATTCTTTGCATTGGTCACAAAGGTAAAAATGAATGTTGTTGTAGACTGATCTGATTCCTAGTCATGTTTTCTAGATATGTTTATGTAAAATTCTTCCCTACAAACAGGATCTTTCAAGGAAATGGGCAGTTTCCCCCCATACTGTTCTTAAATTGTTTGACACACTGAAATTGGTCTGCCCTGAAGTCTCCAAGGACCTTAATCTTTTGGCTAAGAGTATACATGTTTTACTTATCTACTCTAGATTGTATATACCCTGACAATGGAGAATGTTAGTTCCTAAAATGTTATTTTGTTTCTCAAACATTTGGTGCTATGATTCTACCCTGCTGCTAAGTCGCTTCAGTCATGTCCGACTCTGTGTGACCCTGTAGACGGCAGCCCACCAGGTTCCTCTGTCCACGGGATTCTCTAGGCGAGAATACTGGAGTGGGTTGCCATTTCCTTCTCCTGATTCTACCCTGGTGGGTCACATCAGTCGTGTCCGACTCTGTGTGACCCACAGACAGCAACCCACCAGGCTCCCCCATCCCTGGGATTCTCCAGGCAAGAATACTGGAGTGGGTTGCCATTCCCTTCTCGGATACATGAAAGTGAAGAGTGAAAGTGAAGTCGCTCAGTCGTGCCCGACTCTTGGCGACCCCCTGGACTGCAGCCTACCAGGCTCCTCCGTCCATGGGATTTTTCCAGCATGAGTACTGGAGTGGGGTGCCATGGTAGGTCATGAACAAAGCCCAAACATAGTTCACTAAGTCTCCACTTACCACCTGCTGCTGCTGCTAAGTCGCTTCAGTTGTGTTCAACTCTGTGCAACCCCATAGACCGCAGCCCACCAGGCTCCTGTCCACAGGATACTTACCACCTGAGCTGTTTTAATTTTTTTCCTGAAAAGTAGCCCTTCCCTTGATCTCTTCTGTTTGGAATACTGTTATGAGAAGCTGACTCGAGTATCTTTGGCAAGTAAATTATAAAAAGGTAATTTCATGCAACTAATTGAGTCTTATATTATTATGGTTTTACACAGTAGTTTGTGAATGACACTCCCTGGTATAGATATACAAGATGGCCCTTTTTTGAGTGCATACTATGCACTAAACACAGTTCTAGGCATTTTGCATACATGTTTCTGGTAAGAATTAGAACAAGTGTTTGAACTTACTGGAAAACTGTAGTTCGGTATTTTGTTTTGCTTTGTTTCTATGTTTTTTACTCTGCTATTTAGTGTAGCCGAGTCATGTTTTGTTTTTTTTTTTTAATTTAGTTTTGGCTGTGGTGGGTCTTTTCTTCAGTTATGGCGAGAGGGGGCCGCTCCCTAGTTGCAGTGTGTGGGTTTCTCATCGCGCTAGCTTCTCTCCCTGCAGAACACAGGCTCACGGGTTCATGGCCTTCAGTAGTTGCAGCCCGTGAGCTCAGTTGTTGTGATGCATGGGGTTAGTTTTTCCCCTGCATGTGGGATCTTCCTGGACCAGGGATTGAACCTGTGTCTCCTGCATTGGCAGGTGGACTCTTTACCACTGAGCCAACAGGGAAGCCTGTAGGTCGTGTTTTTAAACTTTCATTTGAACAATCATTGATTGTTTTCGTTTTGTTTTGTCTGGTTGGTTTTTCAGATTTCACATGTAAGTGAGATCACATGGTATTTGTCTTTCTCTGCCTCGTTTCATTTAGCATCATACCCTCCAGATCCATCCATATTGTCACAAATGGCAGGCTATCTTTTTTATTGCTGAGTAATGTTTCATTGTGTATATGCACCACATCTTGTTTATCCATTAATTTATCAATGAATACTTAGGTTGCTTCCATTTCTTGACTATTATAAATAACGTTCCAGTGAACATTGGTTTGCATGTATTGTTTTTTTAAATTAGTGTTTTTGTTTTCTTTGGATAAATACCCAGAAGTGAAATTGCTAGATCATATAGTGGCTCTATTTTTCAATGTTTTGAAAAACCTGCATATTGCTTTCCATAATGGCTGCGCCAATTTGCAGTCCTGCAAGCAGTGTGCAGGGTCCCCTTTTCTCCACATCTTTGCCAGCAGAGGTTATTTGTTGTCTTTTTGATGATAGCCACTCTGACAGGTATGAGGTGGTATCTCACTGTGGTTCTAATTTGCATTTCCCTGATGTTTAGTACAGCTGAGTGTCGTTATATGTGTCTCTTGGCCATCTGCATTTCTCCTTTGGGAAACATCTATTCAGGTCCTGTGCCCATTTTTAAATCAGGTTGCTTTTTTTTTTTTTTTTTGATGCTGAATTGTTTGAATTCCTTGTCTGCTTTGGATATGAACTCTTTATTGGATGTATCACTTTGCAGATATCTTTCCGCATTCAGAATGCTGCCCTTTGGTTTGTTGATAGTTTCCTTCTCAGTGCAAAGGCATTTCAGCTTGGTATAGTAACATGGACTATTTTACTTTTAACTTTATAGTAGTTCTTAATTCCTTCGGAAGACAGAAGACTTAAATATATGAAATACTATATAGTAAGAAAACCTCTACATGAAGGACTGCTTTATTGATTTTTAACAGCATAAACAACTACCCATGCTGTACTAAGAAGTCGAGATTACAGGAGGGCCCACCTCTCACCAGCTACCACCACGATGACTCCTAGCCCAGGCTTAGTATCTAATAGCTCCCTGTTCCTTCGCATTCCAGATGGGTGTGTGTTTCTTTCTCTGTGGTTGGCAGAGCCACTTCCTGTTTGTTTCCTGCCGGCCCACATTGGAGGAGAAGCGAGGTACTGAACTGAAGCATTGGATGTAGTCTGCATTTTGCCAGCGGAAGTGGATTGTTTAGTCTGGGTTCAAGAAAGGACTAGGCAGCTTCAAGTTTGGAGTAAAAGTGGCATGCAAGACAGACTTACCCCATGGAAGAACTGTGTGCAGCTGCACACGTAACAAGGCAAAGAAGTGATGAAGTGAAATTAGAGACTTAAGGAGGAAAGGTCAGCTGGGACTTGCTGTGGGGACGGGGACTGACTGACCAGTCACCTTTGGCATTTTGTGGGATATTTTCAGAAGTAGCAAAGTCAGGCTTTGCTTCTCTGAAGCAAATGCTCATCTAGTGGTATGGTTAAGCTTTCTGTTATTATAATTGATTTATAGAAACCTTCCTTTTTAATTTTGTTTTAATTTAAATTTATTTATTTTTTAACTTTACAATATTGTATTGGTTTTGCCATGCATTGACATGAATCTGCCATGAGTGTACATGTGTTCCCCTTCAAGAACACCCCCTCCCTCCTCCCTCCTGATTTCATCCCTCTGGGTCATCACAGTGCACCAGCCCCAAGCACCCTGTATCATGCATCCAACTTAGGCTGGCGATTTGTTTCACATATGATAATTTACATGCTTCAATGCCATTCTCCCATATCATCCCGTCCTCGCCCTCTCCCACAGAGTCCAAAAGACTGTTCTATACATCTGTGTCTCTTTTGCTGTCTCGCATACAGGGTTATCATTACCATCTTTCTAAATTCCATATATATGCATTAGTATACTGTATTTTTGTTTTTCTTTCTGGCTTACTTCACTCTGTATAATAGGCTCCAGTTTCGTCCACCTCATTAGAACTGATTCAAATGTATTCTTTTTAATGGCTGAGTAATATTCCATTATGTATATGTACCACAGCTTTCTTATCCTTTTGTCTGCCAGTGGACATCTAGGTTGCTTCCATGTCTTAGCTGTCGTAAACAGTGCTGTGATGAACATTGGAGTACAAGTGTCTCTTTCAATTCTGGTTTCCTCAGTGTGTATGCCCAGCAGTGGGATTGCTGGGTCATATGGCAGTTCTATTTCCAGTTTTTTAAGGAATCTCCATACTGTCCTCCATAGTGGCTATACTAGTTTGCATTCCCACCAACAGTGTAATAGGGTTCCCTTTTCTCCACATCCTCTCCAGCATTTATTGCTTGTAGACTTTTGGATGGCAGCCATTCTGACTGGTGTGAGATGGTACCTCATTGTGGTTTTGATTTGCATTTCTCTGATAATGAGTGATGTTGAGTATCTTTACATGTGTTTGTTAGCCATATGTATGTCTTCTTTGGAAAAATGTCTGTTTAGTTCTTTGGCCCACTTTTTGATTGGGTCAGAAACCTTCCTTTTATAAAGCTGTAAACCATTTAACTATAAAATTTAGTATGGATTCTACTCTCTGCCTTATTCTAAATTAGAGGCTGTTATGCTATCATGTTACACTACTACTCAAATAACCAATTTCTAATTGCCCCCTGGCCAATCTTTTAAGTTGTACATGGATAGCATTCAAACCTAAAAGAAATAAAATTAAAAGTAGGTGAACCATATATGAAATTCAGAATCTTGTGTCAACTCTTATTTTGGCAATAGAAGAATACTGAACTCTCATCACAGGTCACCATTGGTGGGGTTTTAATTGTGACTGATGTGACTGGGAAAAGGAAGGGGGGCGCAGGTGGCACCTCACATTTGTATAATTTGATCAGAGTTTTGCCCTCTTTCTCTTATTCCCAAAAATATGCATCATGGAATTGGGGTTTCCCAAGGCTTCCCAGGTGGCGCTAGTGGTAAAGAACCCACTTGCCAATGCAGGAGACGCAAGAGACACGGTTCGATCCCTGGGTCAGGAAGATCTCCTAGAGGGGGACATGGCAACTCACTCCAGTATTCTTGCCTGGAAAATCCTATGGACAGAGGAGCCTTGCGGGCTACAGTCCACAGGGTCACAAAGAGTCAGACACAAATGAAGCAACTGAGCACGCACACACACGTTGTCCCGTATAGATCTGTCTCCCCAAACATGTTTTCTCTTGTTTCCTGATATTCAAAGATTTTGGGCAAACACTTTGGAGAAAACCAAAGATATATAGAAGACAAATTTAATTTCAGTTGTTTGCTGTTTGTGCACTAAATACAAATGACTTTTTCTTCAACCTTTTTGACCGTCTCTCTTTTTTTTTCTTTTCTTAAAAAGGTAATAAAGGAAGCACAATCTTTAGTCAGAGCTTCAACAGTTAGGGACTAGATTTCATTTGAAAGCTTAGAGAGTTCAGGTTCATTCATTTCAGCCGTGTCCCAAGGGTCCGTTAAGTCAAGTGCCGTATATTCTTGGTACAAGGATACAGCACCTGGACTTGGCCATGCAAAGTCTGTACTTATGAGGCACACCGTGAGTCTCCGTTTCGATCTCCTTCTGAAACTTGGCTGGTACTGTACCTCCGACATAGTCCTCTGAGTGCTTTCATGTATAGACTATATGTCTTAGAGTTTTTGATAACATTCTATTCCTAACAGCCTTTACTTAATTCATATAGTTGTAATATCAGATCATTAAGCTAAAAAAAATTCCAGATTCTAGCAGCCAACACATGATAAAATTCCTTGTAGTTGAACAAACATTACTAAATTCTTGCATAAGGCCTTGTTCAAAAGCGTGAGCATCACAAGAGTGACTAAGTGAGTATTTGCTCAGCCATGGCTGATAGAAGGCAGACGGGTAGTGCTTTATATATGTATGAGGATCTTCATGACTGTCCCTGGTTCCTGTTCCTGCTCAGTGGTTAGGGGAGTCATTGTAGATACAGTCTTGATTTTTTTAAGCTGGTCCTGTGTGCAGAGAATTAAGTTGTTTGGATTTCTTCCCATATTGGCTTTGAGTTATTCCTTTGACTTACCACCAAACTTTAATTATTTCTTAGTTGAAATATCTCAGTCATTAAAATGGATCGCAGTTAACTTTCAGATGCTCCTACATGGAAGATTCAAGAATTAAAGACAACAGTCGGGAGTTGGTGAAGAGGTTGATGTGGGATTAGATATTTCCCTTCAGAACATTCTTAGGGATGCCGTTTAAAACAATCTAAGCCCATTATCAGATGGAGGATGTGATATCTGGCCACTCATTATAATTTTCATATGATGTTCTGGTTAATGCATTTGTAATATAATATTGCATAATACAGTATTGATTCAGTTTGATTTAATCCAATGCAGATGCATTTTTTAGCCTTAGGAGTTCTACTTGCTTAACTCTCTAAGGACAAAGAATGTGGCTTATGCCAAAATTGAAAAATGAGTAATGGCTTCATTGTGGTTTTTCCTAATTTGCTATTTTAAAATGTCAGTCACTAAGTCTGTTGACTGATTATTAAGCAGTCTAAGTATTTTAAATATTTGTAAGTAATTAGTCTGCTCTGTGAATGGCTCTCAAGCCATTAGAGTGGAATGTCAACTTTATTTATTGGAAATATTTCTATTTTTGTTGAACGCACCTATCTTTATAGGTGAAATATTGTAGTTCTCGTGGCCTTTGTTTAGTTTGCTCTTTCATTTGGTCCCACACAAAGATGGGTTGTTATCTAAGCCATAAGCATAAGCATGAGCTTGAGAGTAACGATCTTAAAAATAACACTTGTTACACCTGGTTAGATCTGAGGCCATGGTCAGATGAGTTCCATGTGTGCCCCTTGACCCTTGCCAACAACCTAGCACTTTTCTCTGAGGTCACATCATAACCCCTAACCCTGGCTCATGATAATCCCCGTGTATTAGCTATTTCAAGGGGATCAGACAAGTCAGTTCATCCCTGTTATTGTTGTTTAGTTTCCAAGTCATGTCCTACTCTTTCGACCCCATGGACTATAGCCTGCCGGGCTCATCTGTCCATGGCATTTCCCAGGCAAGAATTCTAGAGTGGGTTGCCATTTCCTTCCCAGGGGATCTTCCCAACCCAGGGATCAAGCCCTCAGTCTACTGCATTGCAGGTGAGTGCTTTACCACTGAGCCCCAGGCGAAGCCCATTCATCCCTGTACTAGTCTTGAAAATATGAGACCATTAGGCTGGTGTCCAATTAGCACCCAGCCCTTCACAAGGGCAGAACGTGGACATAAACATTCTCCTCTCTTCTAGTACTGAGGTGGAAATAGCCATCGATGAGTCAGATGACAGCTGAAGTCCTGGAATTTGGAAACTTTTTTAAAAGTCCAATTTTACTACCTTAACTGTCCTGTGATTTGAACCGTAAACTTCTCTGGATCTGTTTAGTAGTTTTTCAAACATCTTTCTTGAGATATAATTCACATGCCATACAGTTCATCCATTTAAAGTGTATAATTCAGTGGCTTTTCACAGAGTTATTTAGTCACATAGTTGTCCATCTATCAGCACAGTCAATTTCAGAACATTTTCATTACCCTCAAAAAAAAAAAAAAAAGACAACCCATATCTGGCTGTCACTGCCCAGTGCTCCTCCCATCCCCTCTGGCCCTAAGCAACCACACATCTATTTATGTCACTGTTAGATTTGCCAGTTCTGGCCCTCACCCATGCTTAGTTGCTCAGCTGTGTCCAACTCTTTGTGATCCTTTGGATTGTAGCTTACCAGGCTCCTCTGCCTATGGGATTCTCCAGGCAAGGATACTGGAGTGGGTTGCCATGGCCTCTTCCAGAAGATCTTCTTGATCCAGGGATCAAACCCAGGTCTCCTGTGTCTCCTGCATTGGAAGGCGGATTCTTTACCTGCTGAACCATCATGGGAAGGCACCATTTGGTATAAACAGAATCATGCAGTATATACTCCTTTGTGACTGGCTTCTTTCACTTAGCATACTGTTTCCAGGGTCATCAGTGTTTAGCATGTATCAGCACTTCGTTCCCTTTTATTGCCAAATAATAATCCATCGTCTGGATCTATCACATTTAATTCATCGATTCGTCAGTTGGTGGACTTTTAGGCTGTTTCCATCTTTTGTCTGTTATGAATGATGCTACTCGGAGGGTTCGGGTATGGGTTTTTGTGTGGACATATGTTTGTATTTCTTTTGGTTATGTACCTAGGAGTAAAATTGCTGGGTCCCATGGTAATTCTGTGCTTAACCTATTTGAAGAATTGCCAGACTGTTTTTCAAAGATTCCACAGGATCTTAAACTCTTAATTTACAATGTATTAGGATTTCAGTTTCTCTATATCCTTAGCGGTCACCCAGCTCTAAACCACGTGCTGCTGCATTCTGCTCTGACTGTCTCCAGGGGTTGCATGTGGCAGCTGCTGTGCATCCAGCTGACAGATCTGACCTGACGGAACCCAAGGGCTCTTAAAATCCAAGGTAGTCATCTCCTAGCTAAACAGCTGGCTGTCTGGTCTGAATTTATTTGTTCTTGCCAGCTTTAGTTTGGAGTGATAATCTTATGTAGGGTTGCAGTGTGAGGGTGGGGGCTTTGCAGGGCAAAGTAGTGTGTTAGTAGCCTACTCTTCAACTCTTCAGTCTAGATGAGAATTCCTAGTGGAGAAAGAAGAAATACTTTTTGTGCTGTCCTTCTTCATGTATGTTCTCTTTAAAGTGCGTTCCTTCTTCCTCACACCCTTTGTAATGGTGGTAGAGAAGAGTGTGTGTGTGTTTTAATTAGACAGAGGCAGTGGAGGCTCAGAGAGGGCCTTCGAGTTATGACCATTGGTTAATAAAAACGACAGAGTACATTGATAACCAACTGCCCCTAACTTATTCTGCCATTCTCACCTTCCAAGTAAAGGTGGACCCTTGAACTTGCTCTACCTAGGTCCTTTCTGTTAATATAGCACAGAAGCATATGCTTAGAGTTTAGAAGTCTATATAATAAATGTCTGTTTTTAAAGTAGATAATTTGAACACTTTCAGTTGCCTTTTAGTTAGCTTAACTCCATCTCTTCAGGTCGCCTCTCTTTGTCCATTTTGAATCAGAGAAACTTGATGTATACTAATTACAGACACCTGGGTTTAAATCCAGGCTTTGCTATTTACTGCCTGTGTGATCTTAAATTGTTTTCTTAACCTCTCTGTATCGAAATTGTTACATGGAAAAATAATAGTGGGTATCTGATTAAACAAGTTAACACACATAAAGTACTTAGAAAAGTACCTGGCATGTGGAATGTACATTAGCAATTTATCATTTAAAGCACCATTAAAAAAAAAAACAAACATTATAACCACCACGGCTGCTACTACCCTTGCTACAACTCCAGCTCTTCTGGTCAAAGTTGAACAACCTATGATTCAGCTTACTCAAAAAGATCTGATGGAACTCCCTGGTGGTCCAGTGCTAAGAACTCCATCCTTTCATTGCCAAGGCTGTGGGTTTAATCCCTAGTCTGAGAACTCAAGATCCCACACACACCGCGCTCTCCCAGCAGTTGGAATGTTAAAGGACAAGAGGAGAGAACAAGACCTGTCAATCATTCAATTAGGAAACAACCAGGAACAGGTTGTGCCAAAACGTATTTTCCTAAGATTTGATGTAATGTGAATTTCTATCTCATCTTTTTTTTTTTTTCCTCCCAATCTTCTGGGATGGCCTTGGCTGTCAGGGACTATAGCTGGAATCCTTCATTATCTGGTGTGCTATCCAAACACACAGTTAATATGGGACTGAGTAAATGTGCACTGAAGTAGGTAAACAGAGCTTCCTCCTGGGTTGTCTTTAACGCCTTGTTTCTCCCCCTCTTGATCTCCAGGTATCTCGGATGAAGAAATTATCAACATTACTCTTCCTACTGGGGTCCCCATTCTCCTGGAACTGGACGAGAACCTGCATACTGTTGGGCCTCACCAGTTCCTAGGCAACCAAGAGGCTATCCAAGCAGCCATTAAGAAAGTTGAGGATCAAGGAAAAGTGAAACGAGCTGACAAATAAAGTCTTTCCCTCGTGCTGGCTAGGAATAGCTGCAGAAGGAGTGGCATGCAGTGTGTTATGGGTGCTCATCTTGCTTTTTTTTTTTTTTATCTCCCTGCCTGATTTTTCCAGATCTAGGCTGTGGGGTAGAGTTTGTAGAGGTAATTAGGTAACTTAACGTTGGCCCAGTTAAAGGCTTTAGGATGCTCAAGTGCTTATGTCATAGCCTTAATGCGCTAACCCCTGCCAGCCTCCTTTTAATTAGTCACTAAGTTAGTCACCAATGGGGCTTAATCAATGTCCTAAGTTTCTGAGATGGGAAAGCAACAAGTGAAGGTCAAGTTCAAGATAGCCCTCATTCAGTAAATCAGTTTTGACTCACTATTGACAGGCCTTCACTCCAGTAAGTAGTTTACTTCAATAAGACGTTTGTATTTATAGAAGAACTTCTGGGATGATAATAAAGGATATTAGATAATACGCTCTACTTAAGTATTTATTACTAGTCTTTTCCTCAAGGAAAAGGGGTGCTCTGATAGGTAAGACCTGAGGCCAGTTAAATGGGAGAGTCACAGATGGATTCCTCCAAAGCAGCCAGCTACAAACAGCAAGGCCCTTTGCCTCGTCTCTACTCCAGAGACATCCTGTTTGACATCTGGTGGAGTTCCTCTCTGGCTGCTGGAATTAGCAGCAAAAAGATAGCCATAGCTGTTCATGTTCTCTTTTTGTTTTTAAACATTAATCTTGCGCTCCTTAAAATTGATTTAAAGATAAGTTCTGTGTCTGAAAATGGTACCCCCAAAGTATTTCCATATGATTCATAAGTATTAAGTACAGGCTTCTGAATTAGTCTCTGCTCTCATCTTCCTGTAACACAGAGAGTTGTACTTGTTTCAACACATAGACATGCTTAATTCTGTATAAATTGAAGGTTGGGTCAGGGCGAAGGTAGAATATAGTGGGTGTAATTTCATTCGCTTGAACAGGAGAAATGGTATACTGGCACTTTTCACATACATTTGTCCTTTATCTGCTGAGGGCAAAACATTATGGTACATAGTCTGTAGTACCCAGGGTAGACCACAGACTGACTGATTGATTGCTCATCAATCTTAATGATACAGGATGTCTTTAGATGCTGTAGATAGGTACGTCATCATTTCTTTAAGCTACTGTCTTGTATCAAAGCAAGTGACATACGTTTCAATGATAGAGTCATCTTAACAGTTTACAACTATAATAGCTATTACAGGTATCACCAGTTTTTCACGGTTTTACATTGGTGGGTTAGTTTATTTGTATCCATTTTATAGTAAAATTGGCATCAGAAGGAAACGAATTATAAAGCCCGTGTCACTACTAGGTCTCCACTGATCCTTAAATCAAGATTTAGAGGGACTTTCCTGGCAGTCCAGTGGTTATGACTCTGAACTTCCAATGTAGGGGACATGGGTTCCATCCCTGGTCAGGGAACTAAGACCCCACGTGCTGTGCAGTACAGCCAAAAGATAAAAAATAAAGACTTAAGAGCATCAGCTGATAAAAATCGCTGAGAAGAACGTGGTTTGCTCACAGCTGGCCACATCTGCAATGTGTAAGGACACGGAATGTGGCTGCTTGACATCCCTGACCAACTACTGTCTTCTACTGCCGTCCTTCTTTTCATAGTCCTGTTGCCCAAACAAATAGCACTCTTTATAATAATTCAGAGATCAGGGCCGCAAACAGAACTACCGTCTCTTCCTAGAATACCTATGGCTAAACTTCAGCTCAGACCATTTTTGAACAGCTTCATCTCTGGAACTGGCATCTGAATTTTCCAGCCCAAGTTGTGACCATGTCTTAAAGCAGCTCAAGATCCCAGATTTGGATTTTTCCCTCATCCCACCTCTAGCATCCACCTCCAGAGGACCCCCAGCAGCATGATTGCTCCTGCGCACAAAGCCGTGCTCACGCTCAGTCACTCTGGAATCTCACAGACGTCCCCAGAGAGGGATAATTGTTGCTGACACATTCTGGTACAATTTTGGCTGAAATAAATGAAGAGATATTTATGAAATCTTGATGTACAGTTACCTTTGACCACTTTAACACTTCAACCTTGAGACCACCTAGCAAACCTGTTTTCTTTGCATGGTTTACAAAGTATTCAGGATTTTTGATGTAGGTACCTTGAAGTATGCCTAACCTGGATCCTTATCTTGGTATCCTCTGTACTATGTCAAGCTGGGACCATAAAAGGGGGAAGTTTCTTAAATGTAAAAAATGATAGCTTTTCTAGAAATTTGATCCTTGGCAGGCCAGGTTGGGCTTGCCTTGGAACCACCTAGACAAATTTCTTCTACCCAGGCTGTAATGCGTGTTATATGCAGGTCCAGTGTGGTAAGAAAATAGCCATAGCAAGATGCTATGAATTTTAATTTTTAAATATCTCAAATGAATCCTATATCCCAGTACATTGAGACTTTGTTTTTCTGAAAAAACAAAAATTCTGCCTCAGGAAAAAGGTTCTTAAAATCATCCAGTACAAATTTGAGCACTGAATTAACAAAGTATCCTTGGTTAGAATACATTACATCATGTATATTTCTTTGATAAAGATGTGCAAGGAAAATTTCTTAACATGATCTGGCTATTTCTATGCTCAACCAGATTCTTCTGCCCCAAATTTGCAGACTGTTTCTCATCTTGAGTCTTGACCACTTTTATTAAAATGCAGCCCTTCGGGGGCACATCAGTGGTAGTGGTTGTCTTCTAGCCTGGGAAGCCTCCCCAGATGCTCTGTAGCTTTGTTGCCAAAATGCTTTTTTTGGTTAAAGCCAATCCTTGTTGGGCTGCAGTTGGCCAACCTGGTGGCTGGAAGCAGAAGTCGTTCCAGGAAAGAGATCACATTTGTTTTCCTACTTCCTACCATGTAGTTATAATTTTTTTTTTCCAGCCCCTCTCTGTTTATGACAGAATGAAGTAGGGGAACCAGCTTTACTGGACAGAAAGTTTGTCATCCCCAGCATCATTTTTAATTCATTGTTATGCTCATACAAGTGGCAAGTCTCTCTTCGAACTTCAGGTTCCCTCTTACCTGAAGTCTTTCATATGTTTCTCATCCCTCAGAAAAACAAAATTGCCTCAGCGTTTCAGACTCTGATCACTTTTCTTGCTTTTGTCTTCTGCGTGGTTGGATTTTTCAAGCTTGGGGCTCGCTTCTATAGCACTGTTCGTCTTATAAATCATGCCTTGCCTCTCACCAGATCTGACTGGCAGATGCTATGTTATGCTGTATCCTGAGGGTTTCCACATTGACTGTGAGGGAAATTTTGTCCCAAGGGGAATATGAAACGGCCATACTATAAGAATATTTTAATCATGCAATCTCCCTCTAGTGCCAAAGCTATTTAGCAAAATGATAGGCAGAATAAAGTCACTCTTGCACACAACTGACGAAATTTTATTTATTGGGGGATAATCTCACTGTATAGACTAGCTTTTAAGATGTGGAATTTAAGTCCAAAACATGTAAATTCCTTAGACAAAATCTTAAACATGACCCAGATTGTCATCATTACTTTCGACTTTCACATAATAGAGCCACATTTTATTTGCCTTTTATTTAGTTGGGGCTGGCCAATCTTTTTATTATAAAACATTTTAAACATCCACAAAAGCTGAGACTAAATAGCACAGGCACCACTCATTTACCGATCACCCACTACCACTTCATTAACTCTGTTGTTGTTTAGTTACTAAGTTGTGTCTGACTCTTGGCAACTCCATGGACTGTAGCCCACCAGGCTCCTCTTCTTCCCAGGCAGGAATGCTGGAGTGTGTTGCCACTTCCTTCTCCAGGGGATCTTCCCAACCCAGAGATCGAACCCATGTCTCCTGCTTGGCAGGCAGATGCTTTACCACTGAGCTACCTGGGAAGCCTTCGTGAACTTGTGACCACCATTATGTATGTCTTCTCAGTCTGCCCACTGGATTGCTTTGAAACAAATGCTGGATGTCAAACAGGATAGATTTTGAGAAGGAAAACTCCTTTAATAGTCTTCAACCAGTTAAAATGGAAGCCCCAGTAATCTCTTCTGTTATTTGTCCATTTTGGTACTCTCAAGAAACAGCCATTACTAAGTTGTCCAGTTCAGGTCCTAAATACAGTTGCGTTATCTGTCATTGCTCTTTAGAGAGCTGTTAGTCTGTTCTGTGTGACTTCGGGATAATTTCGGGTGATTTGGTGACACTGATGTTAAAATCAAGTGTTTAAAGATGAAAATGTTCCTGAGACTAAAGAATTAAAATTCTGAATTTCATAGGTTTGAAAATTGAGCATATTTGTTGATGTTATTGTAAAGTAGGTTACTCACAAAAGGAGAAGAGAGATGGAAGGTGGAGGAAGATAAAGAAGACCACCATGTTAGTAGTTTTGAACTGGAGATATTTGTATGAATGTGTACGTAATTTCCTCTCTTCCCAGCCCCACCTCTCCCTTTCCCCCACCCCCAGCTCTGGCTATGTGCTCTGAAAGGGCCTGGAAGCCATAACCTAGTAATAATGAACACACCTAGTTACCTTGATCTTGTTTTCTAAATACTGTTCCACAGATCCAGTGATGTTTGGGAGAACCGTTGATTCCAGGTTGGAAGCAGATAAAGTGAGCTTAGAACACCTTGAGTCAGGAAAGAAGAAAATGCCCAAAGACTGGTGGGACATAACATTGGCTTCAGGTGCCAAGTTTGGGGCAGTTTGAGATTAAAGAATAACAGTGATGAATTATAAAACATTTGTCTTAGTCTGTTCAGGCTGTTGTAACAAAGCACCACAGATGATTTAAATAAACATCTCTCATGGTTCAGGAGGCTGGAAAGTCCAAGGTCAAGGCACTGGCAGATTCAGTGTCTAATAATGAGAACTGTCCTCCCAGTTTTCAGACAGACACCTTCTTCTCGTGTCCTCACATGGTAGAGAGGGAGGAGGCTCTGGTCTCTTCCTTTCAGAACACTATTCTCGTCATGGGGGATCCACCCTCGTGACCTCATCTAAACCTGTCCACCTCCCGAAGGCCCCACCTCCAAACACCATCACCCTGGGGAGTAGGGTTTTACCAATTAGGTTTGAAGCCTAATTGGATATTTTGATTAAAAGTTATAAAGGACATTTTAGGGGCTGAAAAATTTAAGGATGAGGTGTCATGATGCCTGCAATTTACCTTCAAATGGTTCAGCCAGCACAGTGTTCATACATATTTAAAGAGACACAGAAAGCAAATTAATAAATTATAATTGATAAATTGAGGAAAGAATTTATAATGCTGTACTATTCTTCCAGCTTTCCTGTAGGTTTGATATTTTTCAAAATAGAACCAAATAGAAAGTAACAGGAGAAACATTGAAAAGCAACCAAAACAGCCTCCTATTAAAACTAAAACATTATTTGCTATATGCAATGACTGGATAAATGTGCCTGGTTTCTGTACTTTTTAGTTCTTCAAATTTCAGTCTTTGTTAGTAAAGGAAAACCTTCGTAAGTCTATATTATATTGTCAAGAAACAAATAGTTGTATGCTTATTTTATTTCTGCTAGGTCTAGTGCTATAGTTACATATCAGACCAACAATTATTGATACCTTCTCTGCTAATACAAGTCAGAAACAGGATTATGATTGCCATCACCTTGTAGCTGAACAAACAGAATTTCTTTCTCCTGATGCAAGACCTTAGGCTTTAATCTTTTCCTGCCCAAGGTTGACATCCCTTCTTAGTGATACCTGTTTGACTCCTAAACTCCACTTAACCTCTGGGCCTCCATATCCTTGGAATTTAGCTCCCCAAAGCAACCATCTCCCGTGTCCCCTGTTTCACTCAACTCAGTGTCATACCTCAGCTTGAATACATGTGACCTCGAAGCAGCTATAGTTTCTACTGCTGCTCCATGCTTCCTTCCACTAAGACTGCTGGGGGTCAATAGCCTGTAATGAATGCTTCTCATTGGCACTAAAAACCAGTCTTTTATTTATATTGTGGTTGGCCACTTAAGTCTATTCTTACTTTAAAAACAAGGTTCATGAAAACAATCCCTGTTTTCATGAAGGAAGCTCTACCTTTTCAAGACGGCTTCATTTAATTCTCTGCAATGCCAAGTTCTTAAAAGCTTCAGCATAGACCAGAATGCAACATAAGCTTGTGTCCAAAGAGCCAGTGCATCACTTCCAATCTGCAGAAAACAGATGCCATCTGAAAGCAGCAACCATAGACCAAGATGTTAGGTGATACCTTTCTTTCCCTGAAGCATTTGCACCTGAAGGAGCTATTTTGTTTCAGAGTTTTTACCCAAGAATTTCTCATGAATTCACTCTAGCCATGCAGATACTGAAAAGGGTACGTTAGCCAACCACTTGCCCTGCATCCACTTGAGAGGAAACTTCATTTGATGTAATGTTGACCTGGTGTTAGTCGCTCAGTTGTGTCTGACTCTTTGAGACCCTATGGGCTGTAGTTCACAAGGCTCCCCTCCAGTCAAGAATACTGGAGTGGGTTGCCATTCCCGTCTCCAGGGGATCTTCCCAACCCGGGATGGAACTCAGATCTCCTGCATTGTAGGCAGATTCTTTACTATCTGAGCCACAAGGGAAGGTCAACGTTGACCTAGGTGGAGAATAAAACACAGCTGGAGTTTGTATCAGTCAAATTAATTGTGTAAAAATCTCCTCTTACTGAGAAGACTTTGGAGCAGTTAAACCTGGACCTTGGAGCAGAGAGCGTCAAGACCATCATATAGCTGTATACCCATGATTGAGGTCATTTAATCCATTCTGACACTTTTTCAATAGAACATTCACTGGAGTTCTCCAGGCAGCTACTAGCCGTTGGTATAGTAAAATACTAGTCAGTATTTTTATTTCTGAAGCACCCCAGGCTTCTGAATTGGATTGTAGGAAACATTATTTGTAGCTGGAATTCCAGGTACTCTCCCGAGAGTCTTGGTATTTTATAATCTTGATTTAATCTTTATTTCTGCACCTAGACACTGGGGGTCAGTATTTATTCATAAATGCCTCTCAATTTGACTGTAAGCCTAGTTCTGGCTACTTACAAAAGGTGATGTCTACAGAGTCCTGGAGTTGATTGTGGGATTTCTTTCTCTGATTATGCAACTACAGAGCCCAGCCTAGATAAACATAAAATGTAAATGTAAACATTGTGGATCCCTGTAGCACTGTAACCAGGGAAGAAGGCAGACAGTTTTCAATCTGAAATATAAACTAACACCAGATCCTTTTCGTTTCTACAGGTGTACTCAAATGCTCAGGCAGAATTTGGCCATCACCCTTGACTTTCCTTCTGATTGCTTATTTTTTTTTGTTGATTCTCTCTCCTCCTAGCTGTCAAATTCATCTCTATCCCCACCGCTGGTGCCTTGAGTCACATCCCCACCTTTTCTCTATGAGACTCACACAGTGCCTACTGCACTAAAAAGGCACTTTCCTCTCTCAGACATTTCAGCAGTCTTCCAGATGATCTCCCTGGCTCTGCTTTTCCTCTCCTTCAGTCCTCTCCAGGGTGACCTTTCAAAAGGTCTACCACACAGTACTTCACACAAACTTTCAGGGACACCAGCATTTTTTAAGCCTCTGCCTTTGTCCTCATTTCATCCATCACCACCCCATCTTTGTATCTCCTGGCTAATATCTGCTTATCTCTCAGCGCTCTTAGGCTCTCAAGATCCCTGTGACTTACCTGTGCTGGATCTCATCTGTTCCTTTGTCTTTTCGCTGGCAGGAGAATGGAATGAATTTAAGTTCTCTGCCTCACAAAGCTGGGTGCCAGGCAAGGTCGTGCAAACTTAACTCTCCAAAATCCCCCAAATTTATCTCCCATTAGCATTAAACAGTCCATTTTTTGTAGATATATTCTTTAAAATAGTTCTTGTCTAGAGATATTTGATCTTAAGCTGTACTATGCTTTGTGGCTGTCTTCCCACTGTGTGAATTCATGGAAGCAGGAATGGAAACCCTGCTGCAGGTGGAATGGAAGGCAAGTGAGGCTGAGTTGCCCTACAGCTCAGAGCATTTCTCCATAAGCAGCTGCTATAATGGTGAGAGAACAGGTTAGTGAGTTGTGTTCTTGCTTTTTATTCAAATTATAGAGTTAAATATATCAGTCTAAATATGTCAAAAATAAGTAAACTCCTTAATCCTGCAATCCCGAGAGCTATTTTTTTTCTTGTATGAATTTTCACATAGATATATTCTTAATTTGTATTCAATTTTATATTCTTTTCTTCATCATAAGCATTTCTCCATGCTTCATAGACTTCAACTAATTGTATTGCATGGATAAATACCATTCCATTATTTAGATAAAATTTAAATGTTCCGAAAGGAGGCAATTAGATGCTTTCAACATTCTACTATAATAACCAATTCTGTCCCTATAACGTCTCTCTACTCTTTTTGAATGTTTATGAAGTCCAATGCAAGAGCACAGTGGAGGCCCACATGCTTTTTGTCCAAATGTTTTAAAATATCAATCAAGCTAACAGACATTTTATGTACCTTGACAAATATACCTTCATAACAAAAATATTTTAAAATATATAAAGGTATTTTTTTATAACTGAAAGCCACCACACATCAGGAATGGTTATGGAAGTCTTCTCTGAAAAGTAGAGTGGTCCAATGGCCCAAGACCTTGTTGCCACTGAAGAGCTTCAGCTACATGATACAGTCTCCCCAAAGCAACATTTACATTCTATTGTCAAGTAATATAATCCCTATAAGAATCATGAATCCTATATTATTTTAAGAGCAATTAAGGCTCCCAAATATATAAATCACTGACAGAACCAAAGGGAGAAGTGAACAGCAATAGCGTAATAGTGGAAGACTTTAATTCCTCCTTTCAGCTATGGATAGAACAACTAGACAGAAGATCAGTAAGGAAACAGAGGACTTTAACAGCACAATTAGTCCAATTAGACTTAACGGACATATACAGAACATTTCTCTCCAAGTAGCAGAATACATTCTTCTCAAGTACACATAAAATATTCTCCCCACAGACCACATGTAATCTACAAGACAAGTCTTCACACATTTGAGAAGCTGAAATCATATGAAATATCTTCTTCAACCATATAGAATGGAACTAGAAACCAACAGCAGAAAGAAACAGGAAAATCCACCAAAATGTGCAAATAATCAACTCTTCTACAACCAAGTCAAAAACAAAATCACAAGGGAATTTAGAAGCTATCTGAAGATAAAGTGAAAATGCAACATACCAAAGTATATGGCATACAGTGAAAGCAGTAATAAGAAGAACATTTATAGTGGCAAATGCTTACATTAAGAAGAAGAAAGCTCTCAGATCAACAACCTAATTTTACATCTCAAGGAACTGGGAAAAGGACAAGCTAAAAGAAAAGTTAGGAAGAAGAACGAAATAACAAAGATCAGAGCAGAGACAGAGAATAGAAAACAATAGAAAAAATCAAAATCAAGAGCTGATTTTTCTAAAATTTTTCTTGGAGTATAGTTGCTTTAAAATGTGCTAATTTCTTCTGTACAGCATAGTAAATCAGTTATATGGATACACATATACCACTGTTTTTTAGATTCTCTATTTTCCTATTACAATGTATTGAGAAGAGTACCCTGTGTCACACAGTAACTCCTTATTATCTATTTTGCATATGGTAGTGTATATATGCCAATCCCAATCTCCCAATTTATCCCTCCCCCACTCCCCCCAGTAATTATAAATTTGTCTTCTATATCTGTGACTTTATTTCTGTTTTCAAAATAAGTTTATTTGTACCATTTTTTAAGATTTCACATATTAGCAATATCATATAATATTTATCTTTCTCTAGCTGACTTATTTCACTCAGTGTGACAAACTCTAGGTCAATCTATGTTGCTACAAATGACATTATTATTTTATTTTATTCTTTCTTTTCTGCAGTTGAGTAATAGTCCATTGTATAGATGTACTATGTCTTCTTTATCTATTCCTCTGTCAATGAATATTTTAGCTGTGCCATGCCCTGGCTATTTTAAATAGTTTGGCAATGACTATTGTGGTGCATATGTCTTTTTGAATTATGGTCTTCTCTGGATATATAAGCTAAAGGCAAAGGAGAAAAGGAAAGATATACCATCTGAATGCAGAGTTCGAAAAAATAGCAAGGAGAGATAAGAAAGCCTTCCTCAGTGACCAATGCAAAGAAATAGAGGAAAACAATAGAATGAGAAAGACTAGAGAGCTCTTCAAGAAAACTAGAGATACTAAAGATAGGCACAATAAAGGACAGAAATGGTATGGACCTAACAGAAGCAGAACATATTAAGAAGAGGTGGCAACAAAAACACAGAAAAATTATACAAAAAAATCTTAATGACCTAGATAACCACAATGGTGTGATCACTCACCTAGAGCCAGACATCCTGGAATGCAGTCAAGTGGGACTTAGGAAGCATCACTACAAACAAAGCTAGTGGTAATAATAGGATTCCAGTTGAGCTATTTCAAATCCTAAGAGATGATGCTGTGAAAGTACTGCACTCAATATGTCAGCAAATTTGGAAAACTCAGCAGTGGCCACAGGACTGAAAAGGTCAGTTTTCATTCCAATCCCAAAGAGAGGCAATGCCAAAAATGCTCAAACTACCACACAATTGCATTCATCTCACACACTAGCAAAGTAATGCTCAAAATTCTCCTACCAAGGCTTTAACAGCACGTGAACCGAGAACTTCCAGATGTTCAAGCTGGATTTAGAAAAGCAGAGGAACAAAAGATCAAATTGCCAATGTCCACTGGATCATCAAAAAAGCAAGAGAGTTCCACAAAAACATCTCCTTCTGCTTCATTGACTATGCTAAAGCCCTTGATGGTGTAGATCACAGCAAACTGTAGAAAATTCTTCAAGAGATGGGAATACCAGACCACCTGACCCGCCTTCTGAGAAATCTACATGCAGGTCAAAAAGCAACAATTAGAGCCAGACGTGGAACAACAGATTGGTTCCAAACTGGGAAAGGAGTACATCAAGGCTGCATATTGTCACCCTACTTATTTAACTGCTATGCAGAGTACATCATGAGAAATGCTGGGCTGGATGAAGCACAAGCTGGAATCAAGATTGCTGGGAAAAATATCAATAGCCTCAATTATGCAGATGACATCACCCTTATGGCAAAAAGTGAAGAACTAAAGAGCCTCTTGATGAAAGTGAAAGAGGAGAGTGAAAAAGCTGGCTTAAAAATTCAACATTCAGTTTGCAGTCCCACCAACAGTGTAAGAGAGTTCCCTTTTCTCCACATCCTCTCCAGCATTTATTACTTGTAGATTTTTGCAAACTAGTACAGCCACTATGGAAAACAGTGTGGAGGTTCCTTAAAAAACTGCAAATAGACCTGCCATATGACCCAGCAATCCCACTGCTGGGCATATACACCGAGGAAACCAGAATTGAAAGAGCCACGTGTACCCCAATGTTCATCGCTGCATTGTTTACAATAGCCAGGACATGGAAGCAACCTAGATGCCCATCAACTGACGAATGGATAAGAAAGCGGTGGTACATATACACAATGGAATATTACTCAGCATTAAAAAAAAATTCATTTGAATCAGTTCTACTCAGATGGACAAAACTGGAGCCCATTATCCAGAGTGAAGTAAGCCAGAAGCAAAAACAACAATACAGTATATTAACGCATATATATGGAATTTAGAAAGATGGTAACGAGAACCCAGCATGCGAGACAGCAAAAGGAATGCAGCTGTATAGAATAGACTCGTGGACTCTGTGGATGAGGGAAAGGGTGGGATGATAGGGGAGAATGGCATTGAAACATGTTAATTATCATATGTCTAATCAATCGCCAGCCCAGGATTGATGCTCGGGGCTGGTGCAACGAGATTTCCCCGGGGGGAGGGAGGAGGGAGGGGGGTTCTGGAGGGGGAGCATATGTAAACCCATGGTGATATCATGTCATTGTATGGCAAAACTAATAAAAAAAAAATTCGCCTGCCAATACAAGGAATAGAAGGAAACTGGGGTTCGGCCTCTGGGTTGGAAAGATCCCCTGGAGGAGGAAATGGCAATCCACTCTAGTATTCTTGCCAGGATAATCCCATGGATAGAGGAGAATGGCGGGCTACAATATTCTTGTGGGTCAGATATGACTGAGCGCAAAAAAAAAAAAAAAATTCAACATTCAAACAACTAAGATCATGGCATCTGGTCCCATCACTTCATGGCAAATAGACGGGGAAACGATGAAAACAGTGAGAGACTTTATCAGATGGTGACTGCAGCCATCAAATTAAAAAAATACTTGGTCATTGGAAGAAAAGCTATGACCAAACTAGATAGCATATTGAAAAGTAGAGATATTACCTACAAAGTTTCATCTAGTCAAAGCTATGGTTTTTCCAGTAGTCATGTATGGATTTGAGAGTTGGACCATAAAGAAAGCTGAATGCCAAAGAACTGATGCTTTTGAACTGATTGGAGAAGACTCTTGATAGTCCCTTGGACTGCAAGATCAAACCAGTCAATCATAAAGGAAATCAGTTCTGGATATTCTTTGGAAGGACTGATGCTGAAGCTGAATCTCCAATACTGTGGCCACCTAATGGGAAGAACTGACTCATTGGAAAATACCCTGATGCTGGGAAAGATTGAAGGCAGAAGGAGAAGGGGATGACAGAGGATGAGTTAGTTGGATGGCATCACTGACTCGATGGATATGAGTTTGAGCAAGCTCTGGGAGTTGGTGATGGACAGGGAAGCCTGGCGTGCTGAGGTCCATGGGTCGCAAAGAGTTGGATGTGACTTAGTGACTGAACTATATAAGAACTGTTTCATTTTTTTTTTTAAGAGCAACAAAATTGAAAATCCCTTACATAGAATAACTAAGAAAAAATGAGACTCAGTTAACTTAACTTGGAAATGAAATAGGGGACATTGCAACTGATGTCTCAGAAATAAAAAGGGTTATAACAGACTCCTGCGAACAATTATATACCAACAAATTGAATAACCTGGAAGAAAGTTATATATTCCTACCAACTGACCAACATAAGAATCTTAAGAAATTAAACAATCTGAAGAGACCTACAACCAGTAAGGAGATTAAAGCAATAATCAAAAGCCTCCCAACAAAGCAAAGCCCAGGGCCAGATGGCTTAACAGCAGAATTCTACCAAACATTTCAAGAAGAATGAATACTAATCCTTCTTAAACTCTCCTAAAGAATTTAAAATAAAGGAATGCTCCAAACTCATGCTGTGGGGCCAGCATCACTCTGATATCAAAAGAAGATATAAAAGGCATCCAAAATTGAAAAGGAAGAAGTAAAATTATCTCTGTTCACAGACAACATAATCTTAAAGAAAACCCTAAAGATTTCACACACAAAAATGGTTCAAAGTAAGAAGTTATTTTAACAAAGTTGCAGGACAGAAAATCAACATATAAAAATCAATTGTGTTTCTTACACTAATAATGACCAAACTGAAAAGGAAATTAACGAAATAACCTCCATTTACTATAACATCAAAAAGAATAAGATACTTGGGAATAAATGTATCCAGGGAGATGAAAGACTTATATACTGAACACTACAAAATATTACTAAAAGAAATTGAAGAAAATACAAATAAATGGAAAGGCATCTGGTGCTCATGGATTGGAAGATTTAATGTTGTTAAAATGCTCAGACAACCAAAAGTGATCTGTCAATTCAGTGCAATCTCCATCAAAATCCCAGTGGAATTCTCTGCAGAAGTAGACAAAAAAAAAATCTTAAAACTGAATCTCATTGGACCTTCAGTAGCTAAAACAATCTTAAAAAAGAACAAATTTAGAAGCCTCACATTTCCTGATTTCAAACATACTACAAAGCAACAGAAATCAAGACCATTGGGGCTGGCAAAGAGACAGATGTAGAGACCAATGGAATAGAGTAGAGAGTCCAGAAATAAACTTGAGCACATACGGCCAAATGATTTTTGACAGTGGTGTCAAGACTACGCAATGAGGAAAGGACAGTCCCTTCTCTCAAACGGCATTGGGAAAACATTGCCCATCAGGACACTGAGTGGAGCTCGTGAGCTGAGTTTTTTCAAACAAAATTAAAGTGTTTGCTTTTCAAGTTGGAGGAAATAGAGTTTGCTTTCCTTCTTTTCTCAAGCCATCTTTGATATTCAGGGAGTCCAGAGCTTGTGTATGAAACCTAATTGGATTATATGAATGTATACCGAGGAGTAGGTGAGCTAAACATTTTATTTGCAAAAAAATAAAAATCAAACATTGTGCCTTCTTCAGCATAGGGTATTTAAAGCCACAGAGCCCCAGCCTTAGAAAATATCAGTGTCAGGATCCTTAGTCAGCAACAGTAGAAACCACTCCAGTCTAAACAAAAAGGGAATTTCTTAAAGGGTATCAGATGCCTCACAGACTCTTTGGGAAGGCCAAATCAGTTGAGACTAACACCCAAAGCACTGTGCGAGAATAGCTCCAGCAAGGACTCCCCACTACTGAGCTCAGTTACTGCAGCTCCCACCGATGATGTTACAAAACAGAATAGAGGTTCCTGTAAAACCTAAAAATAAAATTACCATGTCGTAGTGTGAGAGCAGCTATATACTATATGAAAATGAATGGGTGTGGCAATGTTCCAATAAACTTTACTTACAAAAAGAAAAAAAAAGGCCGTGGGCCTGATTTAATTCAGAGACTAGAGTTTGCCAGTCTCCACTCTAGAGCAACGTCATTGGTGGTCTTATTAGACATTAACACCAGTTTTTAAAGGTGAGAAACTTGGATGTCTTCACTGGGTGCTAGAAATACTAATGTTGCTGTCCTAATTGGCAATGGTCTGGTGATGGAAAAAATGGCCGCACACTGTCTTTCATCCATGCTCCTTTACCTGGAACTTTGTATCCCCTCCCACCTGATTCTAGGCTCAGCTAATGGGTTATCAGAAAAATGTGACACAAGCAGAGATTTGTGTCAATGGGGCTTGTCTTTTCTTAAAACCCCTCCTGGATGATGTAAAACACATGGCCCAGTTACTCCTGTTACCTAGACCTACAGCTTGACAAACACCAGCCCTGTGACGGAACTCGTGCTAGACTGCCCATCCACTAGCCAGTTTGCCAGTTCATCATGAACACATGAGTGAGCCTAGCAATGAACAACTAAGCTGGCCCAGATCACACAGTCCAGCCAATTCACAAAGTCATAAGCTAAATAAATAGTTATTATAAGCCACTATATTTTAGGGTATCAGCAGCAAAAGCTCCGAGCTATTAGTTTGCTAAATTTTTTTCACTTACCTTACCTCACCTTCCCTGGACTTCCCTAGTGACTCAGACAGTACAATGTCTGTCTACAATGCAGGAGACCTGGGTTCGATCCCTGGGTTGGGAAGATCCCCTGGAGAAGGAAATGGCAGCCCACTGTTGCCTGGAAAATCTCATGGATGGAGGAGCCTGGTAGGCTACAGTCCATGGGGTCACAAAGAGTCTGACACGACTGAGTGACTCCACTTTTTTCTACTTCATCTTACTCCCATAATGCAAGAGGAGCAGATATGTAATCCTATGTTGCAAGGGAGAAGAAATTGAGCCCCATAAAAACTTAGTGACCTGCCAAATATCAGTGAAAGTAAAAGTTTCTCAGTTGAGTCCAACTCTTTGCAACCCTATGGACTATATAGTCCATGGGATTCTCCAGGCCAGAATACTGGAGTGGGTGGCCGTTACCTTCTCCAGGGTATCTTCCCAACCCATGTCTCCTGCATTGCAGGCAGATTCTTTACCAGCTAAGCCACCAGGGAAGCCCACCAAATATCAACTGCTAATAAACAAAAATCTGGGTCTAGATTGATGATATTGTTTTGTTTGTAGCAAAGTAATAGAACAAATACTGCTTTAGCTCAGTCAACAGTTCTGCTAACATACTCTTATCTCCTCCAATTATCTTCTAAATTCTAATAATTCAAAGGATGGTCCCTGGTCAAAATTTGTCCTGTCATTTACAAGAAATTATCAAGTATCCAGATTTGGCTAGAGAGACTTTCAGTTGATTGTAGCAAATAAGCAACCAAACATCTCCTGTGAAAAGCGTAATTTGGAGGAAATCAACATCTCTTAATCTCTGCAGATCTCTGCTATGGAATCACACTTGCTGATAACTCTTACGGGTAAACGTGCTTAGCACATCATAGGCAAAGGTCTTGCTTGGGAAATGTTTCCTGTGAAGGGCTGGCTAGTAAACATTGTCATCCTGTGGGTCATACAAACTCTCAAAACTACTTAATTCTGCTGTTGTCCATCATTTAAGAGGAGCCACAGACTATTTAAAAGTGAAAGGGTGTGGCTGTGTTCCAATAAATTTATTTACGAAAACAGGCAGGGGTCTAATTTGTTTCACTGGTCAGAGCTGACCAAGTCCCACTTTAAAGCAATGTCTTGGGTGGCCTTATTAGGATGTGAATGTCCATAGGTATTAACACCATTTTGAGAAGATAAAAGACTTGCATATTTAGTGCACTTTAGTTTAAGGGGACCAACCCACACTCAGGTCCTGTTATTCAATCATTGCCCTGGCAGAGAACCTTATTAGACCAGCCTATTGAATGCATGGACTGCCTTGCTGTAGCGCATCATCTCCTCCCTCTAACACTGTGCCTGGCACATGACACAAGTGGCAGAGGTTACTGGATGCCCACTAAGACTCATTCTCTCCTTGTATAATAAAACACTGCAGGTAGGGTCATAGCCAGCCAGCCAGAAACTGCTTTTCCCAGCCTCCCTTGCAGCTTGAGTGGCCCTATTTCGAAGTTCTCACTAATGGAATGTGAGCTTAAATGAAGTGTTCAGCTTCCCACCCCCACGTTCTTAACAGGAAATTGCTCCCCTGGATTTGCTTTCTCTCTTCTCTTCCTTCAAGCTGGCGCAAAAACATGCCAGAATCCTGGCTCTGACTGTGTGAATGAGGACAGTGCTAGAGACTAGGGCTTCTTATACCTAAAGGCATTAGCATCACCTGGAAAGCTACTTATTTGTGAAAAAATGCTATTAGACCTCTACCTAATACTATATATAAAAACTGGGGCTTCCCAGGTGGCGCTAGTGGAAGAACCCGCCTGCCAGTGCAGGAGACCTAAGAGATTTGGGTTCAATTCCTGGGTCAGCAAGATCCCCTGGAGAAGGAAATGGCAACCCACTCCAGTATTCTTGCCTGGGGAATCCCATGGACGGAGGAGCCTGGTGGGCTATGGTCCATAGGGTCTCAAAGAGTCAGTCATGACTGAAGTGGCTTAGCACAGCATAGTGCATATAAAAATTAATTCAAAATGTCTCAAAGACCTATGCATAAGACTTCAAACTGTAAAACTCTTAGAAGAAAGCTTCATGACATTGAATTTGGCAATTATTTCTTCATATGACACCAAAGTCACAGGCAACAAAAGAAAAGATACACAAATTAGATTTCACGAGAATTAAAAACTTTGTGTATCAAAACACAGTATCAGCAGAGTAAAAAGACAACCTATAGAGTGTGAAATACTATTTGTATATCATACATCTGCTAAAGGATTCTTATCCAGAATATATAGAGAGCTCCTAACACTTAACACAATAAACTACTCAGTTCAAAAAAGGACAAAGGACTCGAATAAACATTTCTCCAAAGAAGATATACTAATGGCCAATAAACACATGAAAAGATTCTCAGCATCACTAATCGTTGAGGAAATGCAAACCAAATCTATAAGGATATGCCACCTCATACTCTTTAGGATGGCTACTACCAAAAATAAAACAGAAATCTACAAAGTGTTAGCGAGCTTGTAGGAAAACTGGAACTCGTGCACTGTTGACGGGAATTTTACATTTAGCAGCTGTGGAAAAAAGTACAGTGGTTTCTAAAAAATTAAAACTAGGATCACCATATGATTCAGCACTTCTACTTTAAACGACATACCCTTAGTAACTGAAAGTGAAGTCTTGAAAAGCTATTTGTATGCTCATGTTCACAGCAGAATTATTTAAAAGAGCTAAAACATGGAAGCAACCCAAGTGTCCAGAAGAATGGATAAACAAAATATGGTATGTACATACACTGCAGTATTCAGCCTTAAAGAGGAAGGAAATCCTGACATACACTACAACGTAGGTAAACTTTGAAGATATTATGCTAAGTGACATAAGCTAGTCACAAAAAGACACGTGCTATATGATTCTACTTATACAAGATATTTAGAGTAGTCAGTATCGTAGAGACAATGGTGCTTGCCAGGGGCGGGGGAAATGGAAAGTTACTGTTTAATAGGTTTCAATTCTGCAAGATAAACAGAATTCTGGACGTGGCTAGTGGTAATGGTAGCACAACATTGTGAATGTATTTAATACCACTGAACTGTATGCTTAAAAATAGCTAGAATGATAAATGTATGTGTATTTTACCACAATTTAAAAAAAGTGAGAATTACCTGGAGAGTCTGGTAAAACACAGATTCCTGGGCCCCACCACCAGAAGTACTGGTTCAGTAGCTCTGAAATGGGGCCTACGAATCCAACTTTCTTACAAGCTCTCAGGTGAGGCTGGTGTTGCCCATCCCTGGACCATACTTTGAACAGCACTGCCCTAGAAGAAAACAGGTTAACAATAGTTAAGGAATTTGAGTCATCGAATGATCTTATGTGACTGGGAAGAGAAAGAAAGAAACTTTCTTAAGCCAATGTCAGTATAGCTCATGCCTCATTGTCACAGCAGCTTGGCTTCTGTCCTCCTTCAGCTGGTACTCAGTAGTCGTTTGTTGGATGATTAAGTAGGCGAACCATTGCATATATGGTGGTAAAAATTACTGATTGGTCTGGGATGCTTGGTTCTTCTGGTCTGCTTTATTCTATTCCTAGGGTTGTTATGAGGTGCATCCTAGTCACTGTGAGGACTAGAGAGTTGGACCATAAAGAAGGCTGAACACTGAAGAAGTGATGCTTTCAAACTGTGGTGTTGGAGAAGACTCTTGAGAGTCCCCTGGACTGCAAGGAGATCCAACCAGCCAATCATAAAGGAAATTGGTTCTGAATATTCATTGGAAGAACTGATGCTGAAGCTGAATCTCCAATACTTTGGCCACCTGATGCAAAGAGCAGACTCATTGGAAAAGCCCCTGATGCTGGGAATGATTGAAGGCAGGAAGAGAAGGGGACAACAGAGGATGATTGGATGGCAGAGATGGGGACAACAGAGATGGTTGGATGGCATCACCGACTCAATGGACAATGAGTTTGAGCAAACTTCGGGAGATGGGGATGGACAGGGAAGCCCCGTGTGCTGCAGTCCATGGGGCTGCAAAGAGTTGGACATGACTGAGTGACTGAACAATAACAAAAGAGTCCAGTAACTGGGATGTGGGCAATTACAGCAGTGTTGCTCTGCAGGAAGAACTGCTGCTGCTCCCCAGAGCCAGGCCCTCAGCTCAGAGAGCTGCTTCAGCTTCACATGCAGGTCCTCTGTGCAGGGCGGGACGGCTCCAGCTCCTCTACGCCTCCAGCAGCATCTCAGTGTTTACCAACCATTCTCATACAGAGTTAAAGAATGGATTATCTCGCAGGGAATGCTGGGCACACAAGCTTGCTGAGAGAGCTGGATTCCAAGTTCAGGAGATGAAGAGCCAGATGGGCAGCATTAGACAAGGGAGGTGCTCTCGTGGTGGGAAGGAATGCTGGTGGTGACCACTTCCTTCTCTTTATCCTGCGTCGGAGTTAAGTGCTGGCCTTGCGTGAATCTCACGCTGAGACCTGGACCTCAGTAACTCCAAAACACACACCCTTTTCAGAAATTTGTCATTTCATCATTTCTTAACCAAATGACTCCAACCGCAGAAAGGCACAAATTTTCCATTGGGACTTATTCCACTGCTCCCTTTTGGTGGGTATATTCTTTCCTGCTTCCTTTAAAAACCCCATTCATTATATGAAGTATAGGTTTTTTGAAACTGCTTTCACAGTGAACTGGTTATTAAATATCCATATCTTGTCTTCCAGTCTTTCTCACTCCACTTTATAGATGGAGAACTGAAACACAGAACAGTCTATGGCTTAGAAAAGCCAAGTTCCTTTTTTATTTGGCCCATGGACCATAATCTGAGCTTTGAAGTCTAAAGATCTAGGATTACCCATCCTCTTCCCCACCCTCAGGATAGCCAGACCCTGATGCAAAAAGCCAGGAACCTCACTCCACAAGTACGGGCAACCTAAGACTTCCAGTTTCTGGTTGCAATTGAAGGCCAGGAAATTTGAAGAACAGGATGGAATTGTTTCTTGTACAGGCAAACAATTTGTAATCATTAAGAAGTACGAAGCTAATGAAAAGCAATTCATCCAATGGCAAGCATTGCCATAAATTTCATTCCTAAAGTGAACACATGATACAGGCATGATTCTTGATTTCAGATAAAGAGAAAAATGTGGAGCTATTATTAAATACAAAGTAAAACAACATGAAAAAAAAAAAAAATGCCAGAAGAGAGAAGGAATGCAAGCAGGAGCCCTGGAGCAGAGGGAGGGGAGAGATCAGTGAAGGTGGGATGTGTGAGGGGAGAGGGGGGCCCTGAGGTGGAGCTGTGCCCAGTGGAATCCATCTCCAGGCTGGCGAGGCCAAGGGGCAAGGACAGAGCTCATCCTCCCCCTCGAAGCCCAAGCAGGGCCTCTGCAGGCTCCGGCTGAGCCACTCAACCCTCCCCACCCCGCCACCCCCTGCCACAGGGAGTCATGTGGGGCCCTCCCTGTATGAAGCAAGAAATAAAGAATGACTCCTCATTTCCTGGAACACTTGAGACCACAGGACAGCTGGCAGAAGCAGGCAAAGTTTCAGATTTTTGGAACCATAGGAGCGGAGGTGGGGGAAGAAGACACTCAAGCTACCTAAGTCTCTCTCCCCAAGCAGACATCTGGCAAATATACCTGTGAGGGCTTTTGAGGTAGCCTGCAGTTGAAAAAAATCAGCCAGGGATACTGTAGGTTCTACTCAGATCCTGAGGACCGGGTAGAGATTTCTGCCTTTGAAATATCAATACATCCTTTGCTCTTTGAAGTCCACTTAAGGGTACCTTGAATGAATACCTAGTATGATGACAAGGTCTTCCCAACCAGCAAGAAAAAGTATCTTTCCTTTTTGCCACCACAGATGCCTGAAATTCCTTTCATAAGGGACTAAAAATCTCTATGAAATCATTAGAGATAAAAAATTTTAAAGCAAATGCCACTAAGGAACAGAGCACATTGAAGACACTCATTCATAAGGAAAAGGTAAGCAGCAAATGGAACCAAGGGCTTCCTAGATAACGCTAGTGGTAAAGAACCCACCCGCCAGTGCAGGAAACCTAAGAGATGTAGATGTAGGTTTGATCCCTGAGTTAGGAAGATCCCCTGGAGGATGGCAGCCCACTCCAGTATTTTTGCCTGGAGAATCCCATGGACAGAGGACCCTGGCAGGCTACAGTCCACGGGGGTCGAGAAGAGTCAGACACAACTGAAACAATAGTATACATGCACGGAACCACTGCTTTGACAGAGGGCAAGGGGTGCTAAAGCAGAGGAGGGCTTCCCTGGTAGCTCAGATGGTAAAGAATCCACCTGCAATGCGGGAGACCTGAGTTCAATCCCTAGGTTGGGAAGATCCCCTGGAGGAGGGCATGGCAACCCACTCCAGTAGTCTTACCTGGAGAATCCCCATGGACAGAGGAGCCTGGTGGGCTACAGTCCATGGGGTCACAAAGAGTCGGACATGACTGAGTGACTGAGCACACAGAAAGCAGAGGAGAGACTGAAGACTTCACTGGTGGTCCAGTGGTTAAGACTTCCCCGTCCAGTGCAGGGGGTGTAGGTCTGATATGTAGTCAGGGAGCTACATTTCCAAATGAAAGGGAAAGTCACTCAGTCGTGTCTGACTCTGGACCTCATGAACTATACAGTCCATGGAATTCTCCAGGCCAGAATACTGGAGAGGGTAGCCTTTCCCTTCTTCAGGGGATCTTCACAACCCAGGGATTGCAGGCGGATTCTTTACCAGTTGAGCAACCAGGTAAGCCCTACAATCCCAAATGCCTCTCAGCCAAAAAACCCAGAACATAAATGATAGAAGCAATATTGTAACAAATTCAATAATGACCTGAAAAATGGTCCACATCAAAAAAAAAAAAATCTTAAAAAAAAAAAGAGGAGGGACTTATGTTGAAGAAAGACCTGGAAAACAAAGTTAGTGACTCGCTGATTACACTCAGCACTGACTTTGTTTATCTTCAGCGGGTGGGGGGGGTGCAGAGAACTGGGTGTTACGATATCTTTGTCTCATGGGTCTGTTGGCAATAGATAGTCTTGTGCATGCTTTATGGAGATTTTGGTGCTTTCTTTCTTACTTTTTCTTTTTTTTTTTTTCTAATAATTTTTGGCTGTGCTGGATCTTTGTTGCTCTGCGGGCTTTTCTCTAGCGGAAAGCGGAGACTACTGTCTTGTTCCAGTGCTCGGGTTTCTCATTGCAGTGGCTTCTCTTGTTGCAGAGCACAGGCTCTAGAGCATGTGGACTTCAGTAGCTGTGACTTGTAGGCTCAGTAGTTGTGGCGCACCGGCCCAGGTACTCCGAGGTATGTGGGATCTTCCTGGATCAGGGCCCAAACCCAAGTCTCCTACACTGGCAGGCGGATTCTTCACCATTAAGCCACCAGGAAAGTTCCGGTACTTTCTTTCTTAATGCTTTTTAAAAAGCATTATCTGAGCATTCTATAGAATCATGGTTTGGGAAATCTGTATATGAGCCAGTTGTCGGTACAACCTAGTGAGATGCAAAGGACCTGGGCACTGGGACCCCAAGATTTGGGTTCTATCCCAGGCTCTGCCACCCACTAGCTGAGAGACCTGTGGCCACTTGCTTCATCTTTGGTGCTTCATTGCCCCGGGCAGCACTTTAGATCATGGTTCCCTTCTTTCTCACTTGGGACACTTTGAAAGCAGAGCTGCCCCATCGGAAGTGCAGGAAGAACACTGCCCACTCTCTCCCCCTTCCTCCCGTGGCTTGGGTGGCACCTCATCCGAGCCTTAGGACAGTTTCAACTGCACTGGCTCAGATGATGGCTAAACTCGTTGAGTTCATCCAAAGGTAGCTTCCACTAGAAGAACATCGCAGACAGGCTTTGAGGCTCGGCAGTCTGGATTTAGAGCAAGGCACGTGCTTCCTAAGCCTTGTCCTGCTGAGGAATTGTGCATGAGGGCAGAGGATATATATCTCTATATCTGTCTCTATCTCTGTCTCTGTACGTAGATCTCAGGGCCTCAATGTCCCATTTGTTGGCAGTAAGCATTTCTTGAATACTTGCCCTTTGGGAAAGTAAGCTATTAACCAGTAGAGAGAATAAGAAGCAATAAAATGAGAAGCAATGAAACCGGTTCTTTACCTCTTCATGAAAATCAGTGCCACGTCACATACGGGAGACAAGCTCTTCACTTAGACACTGGAGCACAGTGATAAAAAATTGTATTGAACAAAACTATTCCTGCAAAGAGATGTAAAGGAGATCAGAGCAGGGAAAACTCAAACAGGGAGACTCAGTACTTGAGGACTGGGTGTGATGAGGACCTGGGCAGGGAATGACTGCCTTCCCCTCTGAGAGCAGCTCCAGGCAATAGGAAAAACTTGGCCTGGGGACCTGGAGACCTAGGGGCTGGCATTAGGTTTGTTCTCAGCTTGTCAGTAAGAGGCTCAAGAATGAGAGGTTAGGGCTTGAGCGTCTTTGAGGCCCACGTTGATCCATAAAGTCTAGGATGCTCTCCTTCAGCAGCCTTTGTGACTGAGAGGGGCCGTAAATCACTAGGCATGTTTCCCTGTGTTCTCTGCACATATTTTAATGGGTCCCCAGGTTCTTTGAGACATTTCTATGTTGGTGGTTGAGACATTAGAGCAATCCGCAATGGCCAAAAACACGACCTTGTGTAATAGCAACTAGCACTTGTGTGGAACTTATTCTGTCCAGGCCCTTCTTAACTGCTTTATATATATTAGTGAATGAAGTAGGTGCTATCGTTATTCTCATTTTATCAACAAGGAAACGCAGGCACAGAGTCGTTGAGCAAGTGGGTCAAGGTCGCACAGCTGCAAGTGGTAGAGCTGGGCTTCAGACTTAGGCAGTTTGGCTCTGGAGCCCACGTGTTAAACCACTATATTTTGGTTATAAAACAAATAATAATAGCAGTGGTATATAAGACCATATATGGGAACTTCTGGCCATTCTGAACATGGAGAGCCTTGAGGCCATACATCAAGGAGGCAGGTGGAAGTGGGGTGACAGGGAACCTCAGAGGGTGCTAAGGGGCTGTGAAGGATCACAGCTACTGTATGCATGTATTGCTACCACTGTATCTGTTTCTCTAAAAATTAACAGCAACAAAGAGACATGATCTTTTGCAACTTTGAAAAGAAACTAGCAGCTGTAGGAATCTGGAAATAATATCTCCTTAATTCAAAGAACTGAAGCATTGGTTTAAAAGGGGTTGACTTTAAAGCTGGTATGTGAGTTTACTGAGGCCACTGGCAGGGATGTTAACAATTTATGGAATGCATTTTTGGAAAGGATTAGAGGATAAAACATGTTGTGTCTTACAAACCCAGAGTTAGGAATACAGCTCTAAGGGGTGAGCATTAAATATCAGGCTTTCAGTATGCATAGTTTTTAAGGGACTCGGTCTGCCTTTCCTCTTCTTTCTTTTCTTTTTCAGATCTTACCCAAAGGATCAAATTCAGGCCATACCGGATGTGTCCAAATCATTTCCATCTGACACCCAGGACGGCCCAGGAGGCCTGGCCTTGAGAAGCAACCCCCAGTGAGTGCTGTTTGTGAAGCGACCAAGATAGAACTCTGTCAGTCGTTTCAGCTCAGCCTGGTCCCAGGCCCGCCAGCACTGGCTCGCTGGTATTCCTCTGTCAGCTGAGTTTTAGAAATAGGCTGCTGTTTACATTCTGGCCATGAATTGAAATTAAAAAAAAAAAAAAAAAAAGAAGCCTTTCCTTTTATTCTAATTCCCTCTTCTGTTCCCTGTCAAATGATATGCTTCCCACAGAGAAGAATAAATGTATGACAGATGGGTAAACTGAGGCATGAAGAAATTGACTGATGTGACCTGCCTCTGCTTGGCTGTCATAGAACAAAGAAAGGCACACAGACCTCTCAGCCCAGAGGAAAACCTCTGGCCACAAAGAGAGTGTTTAGTCAAAAGGAAAATACCAGGTTTTTAAAAGAATCCCTTTGTTGCTATTTCTGGGAATGGTGCTTGGAGCCCACCTGCCGGCCCCAGATTTTCACAACTCCCCGAAACACAGAGAGCCTTTTACTTCTGTTTTCACCTCCTCAATGACTAAAATGATCGGACAAAATACACCTGGCAGAAAGGATTTCCAGCTGCTTCTGAAGGCAGTGGCGATTGCGTCAAGGGTGGAGGTTGGGCACACTAGCATTTACCAGGGAGGCAGTGTCTAAACTGAATGAGACAGGAGATGGACAGGCAGACCCCAGCAATGGGCCAGATGTGCACACAACCTCTGCTTCTGCTGGGAGAGAATCTGATGGGGGAAGCTTCTATTGCAGACAGTGGTCCTAGCCCAGGAAGGGCCTGTAGATCCAGGCTTCCAACCCCTACATCCAGCCTTCTAGGTTGTTTTTCTTTTTCAAGATTGTATTTCTAAAAAGCACTTTTATTTCTTTATTTTGGCTGTGCTGTGTTTCATTGCTGCACGCGGGCTTTCTCTAGTTGCGGTGAGCAGTGACTGCTCTTCATTGTGATGCACAGGCTTCTCGTTGCAGTGGCTTCTCTTGTTGCAGAGCACAGGCTATAGGCAAGAGCTTCAGTAGTTGCAGTGAGCAGGCTCAGTAATTGTGGCATATGGGCTTGGTTTCTCTATAGCATGGGCATCTCCCCGGACCAGGGATTGAACCCATGTCCCTGCACTGACAGGTGGGTTCTTATCCACTACATCATCAGGGAAGTCCTACTGTATTTTTTAAGAGCAGTTTCAGGGTCACAAAAAAATTGAAAGGAAAGTACAGAGCTTCTCCATTTATATACCCTTGCCCCTACACATGTATAGCCTTCCCCAGAATCAATATTACTCACCAAAGTGATACATTTGTTATCAAGGATAACACATCTACACATCATAATCATCCAAAGTCCATAGTTTATCTTAGGGTTCACTCTTAGAGTTGTACACGTTCTATGGATTTGGTCAAATGTATAATGATATACATCCATCAGTAGTATACCCTAAGGAATATTTTCATTGCCCTAAAGATCCTCTGTGTTCTGTCTATTTGTCTTTCCTTACCCTCTGAACCCCTGGCAACCACTGATCTTTTTACTATCTCCATAGTTTTGTCTTTTCCAGAATTTCATAGAATATGTAGACTTTTGGGATCATTCAATATGTGGCCTTTTCAGATTGGCTTCTTTCACAGTAATATGCATTTAACTTATCTACAGGCCCTTTCATGGCTTGACAGCTCATTTCTTTTCAGCGTTAAACAATATTAAGGTGCCTAGATGTACCACAGTTCTTTTATCCATTCGCATACTAAAGGATATCTTGGTTGTTTCTAAGCTTTGGCAATTATAAACAAAGCTGCTATAAATACCCCTGTGCAGGTTTTCATGTGGACGTAAGTTTTCAGCTATTTTAAGTAAGTATCAAGGAGTGCAATTGCTGGATCATAAGGTAGGAGTATATTTAGTTTAGTAAGAAGCTGCTAAACTGTTTTACATAGGTGCTGTACCCCACTGGTACATTCCCACCAACAATATGTGAGAGTTCTTATACAGGATGTGGAGCATGTTTTCATGTGTTTATTTTCCATCTATGTATCTCAGAGAAGGAAATAGCAACCCACTTCAGCATTCTTGCCTGGAAAATTCCATGGACAGAGGAGCCTGGTGGGCTCAGAGTCAGGCATGACTGAGCTCACACACACACACATTTATCTTTGGCTAGGAGTCTGTTAAGATCCTTGGCCCTTTTCTTAATCAGGTTGGTTGCTTTTTGTTGATTTTTAAGATTTCTTTGTATTTTTGGATAACAGTCATTTATCAGATATATCTTTTGAGAATATTTTCTCCCAATTTGTGGCTTGCCTTCTATTTCTCTTGACATTGGATTTCACAGGGCAGAAGCTTATCAATTATCTTTTCATGAATTGTGCCTTTGATGTTATGTCTATAAATGTATTACCATGCTCAGTATCATCTAGGTTTTCGCCCATGTTATTTTCCAATAGTTTTATAGTTTTGTATTTTAAATTCAGGTCTGCAATCCATTTTTAATTAATTTTGTAAAGGAATATAATGTATGGTCTAGATGCATTTTTTTTTGCATATAGATGTCCAATTTTTCCAGGACCACTTGTTGAAGAGACTATCTTTGCTCCATTGTATTGCCTTTGCTTCTTTGTCAGTGATCAGGTAACTATATTTAAAGGGATATGTTTCTGGACTTTCTATTCTATTCCATTGAGCTGCGTGTCTATTCTTCCACCAATGCCATACTGTCTTGATTATTGTAACTTCAAAGTGTCTGAAAGTCAGGTAGCATCAGTCCTCCCCCTTCGTTCTTCTATTCAATATTGTGTTGGCTATTCTGGGTCATTTACTGCTCCATGTAAACTTTAAAATTGGTTGGTTGGAATCCATAAAATAATTGCTGGAATTTTGATTGATATTGCATTAGTCTATAGATTTAGTTGGGAAGAGCTGACATCTTGATGATATTAAGTTTTCCTACCCGTGAACATGGAGTTCAATTTCTTCATTTTTAAGGATGTTTGAAAAGGACTGATGAGAGAAGGCATCTTTGCCTTGTACCTGATTTTAGTGGGAAAGCTCCAATTTTCTCACCATTAAGTATTAATATAGCATAATGTTAGCTGTAAGAGTTTTGCAGATAGTTTCTAGCAAGTTGAGAAAGTTCTTTTCTATTTCCATTTTACTGAGAGATCTTTTTGAATTGTGCACAGAAATGTTTGATGACTACATAAGAACATAGAAATATAAATGGTTAGCTGGAAAAATATTTATAATACATAAAACAGTCCAAGAATTAAAATACCAACAAGATAAACTAAAGGAGGATTTTTAAAGTTTTTTTCACTGAAGTATAGTTGACTTACAATATTACATAAATTTCAAATGTACAACATAGTGATTCAAAATTTTTAAAGGTTATACTCCATTTATAGTTGTTATTAAATATTGACTATTTTCTGTGTGCTATACATTAATGAGAGTTTTTATCATGGGTGAGTGTTACGTTCTGCCAATTTCTTTTTCTGCATCTATTGATTTGATTGCATGATTTTTTTCTTTTTTAGTTTGTTGATGTGATGGACTTTTTAATATAAAATTTTAGTTGCATGTTTTAAAAAAGACATGTCTTTAAAAAATATTATTTTAGACATATGATAATTAACATGTTTCAATGCCATTCTCCCATATCATCCCACCCTTACCCTCATCCACAGAGTCCACGAGTCTATTCTATACATCTGCGTTCCTTTTGCTGTCTCGCATGTTGGGTTCTTGTTACTCGGGGCTGGTGCATCAAGATTTCCCGGGGGGAGGGAGGAGGGAGGGAGGAGGGAGGGGGGTTCTGGAGGGGGAGCATATGTAAACCCATGGTGATATCATGGCATTGTATGGCAAAAACAATAAAAGGGGAAAAATTAAAAAAAAATACAAATAAAGTTTTCTTGGAAATCTTCAAAAAATAAAAAATAAATAAAAATAAAACCTAAAATCCAAACCCCCCAAAAAATATTATTTTAAAGAATGAAACATTTTCAACATCTAAATTACTGTTCTTGCTCAATAAATCAAGACTTTACAGAGAGACCTCTATATTTTGTATCTCACACACAGCATTCTGCTCCATACTGGTTACATTCTGCTTTCCAGAAATCAAATCAATCACATCAGTAAGCATGTATGAGCACCATCTGTGTGCAAAACACAGTGCCTGACATCAAGAAAAGTGTCAAGTTGCTTATCCCTACAGCAAAGTTTAAACTTTCTATTTTGAAATCATTTTAGAAGTTCCAGAGGAATTGCAAAATTAGTACTTAAGGTTGCTGTGTATGCTTCATCCTGTTTTCGCCAATGATAACAGTATACATAGCCATAATACATTGTCAAAACTGGGAAACAACCCTCTAGTTTTATGGATGAAAATACAGAAGCTTGGGAAGGCTGGACTTGCCACAGAGGCACATGGTGAGGAAGGTGATCTGGAGTCCCCCACAGGCACACCTCACACCCCACTGGAGCAAGTATACAGTAGTCAGGAATATCAAGGTTTGCTTGGGTCCAGCTTCTGACACTGATGAGCTGAGGGATTTGGACAAGTTTGTTAAGCTCTCTAAGCATCAGTTTTCTCTAATAGTGCCTACCTTGAGGGATTATTCTGGAGACTAAGAGGAAGTGTATACCAAACATTAAATATAGTGTCTGACCTATAGCAAGGATCTACTCTTTCTGGAGGCTTCCTCTGTCTCTGGAACTGTTGCAGGTGCTCTGTATGTTCAAATGTGTGATTCTTAGAACAACTCTAGAACACATCAGCATCATTCTACACATGAGGAAAGTGAGGCACAAAAATGTCACAGACCTAGTGAGGGACAGAGCTGGGACTCAGAGTTAGGCATTCCGGGTTGAGGGCTGTTGCTTCAACATCCTGTGGCTGAGACTTAAGGAGCAGAACCGCCATAGTTGCTGTTCTAGCACCGTGCCTCTCGCCTAGACCCACTGGCTAGCTGGGATGGCTTCTCTAAGCCATCTCACTGGTGCCACCTGCGTGTGAACTTGAGGACAGGCCCTTAGCATTTGTCCACCATAAGCTAGTGGTTAATAAGCTACTGGGCTGACTTCACTAAGCTCTGGGGCCTTGAAGGAGTTCAGCAACCATCCAGTCTGAGGATTCCTGCCTTTCCATCACCATTCTCTCCACCTCTTAGGTCCCCTATGTCTCAAAAGATTCTGCTATTCAAATCTTATATTTGTTACTTAGTTGAGCTGTATTTCCATTTTTTTAAAAAAATTAAACAAAGCTAATTACAATTAACAAATAGAGATATTGAGCAGCAAGGGATAATCAATGTCATCACACTGGTTTAAGAGAATTCTGGCTAAAAACAAACTTTGACATTTTAATGGGCCTATGCAGGCTTAGCAGGCAGTGTGACTTCTAAAAATATTGAAAATAACTTAAGGATTCCTAAGGGTTTAGGAATCCCAAGGACTTAATCCAGTCCCCAAAGACTCTAAAGATTCCAGAAAATCCCCTACAAAATATAAATGTGCTTTGTTATATGTGCCTTATGTTGGCCTAAATCCCCATTTCCATATCTTAATCTCATTCTACCTTAAAGTTTGATATTTACACGGGAATCTCTAAAATTTAAAGATATCCAATTGCATTAAAATATTTCTATGCACATATGGCACCCAGGTGCATAATAAATGTAGAGATCTCTATTTCAGAAATAGTGCCATGTAGTTTCTTTTCTGATCATGCAATCTGCCTACCTTTCCACACATTTTCAGCCATTTTCCCTTTCCTGTTCAGCTTTTTGCCCACTTGCCCTGTTCCTTTTTTTGCAATTAAGTCTGAGGTCTAAACCAGGACTGTGTTATTAGGGTTACCCACAGAAACAGAACCAATACTTTGTATATGTGTGTGTGCGTGTGTGTGTATATATATAGAAAAAGAGACAGACAGACAGAAGACAAGAGGAGAGATAGAGAGCAAGAGAAACAGAGAGACACATAGAGACAGAGACACAGAGGGAAATGGAGATAGAAGCAGAGCTTTTTATTTTAAGAAATGGACTTACATGATTGTTGGGGCTGGCAGGTCCAAAATTTGCAGAGCAGGCTGGCAGCCTGGAAATTCCAAGAGTCTGATGTAGCAACTCGAGTCTAAAGGGAGTTTGGAGACTGAATTCCTTCCTCTTCCAGGGACTTAAGTCTTTTCTCTTAAGGCCTTCAACTGATTGGATGAAGCCCACCCATACATGGAGAGTAGTCTGCTCTACTCTAACTTTACTGATTTAAAAGTTAACCACATCTTTAACATATCTTACAGCAATTCTAGATTGATTTTGACCAACAACTGTGCCCTGTAGCTAGCCATGACTTATTGTATCCTATTCTCTGCAGCCCCATGGACTACAGCCTGCCAGCCTCCTCTGTCCATGGAATTTTCCAGGCAAGAATACTGGAGTGGGTTGCCATTTCCTATTCCAGGGGATCTTCCAGACGCAGGAATTAAACCCACGTCTCCTGCGTCTCCTGCATTGGCAGGCAGGTTCTTTACCACTAGCACCACCTGGGAAGCCATGTTGGCACGTAAATGTAACCATCATGCGTAAAAGTCTGTATTTATCCCTGGGGCTGAAAGATATAGATATATATATAACCTCGCCCCTGACCTTAAGGAGGTGATAATCAAGTAGAGAAGTGAAGATGTGATTTTTGACAGGTATCATATTCAGGAGTGAACATGAAACTAAGACCAGTCTGAGAAGGTTATGCTTTAACAGGTACGATTTGAGCTGAATTTTAAAGGCTGAGAAGAGGCTGACAGAGGAAAGGCGTCTGTCCCAGTGATAGAGTAGTGAAGGAAGCAGGAGACTATGAAGGCCTTGATGTGATGCCGGGGTGGAGTGTGAGGGTGGAGCCTCTAGGATGAGGATGGGAGGACGCTAAGGTACAGACTGTGAAGCGAGGGTTGTCAAGGGCTTCACGGAGGACGTAGAAGCCCTCTGCCTACCTCTGGCTGTTTCTATCAGAAGATGGTGTCAAGGTCACTACACAGCAGGTGGTGAGGCTTCCTGGAACTATTCCAGCTGGAACGTCCCTCAGAAGTGACCTCCGAGGATTTTCACCTAAAGAGGTACCCCTGGCACCACTGCAGGGGTACGGGGTGGGCAGGACTCTGGGGGATCCCCACACCGTTTTCAAATTAAGCACGCAAACGCTATACATTATCACATGGGGATTTTCGGCTTCCAGCCAGCAGCTGTTTTCAGACTGGCACCCCTTCTTGGGTAGCCTTCACACTCGCGTCAGTACAGGAGGGGTGGGGGGCACTGGATTGTCTGAACGTTTCGACCTCACCGCCTGTTTACACTTTCCCACTCTGTCCTCCTCTAGGTGAGACAAAATAAAAATGGTGTTGGAGAGGTTCACACCTTAATGTGATCAGATAGCACCTTAGCTGGGACCATTGGTTATCCAGCTGGTTCTGCCCAGTGAGCCAAATGCCTTGGCCAGAGCCCCAGGCTGGGGGAAAGGTGGCAACAGGTGGCAACTGTAGCTCCGTGGAGGGGTCTGAGCCAGGGGGTGGGGGTATAGGAAGAGCTCTCTCATGTAGGACAGAATTTACCTGCCTCAGTGAGGATCTGGGGTGGAAGGAGGGTGAGGGATAACGTACAGAAGACCCTTCATGCATCTGAATGTAGGTGTGAGGACCCTCTTCCCTCTGATGCATCCTGGAGCAGTTACTATATAAGGGGTTCTTCCAGAGGAAAAACAAAAATAAAAGCAAGGCAAACACTAAATCTTTTTTCCTTCGTTCTTCTCCCCAGATTTTAGAAACAATCGTTCTTTCCTCATAAGCTAAAGTTAGGGCCTTCACATTAATGCCAGGTGGAAAGAAATAACGTCAATTAATGGTCTACTACAGCAATGAACATTTTCAATTCTGGATAGGGAAACTGACATTTAAAGTAATGTATGCGGCAAATTGTGAAATTAAATACTTTTTGAAAATAATTTTTGCTCTCTTAAAGTATCAGAAAAGCAGAAGTACAAAGACATCCTACGCTAAAAGGTAAACTTTAAAAATAAGCAGGGAAGCAAAAGGCACAGGATCCATGGGCCTGGAAGACTAAGAGATCATTCAGCCCACAAATGAAGAACTCTGCTCAAAGAGGCTGTTTGCTTCACTAAGATCACACAGCTAACAAATAAAATTAAGAGAAAACCACATTTATGTCTTAATAGCACTTGCTCCTCTACACAAATTGCCATTTAGATTTGTGACCATTGCTTCTCCATTTTGGAGGAATGTGAGGGAAGTTTCTAGAATCCATACAGCAAGCAAATTTCATTCCATTTTTTGTTGGCTTGCTTTGGTGAAATGTATATAGAATTCACCACCAGACACTATTGGATAGTCTGAAAGGAGTAGGGAATAAAAAATTTTGTGCTCCATCTCTTGGCAGAAGAAAGCATGGTGACATGCATCCCCAAGAGTATGACTGAATTATTTGAGGTTTTAGGTGTATTAGTGGGATGGCTTAGCTGGTAAAGAATCTGCCTGCAATATGGGAGACCTGGATTCAATCCCTGGGTTGGGAAGATCTTCTGGAGAAGAGAAAGGTTACCCACTCCAGTATTCTGGCCTAGAGAATTCCATGGACTATATAGTCCATGGAGTTGTAAAGAGTCAGACATGACTGAGCAACTTTCACTTTCAGTGGGAACTGTAGTGTGAAAAGAGACAAAAGAGGAATTAAAGGGAATTGCTGCTTTCTGGAGATCAAGAATGCCCTGAAGTCAGACATAACTACACTGAATTCTTATCTACTCTTCTTACAAAGGTAGATTCTATCAATTGGTTACTTTTGTGAGAAAGGGATGTATTTGATCTAAAAGGGAGATATAATTAGTTTGTTGGACTAAATGACTCTTGCTGCAGACTGAATGTTTATGTTCCCCTGCCCCAATTCATATGTTAAATTCTAATGCCCAACGTGATGGTATTTCGAGGTGGGGTCTTTGGGGTGCTTAGGTCATGAGAATGGCACCCTGATGAATAGAATTAGTGCCCTGATAAAGGAGGCCCCAGAGAGATCCTCACTTTTCCTACCATGTGGGAACACAGCAAAAAAAAAAAAAAGTTCATCTATGAACCACGAAGATGGTTCTCACCAGACACCAAACCTGCTAGCATGTTGAACTTAGACTTCCAAGAGCTTCCAAATAAACTTCTGTTGTTTATTAACTGCCCAGTATATGGAATTTTTTATAGCAGCCTGAATTAACTCAAGACAACTCTTTGTGAAGGTATGTTGTACCAAGCCAACAAAGAAATATGAAAAGAAAAGCTGGACTATGCAAAAAAAACTTGCATGTTTACAATGATATTTATTGAAGTGGAATTTTACCTGGCCATAGCATAATGAAAACACAGAAGTTCTTTCCTCTGGAGCAAATAATTTATTGGGCTTTATGCAGCCTTAGCCTTTGACACAGGTCTTCATAACTCTTTCTTCATGAAACCAGGATGGAGTTTGTCTCCCTGCCCCAGGAGGTGGGAGAGATGGACACTGGAGAAGAGATGCAGTTGACTAACTATTGGGGATGAAGGGACTGTAGGTGAAAGGAGGCAGGGACAGGGGGATACTTTAAAGATAGTGAATACTTTCTGTTTCTTCAAAAATACCCCAAGGCACCCCAGACAACCCAAACAAGAAGCGAAATGAGTAATCTTTTGCTTCCAGCCAGGTATCTGTACAGGTTGGGAGAGCAGCCTCACAAGAGTCAGGGAGATAGGCTGTCTGCCTGCCTAGTCACCATGAGGTGACAGGGTCAGAAGGTCACTCGGATCTGTTTGTCGAGTCTTTGAGCCCCCAAAACTCCAGAGCGACTTCTTAAAGAGGAGGAGAGCAGGCTGCAGAAGGCAGCCTTATCAAGACTCCAGGGGTCCCCAGCTGGCTTTGACCCTACGCACAGCCTGTATTGTTCAGCAGTGTCACTGACCACCTGTCATTGGCAATATTCTGAGGGAGTTAGGAGGCTGTGAAGGCTCTCACCTTTCCTAAGGGTATGAATTGACACAAACCAGTCAACAGAAATACAAGTGACCGAGACATTTACCCTCAACCTCAGCTGCCCAGAGATGACACACACACCCTGCCAGCTCTTTGGTGGGACACACATTCAGTTGTAGAACTGGAAGCAGCCTCAGCAATCACCTTGAACATTCTCTTTCCAAATTACAGATGAAAGAATAGTGCCCAAAGATGGGAAGTTCTGCACCCAGTAGAGTTAGGAAGAGAGAGAGTTGGAGCAGGCTGCTGGAGCTGACCAGGTCTCTCTGTCCTGTCCATGATACTTGCCTCTTCTTGTGAGTTATGGGAAAGAATGAAGTGATAGAAGCCAAATAATCCAACAATTGGGGTTTTAATCTCCTCTCTGATGTAATTAGTGCTTCCAAATGGTCAAGACAGTGTGCAGCTTTGCCTCTTTTTCTACCTGACACCCGGACAGAAGAACAAAATGACAAGGATAGCAGGATACCCTCGTCCCTGAATTCTGCCTGTGTCTTCCCAAAGTAGTTATGCCAGCCTTCCACTCAGCTCAGCTCTCTCACTAAATCTTTGCACTGAATAGGACTTCCTTGGTGGTCCAATGGCTAAGACTCCATGCTCCCAATGCAAAAGGGCCCGGGTTCAATCCCTGATCAGGGAACAAGATCCCCCATGCGGGAACCAAGAGTTCGCATGCCAAAACAAAAGATCACTATGACACAATGAAGATTAAAAACCCCACATGCTGCAATTAAGAACTAAGTAAATAAATATATATATATATTTTAAATATGGGAAACCCTTTAACTAAAAAAATTTATGCACCATATATAGTGTGGAGATTACAAGCCTAAGTTCTGAAACCACACTACCTTGTTATGAATCCCACCATTGGCCCTGCCAGCTCTGTGACCTTGGGCAAGTCCCTTAGCCTCTCGCTCCTTTAGTTTCCTTACCTGGAAAGTAATGAGATGGGATCAGGTCCTTTCAAAGGTGCTGCTTACCCTGACATGACTGTGCTTCTTTTAATTTACTAAAAATACATAAGAAATGACCTGTGTTCCAGTGAGAGGAGGGAATGGGTCCAGGGAGCAAGCATTGGTAGAGAAAGATGAACCACAGAGTCCTTTTCACTCCATTGGAAAACAGCTGCTTTTTTTTTTTTTTGCCTTGCATTGGGGTGGCCCTGACAACAGAAGGAGAAGAAAACAGAAACTTTGAGCTGTTGTTATATAGAAGGATGTGTTCATGTATTTGACCGTGTGTTCAGTTACACCAAATAGCAGTGAAGTGGTGACTGGCTAAGGGTTTGATGAAGACTGGATATTTGGTCCCAAGCTGGGACTCAATGAAGTCTAAAGCCTTGGGATGTATCAGCTGGGTCGGACTAAGTGGTCACCAGGGTTACCCTGTTACTAGTCTGGAAGTCATTGGCAGTGGGCTTGAAACTAATGAATCAGAATTGCTGGACACAGGGCCCAGGAATCTGCATTTTAACCAGCACCTCAGACTGGCTTTTTAGGCTTTAATTTTTTTTTAATTTCTTTCAATTTTTTTGGCTGCATCATGGTATGTGTTGAGTTTTAAGTCAACTTTTTCACTCTTCTCTTTCACTTTCATCAAGAGGCTCTTTAGTTCTTCTTCACTTTCTACCATAAGGGTAGTGTCATCTGCATATCTGAGGTTATTGATATTTCTCCCGCAATCTTGATTCCAGCTTGTGTTTCATCCAGTCTGGCATTTCACATGATATACTCTGCATATAAGTTAAATAAGCAGGGTGACAATATACAGCCTTGATGTACTTCTTTCCCAATTTGGAACCAGTCTATTGTTCCATGTCCAGTTCTAACTGTTGCTTCTTGATCTGCATACAGATTTCTCAGGAGGCAGGTCAGGTGGTCTGCTTTTCTCATCTCTTGAAGAATTTTCCACAGTTTGTTGTGACCCACCCACACAGTCAAAGGCTTTGGCATAGTCAATAAAGCAGAAGTAAATGTTTTTCTGGAACTCTCTTGCTTTTTTGATGATCCAGCGGATGTTGGCAATTTGATCTCTGGTTCCTCTGCCTTTTCTAAATCCAGCTTGAACATCTGGAAGTTCACGGTTCACAAACTGTTGAAGCCTGGCTTAGAGAATTTTGCGCATTACTTTACTAGCATGTGAGATGAGGACAATTGTGTGATAGTTTGAACATTCTGAGTTTGAAGAAGCTCCAGGAGTTGGTGATGGACAGGGAAGCCATGGGGTTGCAGAGTCAGACACAATTGAGCAACTGAACTGAACATGGTATGTGGGACCTTAGTCCCCTGATCAGAGATAGAACCCATTCCCCTGCAGTGGAAGCATAGTGTCCTAACCACTGGATTGCAAGGAAACTCCCTTTAGGCTTAAATTTTAAAACCGCTGATATAGTTCTTCGTCTCACTTTTAAACAACAATCAGCTAGTTACTTTTGTTCTTCTTCCTTCTACACAAGGAGCTAGAAAGTTGGCATAAGGAAGACTGTGGGTAAAAAATGGCCAGAAAATTCTCAGGTCCTCAGGCAAAGATAGATTTGATTCCCTTCAGCCTATTGCTGCCCAAAATGTGTTAATTCTGGTGTGCAAGTGATCTCAGGTGTTGCCAAGAGTGGAGAAAGGCTTCCTAAGAAAGGAGGCTCCTCACAGGCCTCATGGTACAGGGCAGAGGTGCCTTGGACAGTCTTGTTCTGGAAGAGGCTACCCCCTCACCACCATCATCCCCACCCCTCCCTGTCCGCACCCAGCAGAGTCCTAACCTCTCATGAAAACAGTCTCCCTGAGGTCAAGGTCTGAGAACAAACTGCAAATAAAAACATCAGTCTTCTTAGCAGCTGACTCACGGAACCAACCCCAGGGAGAAGCCAAACCCCTGTATAAGGCAGGAACGGCTTGATTTGGGACATGTATAAATTAGGAAATGTGTAGTACCACATGGAAAAATAATAGGTAGTTTTATCTGCAGAGCTGATAGACAAATTTGGCATTCTGTGTGCTCAGGCTTTTAAATATTTGTGACTGGGAACCTGCAGGGGTAATGTTCTTACAGAGACCTTTCTGACAGAATTTTTCAAACTATGAAGAGATCTTGGCTAAATCTTTCTGCAAACCCATTCAACACCTTTTTAAAAATAATGGCTAGATATTCCTGGGTCACCTTAGTAAGTACCGTATACTCTAAATGTGGCCAGAGATCCAGTGGCCTGGGATGCACCCAAACTACAGGGGTAACTCCCCATCAAAGAGAGAGTTTGCAGAGAAGCAGGTGGAGATGCTAAACCTATTGTAATTTAACATCGAGGAACCACAGAACCTTCTTCCCAACGCATTTTGCTTGAGGTGAGCCTTGGAGACCCACTCTGGAAGTATTCCAGGATGCATGAAAATCTCACCTTCTCTTAGAACTCAATATGGTCTTAGGGAGTCCTGACCAAACCCCAACTCTGAGGAAGAGGTTTCTTAGGCATGTTGAGACTCTGGGGAGTTCGTGAACTTGTCCTTCTCAGAGTGTCTTGGAGATGGGGGGAGCTGACCCCAAACTAGACACTCCCTTATAGCACCTCTCTTATGCTCTCAATACACACCAATGGGAGTGTCTGGTCCCCACTGGCCTACCATGCACACCAGGAAACAGTCCTAGGAGAATAAAAACAACTTGTCCACAGTCCCAGTAAAGTGATGGCAGGGTGACAATTCAAATTTATATCTTCCAAACCCCAAAGCTGCATTGGTGCATATGATACATGTTGTGGGGACATTTTCAAGCAATTATGAAAGTAATATTATGCTTTAAGTTATTGAGGAGTTCTTTGCCAAGCTTCAGACTTAATTATAAATAGATTTATATATCTATAAATTAAGTCTCTTAACATCCATTCATAGAGTTGTACTGAGTACTGAATGAACTAACATGTATGTCGAGCGCCCAACATTTCTTTTTTCCTGGAACATAGAAAACTCATAAAATGTGAGTGCTAATATTTTTATTGTGTTTGGGGAGTAGAAACAAATGAATGGTTTAGGTGAAGTGTGCACAGTTTTCTATGACTCAATACAGAGACAAATCAACTCAATGATTTGGAGAATTACACATGTTACCGTGTTTCTCTATCCAATTTGGACTTGACAAAGCTTTAAACCAGTCAACTAACAAAGAAAAAAAATTAGGGATGATTGTAAGAGATTCAATAGGGATGAACCCAAGACTGTTTTGAATTGTGAAACAACTGAGAGTTGCAAACACAAACAATAAAGATAGTGGAAGTCGCTCAGTCGTGTCCAACTCTTTGTGACCCCGTGGATAGTCCAAGGAATTCTCCAGGTCAGAATACTGGAGTGGGTAGCTGTTCCCTTCTCCAGGGGCTCTTCCCAACCCAGGGATCGAACAGAGGTCTCCTGCATTGCAGGCAGATTCTTTACCAGCTGAGCCACCAGGGCAGCCAAAAATGACATAATAGCCAACCTGCCGACAATAAAAGGGCAGCCAAAAAGGACATAATAACCAACCTGCCAAGGCAAGAAAGAGAATATCTGTCCTTCATTCTGTAAGAAATGAGCACTCACTACGTGGTGAGAAGTGTACAGCCTTGATCTGTGCCCCTCTCAGGAGGGCATTTCTGGTGCTAGAGACTAAACTGGAGCCTCCAAGGGCACAGACAAATCACAGCACATCTCTATAATGATGGAGGAAGACTATCCCAGAGGAACCAGTGTAGGAGAGGATAGTAATATAGCTCAAAAGCTTTTAGCAGTAACAGCTGCTTCGGCTGTCAGTGTTTCTTCCAAAGCAGTTGTATTTATCAGGAAAGCTTTTGTAAACACAATTTTATTGAAATTGTGACACGATGTTTTGAATAAAGAATATAAGAAAGATATGGCTATTCCTATCAATCAAAATATGAAAATCATGAGCATTTTTGAGGGGTAGGTGTTCTCCTGTGTTTATGTAGCTGTTGAAGTTTGTAGAAAGGAATATCAGAAAAATGTCTGCAATTTCAAAAAGTACCTGTGGCCAACCTATAGCTAATAATATAGATAAAAATTAACCCCCAAAGGATTAAAAACCTAAGTGTAAAACCTAAAACTATAAAACTTTGGAAAGAAAACACAAGGCAAAACTTCAGGACATTGGATTTGGCAATGATGTCTTGGATATGACACCAAAGGCACAGTCAAGAAAAGCAAAAATAGACTGGGCTTTATGAAAATTTTAAAATATGTGCCCCCAAAGACAAAATCAATAGAGTAAAAAGACAACCCACAGGATGGAAGAAAATATGCACAGATCATATATCTGACAAGGGATTCATATCCAGGCTATATGGAGAACTCATAAAACTCAACACTGAAAAAATGACTTGATTCAAAAATGGACAAAGGATTTGAATAGGCATCTCTCCAAAGAAGATATATAAATGAAAAATAAGCACATGAGAGATGCTCAACAGCACTAATTATCAGGGAAACACAAATCAAAACTACCAAGATATACTACCTCACGCCCCTTAGGATGGCTACTACAGGAAAAAACATAATGTAAGGAAAAATATCAAATATTAGCATGGGTGTAGAGAAGCTGGAACTACTGTGCTCTGTTGGGAATGTAAAATGGTACAGCAGCTATGGAAACTAGTATGATGATTTTCAAAAAATTGAATATAGAATTACCATATGATCCAGCAGTTCCACTTCTGGGTATAAGCCCAAAATCATTCAAAGCAGGGTCTTTTTAAAAACTTTATTGAAATATAATTGACTCATAATGTTGTGTTAGTTTCCACTGTGCAGCAAAGTGACTCAATTATATATTATATATTTATATATATTTACAGCAAAATAACTCAATTATATATATTCTTTATATATATATATTCTTTTTCATATTCTTTTCAGCTATGATTTATTACAGTATATGGATATGATTTATCACAGGACATTGGATATAGTTTCCTGGGTTACACGTTAGGACCTTGTTATTTACCCTTCCTATACATAACAGTTTGTATGAAAGCAAACTATTGTTGAAGAGGTATTTGCACACCCATGTTCTAGCATCATACTCTGCCTAACATCGCAAAAGTCCTTGGTACCTTCAGGGAAATGGATGCTAATGGAGACTTTCAGAGCAGATCTAATACACCACACACACACACACACACACACACACACCATTGCTCTTGTTACATTAAAGTGATACCTCCTTTTTTGACCAAATCTACCTTTACTTAGTTTGATGGCAGCTGGGACTACTAGTTATTCATCTAATAGTCTTCTCAGATACTATATCCATGGACCATTCCATGAACAGTGCCCAATCAATATTTCTGCATTGACTTAGCCATTGATCGAAGATCCCCTTGAGTTACAGGACTCTGTTCTGAATAACTTATAGCAGCCTGTTTCCCACAGCTCAAGCCACTTTCAGAAGCATAAAGTAGATGTGAGGTGGAAGGAACACTTGTAGCCAGAAGTCTGACTTATTTGCCAGCTCCGTGTTCTTGGCAAATCACTTTACAACTCAGGGCCTCTTTCATGCTGTGGAAGTAATATAAAGTTTGGGGGCTGTTTTGAGGACAATTGGGATGTTTATAAATATATGGTATGGTTATTTGTTATTGTCATTTACAAGACTTTCTACAGGTTGTGAAGGAACTTCACACAAAGATTTCTCCCAAATATTTGGATTCATGAAAGTAAATTGGAATAAGTTTTTGTCTTCACAAAGTAGACATTTCTCATTTGTTGCATTAGTCCTGGAATGTTGATTAAAAATTCAGTCACTCTATTACAATTTGAGGGATTAATAAAATGAGTGACAATTTGACTAATACTTTTACAATTCCCAGCTTTTTTGTTACCGTCTGCAAAGCAGAGGAATGCTATTGAGACCAAAATGAGAGGGAGGTAGAGATTTAAAATGGAAAGTACCATGACGGGGCATCCGAAGTTTCCTTCGGATTAGGCTCTGATTGAAGAATGGAAAATATTTTTGCAATGAAAATTCTTGTCATTAAGCCAAACACCTTGGATTAGGTTCCTCTTGGGAGAGCTGAAGCTCCCTCCTGGGCAAGGTGCCTTATCTCTTTAAGGGCTGACATCCCCTCTGTAACCAATAATTTCAGTATGGATCTGTCTGAGCCTAGTAGTTGTAGAACTTAATTTGTTAAAATAGATTGGTGTAGGATTAAATTGCCAAGAAAGAGGTAAATATTTAAGTTTCTCTATGTTGGCCATTTTTTTAATCACAAAAGTACATATTTTGTACACTTCTACAAAATACACTTAAATGTTTAGTTACAAAATGTGTTTTTGTTTTATCATAAAAGGATGGTATTTTGTACATTTATACAAAATATATTTTTGTGAAAAATTTGGGAAATGCAGAAAAACATAAAAATAAATAAAAATCACTCTCATAATTATATTTCATTATAATATTATATTATAATTATATTTCATTTTTGAGCCTATTTTCATTCATATGCACATACACACACATATATGCTTACATGGGGCTTCCCAGGTGGTACTAGTGGTAAAAGAACTCGCCTGCCAGTGCAGGAGATGTAAACGACACAGATTCGATCCCTGGGTCAGAAAGATCCCCTGAGAAGGGCATGGCAACCCACTCCAGTGTTCTTGCCTGGATAATCCCATGGACTGAGAAGCCTGGCGGGCTATGGTCCATGGGGTCATGAGTCAGACACGACTGAAGTGACTTAGCACAGCAAATTTATATGTTATATATATATAATATATGGAATACACACTTTTGATGAGCTCATATTAACATAGGAACTGTTTTGTTTTTTTTTTAATTTAGTGTCTCATGAACATTTGCCCATGTCATTAAACCTTCTCCTACTGAATGACTGAAGATGACTGTAGAATCGCCAGGGGTTTCGGTATGGTCTGGCCACCGGGTTCAGAGAGCCCTCTGCTGGGCCAGGCTGGTTAGCACTTCCCTGCCCCTCTGTCCTCTAGAGGAGCATGTGTTCTGGTCAGGACATCCCATGGTGGGATGCTTGCTGGCATCTTCTGCTGGGTCCACTGTCAGACTCCATGTGCTCTTCTCTAGGGCTCAACGGAATCCGCAGCAGCAGCCTCTCATCACTGAGGACTTCAGCAACCTAGAACCGGCCCTTGGAGGGAGGGAGGAGGCAAGGATGCCTTTAGTCACGGCCATCCTGCATATCGAGAGTGGGACTATAAAGAAGGCTGAGCACAGAAGAATTGATGCTTTTGAACTGTGGTGTTGGAGAAGACTCTTGAGAGTCCCTTGGACAGCAAGGAGATCCAACCAGTCAATCCTAAAGGAAATAAGTCCTGAATATTCATTGGAAGGACTGATGCTGAAGCTAAAGCTCCAATACTTTGGCCACCTAATGTAAAGAACTGACTCATTGGAAAAGACCTTGATGTTGGGAAAGATTGAAGGCAGGAGGAGAAGGGGACGACAGAGGGTGAGACTGTTGGATGGCATCACTGACTCAATGGACATGAGTTTGGGTAAACTCTGGGAGTTGGTGATGGACAGGGAAGCCTGGCGTGCTGCAGTCCATGGGGTCCCAAAGAGTCAGACACGACTGAGCGACTGGACTGAACTGACTGATCCTGCATACTGAGGGAGGCAGCCTGGCCACCGCATGCTCTGGTGTCAGACTGGCTGGCCTTGACTCCCTACCCCATTCTGCACCAGCTGTAGGACTGAGTGAAGTGCCTCACCTCTCTGGGTGAGAGAAGATAATGATCATAATGCCTGCTTTATAGAGTTGTGAGGATTAAACCAGAAACTCGTGCAGAGCTTAGCACAGTACCTGGCAAATAGTAAGAGCTCAGTAGGTGTTAGCCGCTGTCATTGCCACCTCAGTGTTCCTCGGTGAAGGTGGGGGTATTTGACAGAAAAACAAGATGGGGCAAGGTGCAGAGATGACTCACAAGAAGAAAGAATCCAGGAAGGATCCTGGAGAGGGGAGGGGGAGGGGCTGTGTGATGTTAATTTTATGTCAAGTAGTTCGAATTGTAGTGCCCAGATATTTGGTCAAACCCCAGTCTAAATGTCACTGTGGAGACTTTTTTGTTTTTTTGAAGATGTAATCCACATTTAAATCAGTAGACTCTGAGTAAAGGAAAACTGTTTTACTCTACCCTCTATAATGTGGATGGGCTTCATCCCATCAACTGAAGGCTTAAATTAAAAGGAGAAAGACGGACCTTTCTCCAGGAGGAAGGATTTCTATAATACCTCCAGACTGCTTTTGGACTTGAACTGTAACATAAACTCTTCTCAGCATCTCCAGCCTGCCAGGCTGCCCTTTAGATTTTGGACTTACCAGCCCCCATAATCATGTGAGCCAATTCCCAAAAATCCCTCTCTCAAAGAGAACTAGATAGATAGATAGATAGATAGATAGATGTTGAACATCACAGGTTTAAACTGTGCAGGTCTACTTATATGCAGATATTTTTTCAATAGTAAATACTGCAAGACTGAGGTTGGTTGAATTTGTAGATGCAGAACCATGGATACAAAGGAAATTTGTGTATGGAGGGCTGATTGTAAGTTATCCATGGGTATCCGATTGTGCAGAGGCTTGGTGCCCCTAACCCCTGCCTTTATTCAAGGCTCAGTATATACAGCATGTGTGTGTGAGTGTGTGTGTGTGTGTGTGTGTGTCTGTGTGTGTGTCTGTGTATCTCCTATTGATTTTTTTCTCTGGAGAGCGATAGCTAATACAGGCTGTCATCTAAAATGTAGGAAAAATAGAGAAAGGTAAGTGGACATAAATGTTCAGATAAAGTCAGTGGAAAAGGAAAGCGGGTGGTTGGGGGTTTTGGATGTATTCAGAGCAGAAGCCATGTCGTGTTTATCTAGGTAGCTTAACACAGATCCCAGTGTTTAAGTACCAACAAAAGAAAGAAGAAAGGATGGAAGGAGGGAGAGAAAGAGGAAGGTAGCAAAGAGAGAGGAAAGGATCAGGGGTGGGGCAGACAGGAAAGAGGAGAAGGAGAAAAGGAAGCCCCAAGGGAGGCTTGAAAGCAGGACTCTTCTAGTCGTCCTTTTCTCTTTTTAATCCTTGACCTAATGCCTGAAGTATTGCTCTTCTGTTTACTTAAAATAAAGCAACAAGCCCAAGTCTCTTACCATTTTCCCCCAACCTTTTTGCTTCATCAGACACCTCTCTCATCTACATCACTTGGAGGTCTGGCCAATATCTTCTTTTTAAATTAAAGTATTTAGTCTGAAATCTGTCTTGGCAGGGCCGTAACTCTCTGCTTTGATTATGGATCAGTTGGAGAGCAGTTGGAGAGATGGGACCAGGAAGATGAATGCTCAGACTGCTGGCTAATTACGTCCTGACCACTAGAATTCCCACTTGTGGTTTCAGTTGGATACAGGCATGCTTTCCTGGCATATGCTGGAGTCACCCACAAAGTAGTCACATTCCTGCCCAGGGCACAGGGGCTATGTCCCCTGGAAAACGTTCCACCTGGCACAATACCTGGAGGGTACTCTGGAATGAAAGTAGAATCCAAAAGGTGATAGGTTATCATTTTATTGTGTTCATTTTATGGCTCCTTAGGGTTCATTGAAGAGTGGGTTTTCTCTTTTGTAGTGACATTGCAAGGATCTGGGGAGATTCTGATGCTCAGAGATCTTTCCCACCATAGAGTCAGAGAGTCTTTTAGGTAAGATTTGACTTGCATCAAGATAACAACCTACCCCTGAAAAAAGAACACTTTAAAGTGGAATCAGGCTTATCTTCTTGACTTCCTGGGACTTCCCAGGTAGCACAAGTGGTAAAGAACCCACCTGCCAATCCTGGAGTTGTGAGAGACGGGGGTTCAGTCCCTGGGTCGGGAAGATCCCCTGGAGGAGGGAATGGCAACCCACTCCAGTATTCTTGTCTGGAGAATCCCATGGACAGAGGAGCCTCGTGGGCTACAGTCCACACGGTCGCAAAGAGTCTGACACGACTGAAGCAACTTAGCACAGCACACAGCACACAGGCATGTTTTAGTGTGAAGTTTTCATAACAGAAGGGAAGAAGAGAAGAAAGACACTGAAACCCAAGACAGGAGAAAACACACCTGAAAAAAACTTCTTTTTTTTTTCTCTTCCTTATTTGGCCTAGGATCATGGGCATTCACTCATTCATGAAATTCATTGAAGACTTCATTGAAGGTCTATCACATGGAAAGCACTCAGGTATATATCACAAGGGATACAAAATGGTAAAATGAACTTTAAACCCCGTTTTTTACATTGACACATAAAGTTCTGTAGATTTCTTAAAATTACTTCCAAGCAAGTCAGCACTGGGAAGTAAGTGACATTAGTGTTCATTTTCCTCTCACCGTCTTTTCAGTCCCCGTTCCCTGGGGGCCCTGCATATACACACACAAGTCTTTTTTGGGACTTGTACTGAATGCCTGCCTAGAGTCTACAATGACTTGTTAATTTCCACTCTATGGCTCAGACTGTAAAGAATCCGCCTGCAATGCAGGAGACCCAGGTTTGCTTCCTGGGTCAGGAAGATCCCTTGGAGAAGGAAATGGCAAACCACTCCAGTATTCTTGCCTGGAGAATTCCATGGACAAAACAGCCTGGCAGGCTGCAGTCCCTGGGGTCCCAAAGAGTTGGACACGACCGTGTGACTTTCACTTTCACTCTAATTCAAACTTATCTGACCTCGGTGCTGTTCCTTCTCGCCTGGAAAATAACCACAGCAAACAATTTCCTTTTAAGGAGTTTAGTTGACTATGTGTTTGGCTCCACAACATCCAGTGTCCAGAGATGTGGACAGAATGGTGAATGATAGGCTGTGGATGTGACTGAGAGCAGAGGCCTCCAGGAGATGCAGTATTCCTCAGACCGTGTTCTCTGGAACATGAGTCTGGGGAGATAGTTACAAGCACTCAATAAAGAATTTATTTCTCAACTGAATGAGCATGGGAAACATGACATATTATATCCTCCCTTGGAAATTCCCAAGAAACATTATAGTATAAGTAAAGACTTGATATTCTGCAGTAAAGAAACTCATTTAATTTAGTTTAACTTAATAACAATCCCAGGTGGAAAAATTATTTTTTTTTCCTATGGACTGATGATTCACAGAACACTAGCTTGGAAAAGGCACACACCCAACCTAATGAAGCGAAGAGAAAAAAAAAAAAAACAGAAGTGTAGATGGAGGGATTTCAGGTGACTCCAGACAGCAGAGAGAAGGCACGTCTTGAACCACGAGGGCTCGTTTGGAGCAAAAGACATTCCAGCTCCATGACATGGTCTTGTACAACCACAGAGATGGCTAGGCATTGTCATCCTACATCTCCTGGACAATTTTCTCCTCCCCTGGCAGAGTCTGTCCAGACCTTTGGGTGTCTCCTCTTGCAGTCTCTGTCTGATTCTTACCCAGAGAAGTTCTATGGAGAAGATCTTGCTCTACTCAGGTTTCTCCTTCTCTCAGACCACTTTTTCCTCTGCATCTCTGCATGCTGACACCAGTTGTGGCTTCATGCTTGCCTTATGAGGGGAGGGGGCTTCATTTTCCTGATCATTTGGGTCAATTCCATGTTATCCATGGAGCAAACATATGCCTGGTTGCAAAGATTCTATAAATGTAGAATTCTAGCTTCTTCTTAAAATACACACACTTCAACTATTTAAAAAAAGAAACTATGATAATAAACACAGGCTCTAATTTGACATGCACCAGATTTTAGCATATTTGGGACCACCACTACCGTGACTCGTACTGCTGGGTGAACTTGGTTTACTTCGGACCTGGAAATAGCATTTCACTTGATGTCTATGTGTATGTATATATTTGGATGTCTCCTGGATAGCTGTTCCTCTGAACAGAGCTTGTAGCTCTGCTCCTTTCTGTTCCTGAATTCAGGCCTGTACATTTGTCCTCGGGTAAATTATCACAAGTGTCTACCCTCCACTAACACGGGAGTGACCCTGCTTCATTCAAAGCTGGGCAAGCCTTATGTGTATGTGTTCAGCACATGCTCTCCTCATGGGGTGGAAATCAGTTGTACAGTAACAAGTGGGCATTTAATGCACTGCATTATGATAGTATTATATTATTGTGGTTTTAATGAATTGTTTCATCTTTTCCATCTTCATATTTACAAATATAATACATATATATGTATCTGTGGGCTTCCCAGGTGACGCTAGTGGTAAAAGAACCCTTCTGCCAATGCAGGAGACATAAAAAATGAGGTTCAACCCCTGGGCCAGGAAGATCCCTTGGAGGAGGGAATGGCTACCCATTCTAGTACTCTTGCCTTGAGAATCCAATCCAATGACAGAGGAGCCTAGCGGGCTACAAAGAGTCAGACATGACTGAAGCAACTTAACACACACACGCATAGGTATCTGTGTCTGTGAGAGAGTTTATAATTATATTTATCTCCCCCATTGTTGTCATTGTTCAGTCACTAAGTCATGTCTGACTCTTTGTGACCCAATGGACTGCAGCACTCCAGGCTTCCCTGTCTTTCATTATCTCCTGGAGTTTGCTCAAACTCATGTCCTTTGAGTCAATGATGCCATCCAACCATCTCTTCCTCTGTCATCCCCTTCTCTTCCTGCTTTCTGTCTTTCCTAGCATCAAGGTCTTTTCTAATGAGTCGGCTCTTTGCCTCAGGTGGCCAAAGTAGCTTCAGCCTCAGCATCTCCCCCATAGTAATATGAAATAATTATATTTATAATAAGAAAAGGATCAAGCTAATCATGACAAATCTGACCAGAATAAGCATCTTTCCAGAAAACCAAGGCCCTGTCTAGAAAAGTATCTCATAAAGTCATTGAAAGACAAGAAGAACAGTAATTATTATTTGTCATTGGGGTTCACCTTTTATGGTGCAAAAATTTACTGGATGTACTTCATGCAGTAAAAATTTTCAAAATAGTTCTACAATGCCTACCAAGTTACAGTGGCATTTTGAAACAGAATATAGTGAGAATAAAAAGAAGGCTATTGACATCTTGCAGTCTTGAGATTACTGTTCCTAGAAAACAGAATATACACTAAAATTAAATCTGACAGTGAAAATTCATATGCAGCATCACTTAAAGTAGATGGGCTCTGAGAGACAGAATGGAATGTTCCATCAGGGAAACCTCGTTAAATGTTCCATTACTAAGGAGGAAACGGGTTACTATAAATATTCAACCACTACCATTGTCTGACAAGAGTATAGCGCAAAATTCAAGAATTATTACCCAATGTGCTTGGTGAGTTAATTCAAAGGTTAAGATTTACAAAATCTTCATGGATCCAGTGGACAACACTACTTTTCTTGCCTTTGTATTATAAGCTCATGCAGACAAATATGAGAAAGATACATTAGTTTTAAAAACTTTTGACATGTACACAAAGAAGAAGAAATTTTAAGATGTTTAGACCAATTTTTAGCAAACCCTCAAAGAGAGTGGCAAAAATATAAGCTATCTGTAGGAATGGTATGAAAACAATGGCAGGGAAAGACCTCAGAAGGAACAGTTCATTTTATTTTATTTTTATTTGTTTATTTATTTTAATTGGAGACTAATTAATTTACAAAATTGTGGTGGTTTTTGCCATACATTCACATGAATCAGCCATGGGTGTACATGTGTTCCCCATCCTGACCCTCCCTCCCACCTCCCTCCCTATCTTAAAGCCATTGTGTGCTTTTTGAAGTCACTTCAGTCATGTCCAACTCTTTGTAACTTTATGGACTGTACCCTGCCAGGCTCTTCTGTCCATGGGATTCTCCAGGCAAGAATACTAGAATGGATTGCCAGGCCTTCCTCCATGGGACCTTCCCAACCCAGGGATCAAATCCATGTCTCATTATGTCTCCTGCTTTAGCAGGTGGGTTCTTTACCACTGGCGCCACTTGGGAAGCCCTCAAAGAACACTGGAATGGGTAGCCATTCCTTCCTCCAGGGATCGAACCCTGGTCTCCTGCATTGCAGGCAGATTCTTTACCATCTGAGCCACCAGGAACTGCACTGAATAGTGCCTCACAAATTGTCAATTTTACTCAGAAACAGTATTTACGTTGTGTCCTTCCAAGTTGGATTTAAACAATATGATTAATGAGTTCTATAATTTACTTTTTCATACCAAAGACAGAAGCCAAATGAGGTGAGATATTGCTAGTGTTTTTGTGGCTACTTTTATTGGTAAAGAAACTCCATTACCACATTATTTCTCAAATATAATAAGAAATGGACTACTGTAGGTTTTAAAAAATAGATATAATAGATTTATTTTATTTTCAGTCACACTGTGTGGATTGTAGGATCTTAGTTCCCTGACCAGGAACTGAACCTGTGTCCTTGGCAGTGAAAGCATGGAGTCCTAACCACAAGGGAATTCCCAGATTTTTATTTTTTTAAAGAAATTTTAGGTTCACAGAAAAACTGAGGAGTAAGTACAGATTTCCTTGATATCCTTCTAGTTCCCCTAATAGTACTGCTTTCCACTTGTATTCTCATGTTGCCTGACTGCGGTGGACTTGTTGAAATGGATGACCCAATACTGATAGAGTATTGTTAACTATCAGTCTATAGTTTACAGCAGGGTTCACTCTTTGTGTTGTCCATTCTTTGGGTTTTGACAAGTGTGTAACATCATGTGTCCACCATCACAGTGTAAACCAGATAGTGTCACCTCCTTGAGGACCACAGTAGTCTTAATAAGCTGAAAGACCCTGACTGGGAAATCAGAGTAACCTGGTTACCTTGCTCACAACCACAGGCAAAACACCAGCAACTAAAAAGAAACACATTTCATTTCTATGCAGTCCATCTCATGCAACACATTTCATGCAATACAAACTAAGCTGACCTGCTTTGATACTGAGAAGGAAGGAAACGTAAGGGAATAGAAGTGGTGAGCAGAAGGAAAGGTGTGATGCAGAACATCAGATAGCACTCACAACTTTGCCTTTCCCTGATGGGGCTCCATCTGCCTCTGCTGGCTGGGCTCCTTGTCCACAAAGAAAAGGGTTTGAAGCCATGATTGCAAAGGCCCTTCCAGCTCCAGTTAAAAGAGGGTACAGATAATTATAACTAGGGTAGTATGTGTTTAGTGGATTGGAAAACATTTTCCTCGAGCCTCAGGATTTCTTGTGCTGATTGCCTTTGGAGAATTCAAGAATTAAAAAGACCAAGAAAACATAAATAGAAAGATTCTTATTTTGGACTTTACCAATTTAGTCGTGAAATAGCATGTTTGGGCTACAGCTAAAAGAAACAAACAAACAAAAATAATAATACTAACAGATTATTTCCAGATAAGAATCCATAAATTCTCTTCTCTTCATCTCCCTTAAGTAAATGAATAAAGTGTATTAAAAAACTTTCTTCTTGGACTAGAAATAAAGCTTGAAACTAACTGAATGAATGCTCAGGGAAGGTGGACCTTTTATTTGGTATGTATTTGTCTTCCTTCTTATTTACATATAACTGAAACAGAAAGTAAGGAGGCAGGGCACAGCCTTTGAAAGAATGACTCAGCCAGAGGACCCAATATAAACTGATTCGAATCAAATGGGTTCAAGAGACAAGTCAACTTCAACTAGACCTTGATCCTCAATGTTGTTATTCAGTTGCTCAGTCTGTCTGGCTCTTTGTGACCCCATGGACTGCAGCTTGCCAGTCGTCCTTCACTGTCTCCTGCAGCTTGCTCAAACTCATGGCCATTGAGTCAGTGATTCGAAGAGCTGACTCACTGGAAAAGACCCTGATGCTGGGAAAGATTGAGGGCAAGAGGAGAAGGGGGCAACAGCAGATGAGATGGTTGGATCATCAGTATACGCTCATTGTAACACATCAGCAAGGTAAATGACACCCAGGGTTGCCATGATAGCTTCAAGGTCCACCATCAAAGACCAAAAAAGTGGGCGATGGCCCATTTCCTGGAAATCTCCACCCCTTCTCCAAAATAGTTGGAATGACCCTCCCACTTATTAGCCTATGAAATTACCCAGCCCATAAGAGCTAACCACACCACATTTTGAGGCCACACTCAGACTCTGCGACAGCCTAACTTTGTCTCTCAGTGATTTCTTTCGGCAGTGAGACATCAAGAACCTGGACTTCATTAGGTCTTAAAACCAGGTTTGTGATCTCAGTTGGAAGATCGTGGGTTTTGGACAGATTAGAGTCCAGGCACATAAGTTCAAGTCCCAATGTGAGGTAAACAGTTTCAGAACTATACTTAGGTCATTTAGTGGTGAGAAGCAGAAAATACAGACTGCAGTTTTGGTTATAAGTGCTTATGGATTCATTCTGAAATCCTAGGTTCTAGAGTGAATACAGTTTTAAAAGTCCAGCACTTGAGGAAGAAGACTATTCCAAAGGAATGTGTGAATGTTCATTGTTAAAAAAAAATAGCTAACATTTATTGAAGCCTGACATCATTCTAAGCATTTTATGTGGACTAAAACATTTTATCCACTCATCAATATTATGAAGGAAACACTATCATTATCTCCATTTTACAGAAGCAAAGATAAAGTCGAGAAGTTAAATAACCCTCCAGGCTGCCCTATGGTGATTTAGTTGAATTTTGAACCTGGGCAGACTGACTCCAAAACTTTACTTCCTACCCATGATACTGCTGCTATAAATTATATGTTTATATCTATGGTTTTATTTAATGGGAAAGTAAGGAAACTTTAATATAATGATGTATCTCAAGATAAATGGCCAGATAAAACTGGTGTAAGACTTGTCCTGTACTTAGAAATGCATGAATCCTGGCTTTCAGCTCTTTTTAAATTGTAGTAAATTACTGTTCAGATTTATGTCACAGTTAGTAGTTTTCCCTTGTATAATGTCGATTCTGTTGTAGTGCAGATGGACCTAAAAGACTTGAGCTTACATTCAAATTTCAAATACGCTGTCCATTTGTCACTAGGATTAGGCAAATGCTTGACAATTTGTTCTGTTTAGAGACAGTTCTCCATGGGTCTCTTGCATTTCTGGATGTTCTATAAGCAGAGGCACTGACTTTCTTGTAGATGATTTTTCAATGATATTTGTACAGTAAAGAGCTTTGGAATGTACAGATGGCGTCACCTCCCAGAGCAACAAGCAGGCATGCTTTACTGCCCTCTATTACAGAATCTCTGGGTTTCTCTGGTGGCTCTGATGGTAAAGAATCCACCTGCAGTAAAGGAGACCTGGGTTCAGTCCCTGCTTGGGAAGATCCCCTGGAAGAGGCCATGGCAACACACTCCAGTAGTCTTGCCTGGAGAATCACCAAGAAGAGAGAAGCCTGGTTGACTACATATAGTCCATGGGATCGCTAAGAGTCGGACACAACTGAGTGTGGTGTGCACACACACACACAAGCACACATACACTGCTAGGAAAATCAAAGTCCTTTGTTTCTGACCCAGAAGTCTATGCCTTCTGTCAGCACTCACGCAAATATACCAGGCTAACTTGCTAGCTTGTAAGAAGGGTAAAACCTCAGACTCTTCATAGTTCTTGACTACTGTATTTGGATTTTTTACTTTCTGAAAATATTGTCACCATTACTTAGATGTCATACCTACATAAATAATACTTGCCAAATGAATCTTTTAGTTCAATTGAATGAATGAATCACCTTTAAATAAGGATCTATCATGGTTTTTTTTTTCCATGCCAGCTTCACAGTTCTGCTTAGTGTAGACTATTATTTTCATTTTTTGAATGAAGAAATTGAGGTTTAGGAATATTAAGAACTTTCCCAATATCCTACAGCTAGGAAATATGAAAACTAAACCTGACCAATGTTCTTTCTGCCACCATTACCTCTTGTAATGTTTTAGCTCTAGAAGTGTTCATTTTCAAACCAAATTACAAAGGCTAACTGTGAAAGGAAAAATGATTGTTTAAAGAGAAGATGTGAGCTTCAAACAAGAAGGAAAGGGTGAGGTGAGAAAGAGTGAGAGTGAAAAAAAAAGGAAGGGAGAAGACAGATAGGATGAAGATATATGTCCTAATATTTTTAGAGAGTAAATATTGGACTGGGGTTCCCTGAAACAAGGGAGCAGGAGGAGGTTAAGGGGCTGGTTAAGGGAACTTGGTGGAGATCCATGGAAAATCTCAAATATAGCACCCAAGTAAAGCCTGGAGGGAGCCAAAAAGTCAAGTCCAGAAGTCCAAGAAAACAGTGGGGGGGGGGGGGGGGGCGGAGGGATGCAGTTCATCAGAGTCCTGTAGAAGTGAGAGAAGGGGATCAAGCAAGAGGTCTTGGTGGTTGGAGGGGACAACTAGGAGTGATTTCTTGATGCACTTGAATATTATAAAGTGGGGACAGTCTTTTTTCATTATTGGGTGTTTATCTGCTTTGTTTTCTTTAGGCATCAATGGTCTTTCCTATGTGCAGAAGGGAACTATTAAGTACTACATCTAGTTTGGACAGAGCGACAGTAACCCACCAGTTACTGCTGCTGGCCCTCAGGGGAATGAACTCTGTAAGGTATTTGTTTAAAACCCAAAATATTTGGGATCCATCTCCCAAGATGCCTGCAGGGAGTTTTTCTGCCCCTGTTTTTATCTCCATTTCAATTCACTTTGAGCTTCACAGAGCCATAGAAATAATAAAGGTTGCTATTATATTTAACTCTCCCTCTGGGTACAAGAGTATAATGCTAGCACATAGCCTTGTAAGCATTGCCTGCCATATTTTGTTTTGTTCAGACTCACACTTCATTCACTGATATTCTGCAAACATTTATCAGTGATGATGGTGGTATCCTGGTAAGCCCCCCACCCCCCAGTTCTTTGTTTCCTGGCATAGCATGGTTGAAATAAATTGGGAAAGTTTCTTTTCTTCAGGGGAGCTGCGAAAGAATGATAAATGGGTTCATTGCTCTGATGCATCCTTCTGTTTCCTACAAGGGAAAAACCCGACAGCTGCTCATCTCTGTGTTGTCAGGAGCCCCATTTGCTCTCTAATAAGATCACTCACTGTTGTGTGGTAGAGGTGAAGGTAAGTTTCGTATTATTCATTAGGCTTGAGTCCTCATTAGTAACTTCTTTATAAAATAAACACTCAGCTCTGCAGACACAGAGAACAAGAGCCTACTTCATACAAATTACAATGATAAATGTCTCCTGTGGCCCTAGATTCCAACTCTTAACATCTGGGATCTCCCCATCTCCATGGCAACATAAAGTAAATAATAAAAATAGTCCACATCCAGGAAAAGCACAGCGGGGAATGTCTGTCCTAAAAGAAAACAAGTGCTTAACATGCATTCACATACCCACAAGAGGACCCCTGCAAAACTGAGCAGTTGATCAATAGGAAAACAGCAGTGAGAGGATAACGCCAAGTGTGAAAGCAAACAGACAAAAAAAGTCAGATTGTTTGAAGTATTGTCTGCTTTCAATAGGATGCCTGAAGGGAACATTGCTTCTTATATTCATGGGCTTGTACAGTATGTCTTTTACATTTTGTACAAATGTGTTTTGAATTATAAGCCTGTTATGTTACACTGTATTTAAAGGGAACCATAGATTATAAAAGTAATAGTATCAAGCAAGGAGTTGGGAACTGCTGATTTTGTTTTTGCCACATAACTTCTTAGCAAAGCCTCTGTCTGCCAAATAGGCCTCCTGCAACTCCTCCCAACATGCACCCCAACAACCCGGAGGCTACTCCTCCCACACCCCCACCCACCCCAGGGAGGACACAAAATGGAAGTTTTGGGAGGCTCCAGAGCCCCCACGGTTGGCGTGAGTGTCAAAGCAGCCCTCTGGGAGAAAAGAATGTGCCTTCAGGGCCCCAAGAAAAAGCTCAGGAATAGGATGCTTTCAAGAATGGGGTTTTTTACTTACTCTCCTAGTTAGCTGTAGTGACTTTGGACCTTTCAGCTCACCGAGCCTGGTTTAACTCATCTGCGAAAATAGAGACGGGGGGGACCTCATGACCCGGTGTCTCTACCAGCCCTGGAATTCCACTATCCTGTGAATTGAGCACAAAGCATGATTTTGTTTCAATCTTTCTGGGTAAAAATTTCTGAGTTTACTGTTCTACTCTAGCAAAAACTGCATTGAATGTAACCAGATGGCAGTGTCTGGGCAAGGGTGGGTGGGAGGAGAGGAGGTTGGACACAGCTTAGGGGAAAGACCAAGGGGTCTACAGCCAACCCCAGTGACTGGCTGTGTGACCCTGGGCAAGTTACTCAAACTTTCTTGGCCATAATGTCTTCATCCCTACCAATGGGGATGATGGGCCTCACCTTACAGCATCGCTGTAGGAATAACTGTAAGGAATCAATAAATGGCAGCTATTAAGTTTTTTATGGATCTTTGAGACAGCTTTTTGAAAATTATTTTGATCACATAAGTAAGATTTTATAGTAGTGGGGCCTCTCGTCTGGTGTAATTTATGGAAAGACAGTTCAATCCTTTGTCATGGGGGTACTGTTTGGCACTACCTATGTGTGACTCTACTGAAGATTCACTATGGGGCTTTTCTTTGAATCCCTAACAGTAGTTTTTATATTCTGCATTTTTCTCCCAAAATTATGAAAGTCTGTTAGTCGTGTCTGACTCTTTGTGACCCCACGGACTATACAATTCATGGAATTCTCCTGGTCAGAATACAGGAGTGGGTTGCCATTCCCTTCTCCAGGGGATCTCCCAAACCCAGGGATCAAACCCAGGTCTCCTGCATTTGTGGGTGGTTTCTTTACCACTGAGCCACAAGGGAAGCCCAAAATTAGACTGTAGCTAAACCATTCTGGCTTTAATTTAATAATCTAGAAAGATTGGGATCTGTTATAATAAATGGAAGTTTTTGCTATATGAGTTGTGCATAGATATCTTGCTATGTACTCACAGGCAAATATTGAAATTAAAAGCTAAGTATGTTCACTGCAGCATTATTTATAATAGCCAAGATGTGGAAGCAAGTTAAGTGCTCATCAGTGAATGAATGCATAAAGATGTGGTGTATGTATAGAATGGAATACTACTCGGCCAGAAAAAGAATGAACCCTCTCAGCATTCTCAACAAAACAAACAGACTTCATTATATGAGTGAAATCAGTTAGGGTGAGAAAGATAAATAGAGTATGATCTCACTTTTATGTGAAATCTAAACAAAACAAAACAAGCTCATAGATGTAGAGAGGCAGACTGGTGGTCACCAGAGGGGAAGGAGTAGTGGGTAGATGAAATGCATGAATTCATTGTATAAGGATGGATGGTAACCAGATCTTTCTTGGTGATCACTTTATAATATATACAGATATTTTATTTTAGCAGTGCACCCTTGAAATTTTATATAATCTTATACACCGATTTAAAAAAAAATCACCAGAGACTAACACAGTATTGTAAATCAACTATGCTTGAATTGAAGGGAGAAAAAAGCTAACTAGAAGATAACAGTCACAAAGATGACTTTGGGGGTAGATTCTCTTTGTTGAGGGGCTTCTCTGGTGGCTCAAATGGTAAAGAATCTGCTTGCCGAGCAGGAGACCCGGATTTGATCGCTGGGTCAAGCAAAGATTCCCTGGAGAAGGGAATGACTACTCTCTCTAGTATTCTTGCTTGGAGAACTCCATGGACAGAGGAGCCTGGCAGGCTATACAGTCCGTAGGGTCACAGAGAGTCTGACATGACTGAGCGACTTTCACTTCTCTGTATTTGTTCCTTTCTCCCAGTTACGTTCCTCTTCATCTCTTTCCTTTGTGTCTGTTGACCACTCTCCCCCTTAGTCTTCCCCCCCTAATCTTCTGATTATAGCGTGTTCTTCTTTCCAATTCTGTGTTGTATATTCTTCAGTACTGTGCATTCCTCACTCCTTCACTACTTCTTATTCCATTCCTGACCTCCTTTCCTTTTTATTTTCTAAAGTTTCACTTCCATTGATCCATAGTACCTTCTGGAGGTGGGTGGGTAGGTTTTGCAGAAAGATAAATACTAGAAGGGCAGATGGACTTTCCTTGGAATATAGGAAACAGGACTTGCAGTTAACCTCTGGGACTGAATTTCCAGAGGATGGTTCATATCAGAGCATCCAGCAGCCCAGGATTTAGAGACATCAAGTGGAGAGCCAGAAAGTGTCTGGGCAGTGGTGACTCTAGGGTCACTGGAGTCTAACCTGTCAAGGGAAGAGGGGGTCAGGTAGAAGAGGTTGCGGTTAGAAGAATAAGGTGTTGTATTTGATCCAAAAGACAAATCCAGCATTTGGGCTGCCTGACCTGAAAGGATGGGAAAAAAGGAAAAGGCTAAATTGACCTCTGTTCCAATATTACAATATGAGTAAGCCAAACAATATGATTAAAATAACTGATATATTGAATTCCTTGGTCAAACAGGAACACTAGCTGATCTCTAATATTAACTATCAAAGAACCCACCTGCCAATGCATAAGGGACATGGGTTCGATCCCTGGGTTGGGAAAATCCCCTGGAAGAGGGCATGGAATCCACTTCAGTATTCTTGCTTGGAGGATCCCATGGACAGAGGAGCCTGGCAGGATATAGTCCATAGGGTCACAAAGAGTTAGACAGGACTGAAGCAACTTAGCATGCATACACACCTCACCCTACTCAGCTCTGAGTTTTATGCCCCTCTCTACCCATTATCATCTGACTGATCTTGGATAAATTACTTAACCTTTTCAAGTTTTTGTTTCCCTCTACAAAAACATATGACACCTATGTTTTTTTATAAGTAACAGGGATTAAAGGAGATCTCATGTGACGTGCACTCAGGGTACTTTGACGTTCCTATGCAGTTACTGTATCTTGGTTTTAGGATTTTCATATTTCAGAGATGCATTGTTCATCTAATGGGTAGTTAAAGGTCCATTTGGCTCAGTGCCCTACCCTGTCCTCTTGTCCTGACATTAAGCCAGTTTGAAATAACCTTACATCTATATCATGCTGTATAATACATTGCTCTAGACACCCTTACATCCACCCATTCTTGGCACCTCCTCCCCAAATTCCCATTTGGCTCACTAATGATTTGAGTTGTCTGGTATGGAAGGAAAGGTTAAAAGCCAGAGGCTTAAAACCCATTTTAAACCTCACACCAGGTATGCTAAAGCAGTGGTTTCCAGGTAGCGGTGACTTTAACTCCCAGGGACATTTAATAATGTCTGGAGACAGTTTTCATTGTTACAACTTGGCGGGGAGGTTGAGGTGGTGTTCCTGGCAGGTGATAGGTAGAAGCCAGGAATGCTGCTGAATATTCACAGTGCAAAGAAATGCCTCATCCAAAATTTCAACAGTGCTAAGGTCAAGAGACCCTAGTTTGGAAGTAGCCAGTTGGACAAATCGTTTTTGTAAATTCAAGACCTTCCTTTTCAGTTTTAGCCTCTTACTATTTATTCAGTTTGAGAATGTCTGGACAGAGGAGGTGTTCAACGGGATCGGAAAACCTTTAAAACTGAGCTGCTGTTATGAATTCAGAAAAATATGTTTGCCTTTTGGACAAAGAGATCTGTAGCCTTGTGCATGCCAAAAAAATGTGCTCAGGGTTTGCTGTGCGGCAGCAAGCGAATCTGTCCATAAAAGGGATGGACTTCACTGCTCAGAGGGGTTCCCTTCAAGGGTTTCCCTTGCGAGCTGAAAAAAAAAAATCATTGGGAAAGGCAAGGCTGGCCAGCCTTCTGAGTTCCAGCCCCTCATCAAGGAGTGTTTATATTTCCCCGGAGGTGAGAGTGTGGAGGCTGTGGGGAAGGGCAGCACTCTAGCCCTAAAAAGGGGTTGTTTGGGAACCATCTTATTTTTTAGATGCGACGATAAACCAGGTTAGCTGGGAAAGTTCTTTTAAAGGAGAATCTGGGTTTTATTCTCAGGGGAAGCTGAGAGGAAGTCATCATGAAGGGACAAATACCTGGGCTTCTGGATAAGGAAAATCAGGGTTTAGACCCCAGCTCCTGCAGCTGCTTACTGACGCTGTGACCTTGGACAATGAAAATAAATTAACTAAAATTACCATGTGCCTACTACATGCCAGACTTAATGCTAGTCTTACACATGCAGTATAATTTCATTTTAGTTTTACATTAACACTTTGAGGTAGCTTGGTTATGTCATATAGTCAGTAACGGCCTAAATCATCTAGGTTTGTTTGACTCCAAAGCCTGTGATTTTTCCACTATACCCCATTGTCTCCCTAAGTCCCCCTTTAACCTCAGTTTCCTCGCTTGTTAAATGGACTCAGACCACCTCAAGAGAGTGTTAGAAAGGTCAGCTCCAAACAACCTTGGATGCCTCTGGACTGTGGGCAGTTCTGGCCTCCAGGGGGTGCTCAACACTCCTCTTGTCTACCTCCTGCGCCACTTTCAGCCGTGGTTGGTCAACTTTAAGGACATTTATCAGCCTTTACATCAGTTGGCGGACATCAGTGAGCTGAGATAAAGGTTCGCGCTCCTCCAGGAGGCTTGCTTCTGCTCCGTCTTCTTTCCTTTTATTTTTTTTTCTTTTAAATATTTAATTTAAATATTTATTTATTTATGTAGTTGGCTGTGTCAGCTCTTAGGTTAAAGCATTGCAACATGCAGAATATTTAGTTGTGGGATGCGACATCTAGTTCCCTGACCGGGGATCAAACCTGGGACCCTGACCCTGGGAACACGAAGTCTTAGCCACTGGACCACCAGGGAAGTCCCTGCTTCTTCTTTCTCTGAAGCCACAGTCAGCTCCCTTTGACTAGGGAGTCTCAGAGATGGGGGCAGTCACCTCCCTTTCCCTATGGCCAATCTGATCTCTTCCACTTCTGAGGGTGATGAGGTTGGGTGGCCTACATCTTGCTCCTCCAACCTGCACACATCTGTCCTCTCTTTCTGATTCCTCGGACACCCTCCTCCAGAGCTACTGCCCTGATCTAAGCGTCTGTGTGGAGAGCCCAGGCCAGCTCCTCTCTAGGCCTCAGAGCAAGTCTTGCTTTTGCTGGGTGGAACCTTCCCTCAACCCAGTATTTTTGATCCTTGATGCAGAGATGGACAGATAACACCTCCGCAGGCCTCTCTGCAATGGAATGGAAGGAGGACCCTGCAGGTTCAGCCTGGCTCCTTGGCTCCTACATTGCATACAGGATCCAAATCCTGCTGAGAACACTGTTGCTTTATCTGGTTTCATAATCAGTGCTCCTATCTCTTTCAGAGAGGCCTTCAAAAGTGGGACGTTTAGGATAATGTTCCACTCTTCCTTAATTTCCTGTCCACAGGATATTCACATCACCCCTTGAGTCTGACATCCTCCTGTGTCTAAGAGTTAGTGCCTGACGGGTGTTACTCTTCCCTTAGACACAAACGAGAGCCCGAGAGATCATACAGTCTAGGGGTTTTGTACTTAGAATCCTACTAAGGGTAGAATCAGTGCCATAATGAGCATTCTCTATCTTATTAGTCAACAATCCAAAACTTTTGACCCATGGAATGAAGCATGAGACAGAAGGAAGAGGCTTCTCTATGTCAGAAAGAGAGGCGTGGTTATCGTTACGGTATGGTTTGCACTGTTGGTCAATTTGAATTCCGAGGATTTGAAGTATTCTAATACACTCTTTATCAACAAAAATTTTAAAATATGAATCTCCTTTTTCTTTCTGGAGGTGGGCAGGGAGGGGAAACCCCAAGAAGAGACTAATTCCAAATCCTCTTTATATCATATACCAATGCCATCTATATGCCTATTAAGTGGTAGAGCTCCAGTTTTCTTTTTAAAAAAAGTGTTCTTTGGACTAAAATAGGGGCCAACATACTTTCTCTGCAAAGGCCAGATAATACGTACCTTATGCTTTGCATACCATATAGTCTTTGTAACAACTATTCAACTCTGACATTAAAGCATAGAACCCACAACATATAAATGAAGGTGCAAGGCTGTGTTCTAATAAAACTTTATATATAGATGCTGAAATTTGAATTTCATATAATTTTCACATGTCAAAAAAATCTTTTTTTCTTTTCTATTTAAAAATGTGAAACCTATTTTTAGCTTGTAGGTCATACAAAACCAAGTGATGAGCCAGATTTAGGCCACAGGTTACAGTTTTAAGGCACCTAGACTAGAAGTTAGATATCATAAAATGGTATTAAGTGTTATTTATTTTGCTTAGAAACTTCTTTAGAAGAAAAATAAGTTACAATGATTCTTGATATGTGTCATACACACGTGCATACACACACAGGTATACGCAGGCATGCATATGCATTGATTCCCATTGGAAATTAGCTTTGAATTGTTGAGGAGGGTGTGTCTATAGGCTGATGCTGTGGCCCAGAGGCACCAGCAAAAGACTGGATCAGTTTTCAAGTCCCTTAGCCAGAAAGGACAAAAAGAGAAGATATTGCGATGTTCTGTATATAATTCTATTAGTTGGGTAGCAGATGTTTAGAGATCTAAATACACAATGGCTTGAACAATATAGGAAGTATATCTTTCTGCACATAAGAGTCTGGACAAGCAGTGCAAAGCTGCACCCAGGTCCCTTCGTCTCAATTGTCTATCAACTTCAACAGCCTGCTCTTACCCTCATAGTCCATGAGAGCTGCTCCACCCACCACCATCATACCCATATTTCAGTGAGAAAGAAAAGAGAAAGGGGAAGAGGAGGGCACACTTGGTCATGATTTTTTTAAATTTTTATTTCTTAATTTTTAAATTGTTTTTTGCCATACCATGCAGCATGTGGGATCATAGGTCCCCAAACAGGGATGGAACCCACATCCCTTACAGTATAAGTGCATTTTCTTAATCACTGGACCACCAGGGAAGTCCCATGATTTTTATATATTTTTTAAAAATGGTGCTTTCTTTTTTCCAGACAAGATGGAGTAACAGGGACTGGTTTTATCCTCTTTTTCCAAACAACAACAAGAAGACAAACTACGAGACAATGGTTTTCAAAATGTAAGACATCAGGCAACAAAGGGCAACAATCCCTGAGAGAGAGGAAGCAAAGGAGGTGAGAAGGTGTCCCAGACCTGGGTGCAAGATGGGGAAATCCAGAGTGGAGGGAGTGGAGTGGAGCCAGGAGTCCCGGGAAGCCTGGTCGTTAGGGTTCACAGGCAGAGCACCAGGAAAGAGAACACAGCGTGGGGACAGCTCTGGAGATCTGCGGAGGGTCCCGCTAACCCTGCCCGCTCACCCCCCACCCACCCACCCCCGGCCTGCATCCCCTGGTCCCATCTGAGCGCTGATCACTACACGGGGTGAAGGAGCTAGCCAAGGCCTGAGAGTACAGGAAGGGAAATTCTCTAGAGCTCACGCAGAGGCAGGAAGAGCTCCTCTTACAGTAGCCAGAGTAGAGAATCTTCTAATTCACAAGGCATCAAGTAGAATTCTCAGGGAGGTCTGCCTCTGTAGCAGGACATAATGAATTCTAGCTTAAACGCTACTCTGCTTCCACCTAACAAAACCTAAAACCAAACATTAGAAGATCATTTCCTAATGTAATGGGGTGAATTAGGGGCCCAAAGATAAAAGTCCTAGTCTTTGGAACCTAGAAATGTTACCAGATTTGGGAAAAGGATTTTTATAAGTGTGACTGTGTTAGCGATCTTGAGATGAGGAGATCATCCTGGATTATCCAGGTAAGCCCCAAATGCCACCACAAGTGTCCTTATAAGAAGGAGGCAAGACTTGCCAGATGGTCCAGCGGTTAAGAATCTCTGCCTGCCAATGCAGGGGTCTCAGCTTCAATCCCTGGTCAGGGAGGATCACACAACTAAGCCCGGGCACCTCAATTATTGAAGCCCATGCAGTACTTGCCTGGAAAATCCATGGATGGAGGAGCCTGCTAGGCTGCAGTCCATGGGGTCGCTAAGAGTCAGGCACGACTGAGCGACTTCACTTTCACATTTCACTTTCATGCATTGGAGAAGGAAATGGCAACCCACTCCAGTGTTCTTACCTGGAGAATCCCAGGGGCAGGGGAGCCTGGTGGGCTGCCATCTATGGGGTCGCACGGAGTCGGACACGACTGCAGCGACTTAGCATCAGCAGCAGCATGCACTCTAGAACCAGTGAACCACCGAGAGAAGCCTCCGCCATGAGAAGCCCATATACCACAGCTTGAGAGTATCCCCCACTCGCCACAACTAGAGAAAGCCCAAACACAGCAATGAAGACCCATTGCGAACAAAAACAAATACATCAAAGAAGGAGGGAGGAGCAGAGCCACACAGAGGCAAAGGCAACGTGAAGATAACTGCCTGAGACTGGAGTGATGTGGTCCAGGGATGCTGGGCTCCACCAGAAGCCGGAAGAGACAAGAGACGAAATCTCCCTCTGGAGCCCCTGAAGCTGTCCCCACTGACACTATGGTTTCAACCTTCTGGCATAAAGAATAAATTTCTATTGTTCTGAGCCACTACGTTTGAGATAATTTATTACAGCAGCATCAAGAGACTAATACACCAAGTAACTTAATCACATCCTGTAACAGAACTCAAGAATATTTATAGGAATACAAAATTATTCAGCACCTAACAAGATAAAATTCACAATGTTTGCCATCCAAGCAAAAATTACCAGGCATGCAAAAAGGCTGGGAAAAATCAATCGATTGAACTGACCCAGAAAACACAGATGGTAGCTCTAGCATACATCCTTTTTCTCTTTTTTTTGGCTTCCCTCATAGCTCAGTCGGTAAAGAATCCACCTGCAATGCAGGAGACCCTGGTTTGATTCCTGGGTCAGGAAGATCCGCTGGAGATAGGATAGGCTACTCACTCCAATATTCTTGGGCTTCTCTTATGGCTCAGCTGGTAAGGAATATGCCTGCAATGTGGGTGACCTGGATTTGATCCCTGGGTTGGGAAGATCCCCTGGAGAAGGGAAGGACTACCCACTCCAGTTTTCTGGCCTGGAGAACCCCATGGAGTGTATAGTCTATGGGGTCGCCAAGAGTCAGACACGACGGAGTGACTTTCACTTTTTCGGTTCAGGATCTAAGGTCAAGATGTGATGCTGCTGTGGATACAGCTGAAATCCTGAGTTCTACAACCAAAAGATGAAATGGAGAAAATTGGGCAGATGGCTAGCAGTCCCAGGCATCATAGTAAAAACTTGTCTCACCAGTTGTATTAGTCAGGGTTTTATAGTTACAAACAACTGAAACAGATGTGGTTGATTTAAGTGAAAAAAAATTTAATAAAAGGATATTGTGTATTTCACAGACTTTAGAACCAGGCTTAGAAATTGATCAGGAACAAATGAGACCCGGCAGCAGCCAGGACCACAGCCAAAATCTTGCTCCCAGACCGCATCTAGTGTGGATAACATTCGCTGGACATCACAATCTGCCCTCTGAAGTCGCCTGGCACATGTGCAGCTGGGGCTTTCTGGATGCCGCTGCCACCAGAAAGTCCACATCATGGACTTCGCTGCTGCCGGCTGCCAACAGGGATGCTCATCGTCCTGTTTCTTTGCACCACTAGCTAAAGGCTGCCATGGGTGCATCGGACAACTGAGCTTCATTGTAGTCTGAGTCCCAGATGCTAGGAAGGCTGGCAGAAGGAGTTTTCATCTTCTGCCTCGGAAACCATCAAGAGGAAAAGAAATCGTTTCAAAACTGGAAGAGAGTACAGAAACTGAACAGCCAAGTAGTAATGACAGTAGTAATAATAATAGTAATTACCAACAAAGTCCATTTTATGAGTTCAGATTCTACTGATGTTGGCGAGCCATGAGTATTTAGGGAGGCCTTAGCATTGGTGATTCGTGAAGTCTCTCCAGTCGTGTTGGGCTCCATCCATGGGATTCTTTAGGCAAGAATACTGGAGTGGGTTGCCATGCACTCCTCCAGCGGATCTTCTCCACCCAGGGATTGAACCTGCTTCTTACATCTCCTGCATTGGCAGGCAGGTTCTTCACCACTAGTACCACCTGGGAAGCCCTAGCATTGTTGACACAACTTCGACTCCTCAGAATTCCAGCTTTCACCCATCTAAGCCCACCTTTGTTTTTTATTCCTAATGAATAAATTTTAGTCATATTTACGTGTATTTGAGATGTGTGAGTGATCCTTCAGAAGTAAATCTTCTAAGACAGTGTTATTAACTTCCCATTTTTGGTGATTTTCTTACTAACATGCCCATTACTTTATGGACATCCTATTGGCTACCAACCTTTGTACTGAAGATGGGAAAAATAAAATCTAAAAAGAGAAAGTCAGTTAAATGCATTCTTTCCTTTGTGTTCTGGTATTTACTATAGAGAATGACTTTAACTCTGGTTTAGTCCAACTTACTTCCTGGATTATGTCGTTAATCTGTGATGATTCTTAAGCAGTCCACTTCCTCACCCTCCACAGCCACCAGCCCGGATTCTCCTTGCTTAAAAGGAAGTAGTAGGGAATATCTGACCGGAAGGACCAGTGTTTTAGAAAGCTGCATTAGTACGACTTAAGAGTGATGGGAGGATCTCTACATTGTCCCTATAGTTCTGTCCTTTAAAGTTAATTTCCTGGACACTTTCCATAAGTCTCTCACTAAAATATCAAACAAAAACAAACAAAAAAACACATAAAACGATTATTATTTTTAACACCTTGGAAGCCTAAGTTTTTCTGGTGCTAACTAACACTTATTTGGCACTACAGAGTGTCTTGGGCTTCCCTGGTGGCTCACTGGTAAAGAATCCGCCTGCCAATGCAGGAGACTGGGTTCAAACCCTGGGTCAGGAAGAGCCGCTGGAGAAGGAAACAGCAACGCACTTCAGTATTCTTGCCTGGCAAACCCCATGCACTAAGGAGGCTGGCGGGCTACAGTCCATGGAGTTGCAAAGAGTCGGACACGACTGAGCAGCTAAAAATAACAGCAGAGTGCTTCATGTGCAGTTTAAGTCACTATTCTTCATGAAGTCCTATTTTGGGGGTATTATTATTGCTGCTTTTCTACAGATGAGGAAAGGGGGTGTCAGAGAAGTCATGTAACTTGCCCAAGGCCACACAGACAGTGAATGGCAGAGCTGTGATTCAGGTCCCCAGAACTGCTCTGTGACGGTCTAGCCTCTGTGATAGACTGAAGGCTGCCTCTCACTAAGAGAGTACGGACCTGAACAAGACACGGGGCAGCTAAGTGCTGATGAGAGGGAGAAGGGAGCCCAGGTCCAGGGCACAGCACACAGCCCACTGAGGGCAGGCCTGAGTCCAGGTGGGGACTCTGTGGGACACAGAGAAGACAGACCTAGGGGGCTGGATAGCACTGATCACCCCATGGCTAAGGGTCTGCCTTCTGTCTGGCTGGAGGCCCTAGGCTGTCTTGTGCTGATGGCTCTGACTTCAGGAATCTGCCTTCTTGCGATGGACTCACAAAGCATCACACAAGTGCAAGCATTCACAGACAGGAAGCCATGAAGTTGCTGCTCTTGTTTCTGCTGGAGATTTTACTACCTCTCAAGTAAAGAGTGAGTTTTAGTTCTGTGGAACTATCCTTTTTCGGGCATCCCAGGTGGTGTTAGTGGTAAAGAATCCTCCTGCCAATGCAGGAGACATGAGACCTGAGTTTGACCCCTGGGTCTGGAAGATCCCCTGGAGGAGGAAGGCATGGCAACCTACTCCAGTATTCTTGCCTGGAGAATCCCCATGGACAGAGGAGCCTGTTATGGGCTACAGTCCATAGCTGCTAAGAGTAGAACACAACTGAAGCAACATAGCACACATGTATCCCTTTCACAGAAAATTCCAGAATTCAAACCCCATTCAAATCCCATCTTGGTTCTCTTGGTCTCTTTTCTCTCTCTACCCTACAGCATTCAAAGTGTCTGATTCTAAATAAAAATTGAACAACCAGAAACATTAGAAGATAAGTAAAGAGAACCAAAGGCAAAGAACATCAAGCAATCTTTCAGCTTTTGCACCAGACCAGACAATGGTGGAGAAAAACAGAAAAGCTTCTGCCAAAACCATCCTTCAATAACTCCAGCTTTCTAGTTCTTTGCTCATCAGCAGGCAAGTCAGGTACTATCAGCAGAAATGGGCTTTACAAGTAGCAGCGTGAGCACTGCACCATGATTTAAGCTTCTTGAAACACCCAGACTTAGGGCACTCAGACTGATAACAGATTATATCTCAAAAACGCCTTCTATTCAGTATCCTTTCTTTTGAGGAAACACAGAAATGAGCAATGCGAATTAGTCTATTTATAAATTTCTTGGCCTTATCCATTCTTTAGGATTAAAAATAATATTAAAACATTGGGTAATACCATACTTAAGAACAACACAAGTTACAAATCAGCAATGTAGAAGGCAATTTTAGAATTAAATTGGACATTGGGCTTTCATGAGTCATAAGACTTTATGTGTCAGACAGGCTGGCATTTGTGTGGTGGAGGGCCAGAGAGGGACTGAAGGTGGTGGAGTGGGGAGACTTCCAGATGTAGAGTGCATATACCCCCAGGAAATTGGTTCTTACCCAGCCCCCACCCACCTATCCTACCCCCTCGGTCCAACTGCACTGTTGATCTGTTGACCCACAGTCACCTCTAGCATCTGGTCTCTCCCCCTTGTCTCTCCATCATTCTATCTGTCCACCTAGACTTCTGTGGTTCTGATGTTACTTCCCCAGCTTCTACCTGCCTTTGGAGCAGCCTCCTAGGCTAATCTGCCATCCTAGTCTCTCTTTTTTTAAAAGGAAATAATAATTTTTACAGGAGTATAGTGGTGGCTCAGACAGTAAAGAATCTACCTGCAATTCAGGAGAGCCAGGTTCAATCCCTGGGCTGGGAAGATCCCTTGGAGGAGGTCATGGCAACCCACTCCAGTATACTTGCCTGGAGAATCCCATGGACAGAGGAGCCTGGCGCGCTACAGTCTATGGGGTCTCAAAGAGTCGGACACAACTGAGTGACTAACATACACATAGTTGCCTTACGATGCTGTGTTAGTTTCTGCTGTACAAAACAGTGAATCAGCTGTACATTTACATGTATCCCCTCTTTTTTTTTTAATTTCCTTCCCCTTTAGGTCACCACAGAGCATTGAGTAAAGATCCCTGTGCTTTACAGTAGATTCTCAATAGTCATCTGTATTATACATAGTATCAATAGTGTATGTATGTCAATCTCAGTGTCCCCATTAATCCCACCCTACCTCCTTTCCCCCTTGGTATCCCTTGGCATCTATGTCTGTATCTCCATTTGCTTTGCAAATAAGATCATCTATAAAAACTGGCTTAAAGCTCAACATTCAGAAAACTAAGAGCATGGCATCTGGTCCCATCACTTCATGGGAAATAGATGGAGAAACAGTGGAAACAGTGTCAGACTTTATTTGGGGGGGCTCTAAAGTCACTGCAGATGGTGATTGCAACCATGAAATTAAAAGACACTTACTCCTTGGAAGGAAAGTTATGACCAACCTAGATAGCATATTGAAAAGCAGAGACATTACTTTGCCAACAAAGGTCCGTCTAGTCAAGGCTACAGTTTTTCCAAGTAGTCATGTATGGATGTGAGAGTTGGGCTGTTAAGAAAGCTCAGGCTTTAGCTGGGCGGGCCGTGTGCAGAAGCTCTGCACTCGACACTACGGTGCTAGATGGTGGCCACGGGCCGGGTGCAGAGATTCTGTGCCCCGCACTGCAATCAGAAGCTTAAGGAGCACAGCTGTGCGAATTCGGAAAGCGCCCCCTTGAGATCCTTTAAGGCAGCCTCACCCACAGCCTGTCTGGAGAGGTGTCCTCTAGAGCAGGAGCTTGCACTTCTCTGTTCTTAGACCAGAGAAGAAAGCTTTCCTGGGACTTACCTGGCAGTCCAGAGGTTAACCAAGCTCCCATGGAGAGGCCACCACCACACAATCACATGTTAAATTTTTAAAAATATTTATTTATTTGGCTATGTGAGGTCTTAGTTATGACATGCAGTATCTTTAGTTGCTGTATATGGGATCTAGTTCCCTGACCAGAGACCAGACCCATGTCTCCTCCACTGAAAATGTGGAGTCTTAGCCACTGGACCACCAGGGAAGTCCCTCACATGCTAAAGTTTTACAGCCAGGGGCAAGAAACAAACAAACAAAAAACCCTAACCCAAAATCACTTAATAACTCAATTTATGTATGTATAGATTTAGTTAGTGATAATGAAATTTATTGATTAAATTTAGGCTATACAGGATAAAATTACAACAGGAAGTCCTGAAGCAGGAGGTCTCTGGCATGGATGTTCCCGCTCTGATCCTGCTTCTTTGCAATTCTGTTGACAGAAGTGACTGTTATTTTGCTAACAACCTACTGGAAGTTGGAACTCACGCTGTGCTGATCACAGTGTGCTTTGTATTATAATTACCTGTTACCAGGCCTATCCTTGTTGAGATCAGAGGGGGCCCCATGAAATTACACCCTTCTCCTCTCTACCTGAGTTCTGAAGTGAAGGAGAGAGAGAGGAAGGAGTGGTAGATAAGATCAAAACAACATTTTATTACTAATAAAACTGGTCCTGAAGAAAGGTGCTTGTCTGTGCTGCAACAAAAGTCTTCTTAACACGTGAAACCCCAGAACATGACAGATGCCTCTCCAGTCACAGGCAGGGTTAGAAAACAGGGCTCCTGATTGGGGAAGAAGTGGCCCATCCCAGCCAGTACTCTGGAAATTACATATGGTAACTCACTTCTCCAAAGGAGGGAATAAGGGATGGAACAAGAATCCAGGGGTGGTTAGATCAAACATCTCTCCTAGAAACCATCAAAGAACTCAAAATTCTCTCTCTGGTAAGATCATAGACTTCTTGAAGTCAAGGACTAGATTTTATAAATCTTTTAAGGTGCCTAATATTGGGTGCTTAATAATGTCTGCCGTGCATTTGTGCAAGCTAAGTTGCTTCAGTTGTCTCCAGCTCTTTGTGACGCTGTGGACTGTAGCCCATCAGGCTCCTCCATTCATGGGATTCTCCACGAAAGAATGCTGGAGTGGGTTGCCATGCCCTCCTCTAGGAGATCTTCCTGATTCAGGGATTGAACTCAAGTCTCCTGTGGCTCTTGCATTGCAGGTGGATTCTTTACCACTGAGCCACCAGGAGAGCTCCAATAGTCTGCTACATTATATTAAATTATATGATAATTATTACACATAAATGATATAGTAATTATATAACAATTTATAGTATATGATTTATATATTATAAACTTGGTAAGTTATATTATTATAAAATATCACATATAAAACATATTATATAAAATTATTTATATTCAGTTCAGTTCAGTCACTCAGAGTGTCCAACTCTTTGTGACCCTATGACTGCAGCTCACAAAGCTTCCCTGTCCATCACCAACTCCTGGAGCTTGCTCAAACTCATGTCCATCGAGTCGGTGATGCCATCCAACCAACTCATACTCTCTCATCCCCTTCTCCTCCTGACTTCAATCTTTCCCATCATCAGGGTCTTTTCCAATGAGTCAGTTCTTCCCATCAGGTGGCCAAAGTATTGGAGCTTCACCATCATTCCTTCCAATGAATATTCAGGACTGATTTCCTTTAGGATTGACTTTTGTTTGATCTCCTTGCAGTCCAAGGGACTCTAAAGAGTCTTCTCCAACACCACAGTTCAAAAGCATCAATTCTTTGGCACTCAGACTTCTTTATGATCCAACTCTCACATCCATACATGACTACTGGAAAAACCATAGCCTTGACTAGACAGACCTTTGTTGGCAAAGTAATGTCTCTGCTTTTTAATATGCTGTCTAGGTTGGTCATAACTTTTCTTCCAAGGAGTAAACATCTTTTAATTTCATGGCTGCAGTCACCATCTGCAGTGATTTTGGAGCCCCTCTTAAAAAAAGTCTCTCACTGTTTCCATTGTTTCCCCATCTATTTGCCATGAAGTGATGGGACCAGATCTTCATTTTGTGAATGTTGAGTTTCAAGCCAGCTTTTTCACTCTCCTCTTTCACTTTCATTCCCTTTCTGCCAAAAGGGTAGTGTCATCTGCATAACTGAAGTTATCGATATTTTTCCCAGCAATCTTGATTCCAGCTTGTGCTTCATCCAGCCCAGCATTTCACATGATGTACTCTGCAAAGAAGTTAAATAAGCAGGGTGACAATATATAGCCTTGATGTACTCCTTTCCCAATGTTGAACCAGTCCATTGTTCCACATCTGGTTCTAACTGTTGCTCTTGACCTGCATACAGATTTCTTAGGAGGCAGGTAAGTTGGTCTGGTATTCCCATCTCTTGAAGAATTTTCCACAGTTTCCCACATAGTCAAAGACTTCGGCGTAGTCAATAAAGCAGAAGTAGATGTTTTTCTGGAATATCACATGTAAAACATATTATATAAAATTATTTATATTAAACAATTATTAAAATTTAAAGGGCTACTAATATGCCACAGTGACATTACCAGAGACTTACAAAAGCAAAACTGGTTATACTACAGTGAAACAAATTATTCTTGAGCCTACATAGCATAAGGGGAAGCTTACAGAGAAAATGGACACACTTAGAGCTTTGTGTATCATCAGATAAAATAAGGTAATCATTAGATAAAATATTTCCTCTGAAGAGTTATTTCTTAAAAATTATATCAAAGCAGCCAGGTTTTAATTTCTTTCCAAAATTCATAAGAAAACTTATTCATTTTATTTTTTTTTAACAGTGAATCATTTTGTACCACCCAGACACTTCATATAATGCCAACCATCTGGGTATGTAGAAAACTAGCATTTGTGACTCACTGTTTTCAATTTTCGTTAAGATATTTGGTGTCAAATAGATGCGACACAAATGCGTCTCTTTGAAGAGCCTTAATATTGATAAGTCACGTTGTCACAGCACATAATTCAAAATTTAGACACATTAATCTACTTGGAGAATCTTGATGGAAAAACTTATAGCACATTAACAAACACCATTCAGTATATTTGAATAACTGAGTTCAGAAAGGTGAAATATTGAAGTAAACCTTAGAACTTAAACTTGGGTGGTAATACCATATATGCATATAATCTGGTGAGTGTGTGCATATCACCTAGCTCACTTATTTAAATAACAGTCAAACACTTCTAAAGGAATGGCCTCTCTCTTTCTCTTGGGGGTCGGGGGATGTGTGTGTGTGTCTAGGTGGAACTAGATTCTCTTAGCAGAAACAATTTTCTGTCCTTGTTCCACATACTATGGTGTCCCTTGGACTGCTTCTGGGACTTAATTTACACACCATCTTATTGCCTTAAGGGATTTTAAAGCTGAATTTAAAACTTTTTGTGAAGTTCCATGGCTGCCTGAGCACTGCTGGGAAGTAGGGATATATAACAAACCCCTCAGAGGAAACCACTGAATAATTAGGGAAATCATTTAAGATAAGACAGTGTTCATGCTGCTTCCCTGGTCAGGCAGTGTGTGGTGCTTAGGGTAGAATGAGCTTCAGGGCTGGAGAAGTGCTGTGTGTAAACCTGGAAGCTCTGTACGGTCCTCTGACCGCTGGTTTCTGGGAGCACAGCTGGGGTCCATTTTTTGAGGGGTCAGATTGAGTCCCTGAGCAGTAGCCTATGGAGAACTATTTTAGGGACACTGATGACAGCCATCTGGGAAATTGATGACATTACTTTGATTGTTTGTTGTTTAGCTGCTAAGTCATGTCTGACTTGTTTTCATCCTCATGGACTGTAGCCTGCCAGGCTCCTCCATCCATGGGATTTCCCAGGCAGGAATTCTGGAATGGGTTGCCACTTCCTTCTCCAAGGGATCTTCCCAACCCAGGAATCGAACTTGAGTCTCCTGTATTCGCAGGTGGACTCTTTATCATACTAACAGGGAAAAAAAAAATCCACAGGGACACTGATCAGAAATCTACAAGAGCTGCTGCTGCTAAGTCGCTTCAGTGGTGTCAGACTCTGTGCGACCCCATAGACGGCAGCCCACTAGGCTCCCCCGTCCCTGGGATTCTCCAGGCAAGAACACTGGAGTGGGGTGCTACTCGTACTTAAAATCCCAGAATGGAGAAGAATGAGTAGATATGATGTCATACTGTTACTGACCTTTTCAGGTTGGGACCTAACAAGGGTCAACCTGCCTCTGTCCTTTGAGCCAATAGAATGAGGCAGAGTCCAGTTCAGAAGCAAAGGAAAGTTTTGGGCTTCGTTTTGGCCATGTCGTGCAGCATGCAGGATCTTATTTCCCTGGCCAGATATTGAACCCATGCCCCCTGCATTGGGAGCATGGTTAACCTCTGGACTTCCAGGGAAGTCCCAGGAAAGCTTTCTTCTCTGATCTACGAACAGAGAAGTGCAAGCTCCTGCTCTAGAGCACACCTCTCCAGACAGGCTGTGGGTGAGGCTGCCTTAAAGGATCTCAAGGGGGCGCTTTCCGAATTCGCACAGCTGTGCTCCTTAAGCTTCTGATTGCAGTGCGGGGCACAGAATCTCTGCACCCGGCCCGTGGCCACCATCTAGCACCGTAGTGTCGAGTGCAGAGCTTCTGCACACGGCCCGCCCAGCTAAAGCCTCCGAGCGGCCATTTTGCACTGGGAACTCCTGTCTGAAGTGCAGAGTGTGAGGTCTCTCTATATAGGGCACCCTATGACCAAGTGAACGTAGGTGAAGCACAAAAGAAAAGAAAGGAGAAAAATGGTCAGAATTTGTTACCGAGATTCTACTTTTATTTCCCTGGAATTATTAATGAACTTTGCCAGTGATAACACTTTTTAAAAAGCCCCCTATCAAGGGGTTTGGGTTCTAGATTCTTCCTGCCTATGGTAGTGCCTGCCATGGGAAATGGTAATGTAAATCCTTCTCCTTGATGTACCTGTTAAAGGGAAAGGAGTGAAGGCAGAGGTCTTTTTCTGCTTTAAAAATCACCATCACCACCATCAAAAACCCACACCAAACATTTCCCTTAAATGCAGAGAGTAATAAGGGAATTATATCTGAACAGATAGGATGAAGTCCAAAAATTTCTTCCTGGAGGTGTAAGATCAGTGAAAGCCTATGGAGAAAGTCTCAAATTCCAATTTAGGGTGTGACCCAGTAAAAGAGGACAGCATGTTTATATACTTAAAACTCTTTGTACGTATACATACATATCTGACAGTGTAGAGCTACAAAGATGCTTAGACCTGCACATCGGCTGTATTCATCCACTCACCTCAGGCTATTCCTCTATAGCTGCACGCTCCGAGGCTGATCATTGCAATCGGAGGTTCTGAGCAGCAGAACCTTTCTTCTCCCTTTCTTTTTAAGCCTCAGATGCTTCAAAGAGAAATCACGTGTTTGTACAGAGAGACAGAATGACTGCCACTCTCCATCCCTTAAAGAACAAAGCTAGACAATATGTCACTTGGCCAGAGTCATCTGATTTGGCTAATGACAACTTTTTCCAGATGGCTTTAAGTTTCCTGAGAACACTCACCCGATGGTGCCTAGGTAGGGTACATCACAAAGATGATGTTCTTGGCAAACTGTGGTATGTGCTGCTTCACTGGGAGGATTCTTTTTTATTTGATCAAACTAGAAAATTCTCACCATTCATTACCTTTTTCATTATTGCCTTGGCACCATTCTCTCTCTTTATTTTCTAGAAATCCTTTTATTTATTTTACTATTATTTTTAAAATTTTGGCTGTGACTCGTGGCTTCTGTGATCTTAGTACCCCCACCAGGGATTGAACCCAGGTTCTGAGCAATGAAAGCACTGAGTCCTAATCACTGAACTGCCAGGAAATTCCTGTAGAAATCTTTTTAGACTTAATTGAAACGTCTCATGCTTGCTACCTTTTCTATCTTCACTTCCCTCCCAAGTTTTCCATTTCATTATTTCTCTGGGCTGTATTCTGGTATGTTGCTTTAGCTTGGTCTTCTCATTTACTAATTCTTCTTCAGTAGATTGCATCTAATCTACTGTCTATCCATCGAGTTTTTTATTCCGATAACTATATTTTGTTTCTAAGCTTTCTATTCAGTTCTCTATTTTTTTCTTTTAAACTTTTCATTTTGTATTGGAGTATAGACGATTAACAATGTTGTGATAGTTTTAGGTGAACAGACAAGGGACTCAGCCAAACATATACATATATCCATTCTCCCCAGTTCTTTAAATCTACCTTTTATTTCTTCCTTCTTTCCTACCTTCCTTCCTTTTCCTGCCTTCCTTCCTTCCTCTCTCTCTCTCTTCCTTCCTTTATTTCATTTTATTTCTTTCATAGATTTCTGTCCTTTTGTAATGTCTGCAATCATTTTGAGCATGCTTATTTCATTTTCTCTTTCAGATTATTTTAGTAGCTCAATTCCTTGGGAGGTGGGAGGTGATGGAGGTAAATTCTGTTGTCTGAAGAATCTTTTCTTTCTTTTTTAAAATCACTTTTTGACCATGCCATGGAGCATGCACAACCTTAGTCCCTCAACCAGAGATTGAACCTGCCATCCCTACAGTGGAAGCTCAGTCTTAACTGCTGGACCGCCAGGGAAGTCTCTGTTCATAATTTCTACTAGTTCTTGCCCATGATGGATTTGTCCCTCCAGTGTTTTGTAATTTCTTTTATTGTGAGCTCATCTCATGTGGGACTTCCTTATTTCTGTGAAACTACCTGTATTCTAAATTGTGAAATGTTTCTCTAGCGTGTCTTTTATAACTGCCTATGCCAGACACTCCCAAAATATTACTAGACAGGGACCAGTTTTTACATTAATTTCTTGGCTTAGAAGTTTCTGGGCCATTCCAGTAGGGCAATTTGAAAAAACAAATTCATTTGTAGAGCTGTTCCAGGGTTTCAGATTCTCAGGAAAGACTTCTTTTCCACAAAGGGTGCCAAATGAATTTTCATGTCATCTTGCTGTGCTGGTTAGAAAATTTTTTTTTCTGATCAATATTCTCCCTGATGGTTCAGGACTACCAAGGATCTTGGCTTCCTGTGGAAGTCTCATTTTCACCCCCATCCTTTGCAGGTTTATATCCTTGGTCCATTATTAATAAAATCCAGGTTCCAAGGCTGGTGAAGATGTGACTCACTCCAGTTCTGAGGGCAAAAGGAGCATCAGTTCATATGTTAACTTATTTGGTTTCATTCCTCCTCCTTCTGTGATTTCTTTTTCTTTCCTATGATCTTAACTTTGCTCAAAAATTTGTTTTTGTTATATTTTATCCTGTAATCCTAGAAATACTTAGGAAGGAAGGGTTTTCAAGTTGTGTTAGCTTGCCGTATCACCATAATCAGAAGTCCTTTCATCGTGCTTTGCATTTTCTCCCCATACTCTTAAGTCCTTATGCTCAGATTGCGGCAGTAGTCCCCTAATGTATCTCCCTCCAAGTGGTCTAAGATACGACTTCTCAGATGGAACTTTCTAAAATGCTGCTGCAACCACAAAATTTTCCAGGCTTTACAACAGTTAATGGTCTTCTTGTGGTCTGTTGCATAAAGTCTAATTTCCTTGCCCTTGCATTTAAGATTATTCACTGATTCACTCAACGATTGAACACATCTTTATTGCACCACCAACTACATGCCAGGCTCTGGGCTAGGGCTGGGGGTACAGCAATGGATAAAATGAGTTAAGACTGTGCTCTCATGCCCCCAGAAATCTTACAGTTCTGTGTTAAAAATGGTAGACTAGGAATTGGAGTCAGGCTCTTTTAACTTTTGACCCACTGAACTCCTCTAGTCACAGGTTTAGCTTTGTATTTGATCTGGAATAATATGTGGCTCCCACCTAAATTATGTCTGCTGTCTGTTTTAGAGTTGGGTTTACTGTTCATCTAAGTCATTTCCTCTTTTTGCTAGGCACATAATTAGACCACATTTCCCAACGTCCCATGCAGGTAGAGGTGGTTATGTGACCGAATTCTAACCAGTGAAATATGCAGAGGTGATATGCACTGCTTCCCAGCCCGGACCACAGAACCCTGCCCCTGTCATCATCTCTCCTTTCTCTCCATTAGCTGCTGAATATAGAGGACTCCAAGGACCAAGAAAAGGGGTGAATCCATAACGTGGAAGAAACATTTCCTGAATCACTCATGGAAAGCAGCCTGTCAACCAGGAGAACTTTGTATGACTTCTTGTGAGTGAGAAATAAATTTCTGTTGTCTTAAGTCACTGGGGTTTGGGAAACGTTTTTATTTTTTACAGCAGATAGTAAATGCACCCTTCAAATAAAAACCTAAAATGAGACTACAAGAATGATAATCAAATGGCATAATTTTATTCTTAAATAATCTATTAAACTATATGCCCCATGTTCTTCTTTGACAATCTGGATATAGACATCAGTATTCTCATCAAATTCAAAGGAGATAGCAGCACTCCAGGAAAATTTAAAATGATATTCAACAATACTGTAGATCCATTGTATCTTGATATCAACAAGGTGTGCATGCTAAGTGATTTCAGTCATGTCCAACTCTTTACAACCCTGTGGACTGTAGCCCACCAGGCTCTTCTGTCCATGGGGTTTTCCAGGCAAGAATACTGGAGTGGATATCCATTTTCTCCTCCAGGAGATCTTCCCAACTCAGGGATTGAACCCACATCTCTTACATCTCCTGCATTGGCAGGCAGAGTCTTTACCACTAGTGCCACCTGCGAAGACCTCAACAGGGCATTTTTGAACAAAATAGTGAAATAGGGGTACTACTCAATGAGCTCAAAGCTGCTTAATCAATTATACCCCAGATGATTAGTGGACACATTTAAGTATGCAGAGTGTTCTGCAACTCCAGAAATATTGGGCTATTCTCTTAGTCTTGTCTTGGTCAGCATTTTTATTGGGGTCTTGCATGAGGATGTAGTAAGTATACTGGTCAAATGTTCTTATAACACAAGTCTGGAGGAGCTAGAAATGAGATATAAGATCACTGACAGAATCAAGATTCATTATCTTGATGTGCTGCAGTGCTGGGCCAAAACCAGCAACGTGACATGTAATAAGGATAAATGCAAGGTCTTGTTTTTAGGTCCAAAAATGAATTATAGAAATACAAGATGGAGAACATGTAACTTGGCAGCAGTTGGTGCAAAATGGCTCTGGGGGTCTTATTTAATCAAAAGCTCAATTTGAGCCAACAGTGTGATATGACTTCTCAAACATCTGCTTTAATTGAAGCATTGTGGGACCATCATGAGACACATTAGGCTGTGTGCTCCTCAGATGAAATCTGGGGTATTGTTTTTAATTATAACTTTAAAAATTTGTTTATTTATTTACTTTTGGCTGTTCTGGGTCTTCGTTGCTTTGCAAGGGCTTTTGCTAGTTGCAGTGAGCAGGGGCTACTCTTCGTTGTGATGTATAGGCTTGCCACTGCAGCAGCTTCTCTTGTTGAGGAGCAGGGCATGAGGGCTTCAGGAGTCGTGGCACACAGGCTCAGTAGTTGTGCCGCATGGCCTTAGTTGCTCCATGGCATGTGGGATCTTCCCACACCAGGGATCAAACCCATGTCCCCTGCATTGGCAGGTGATTCTTATCCACTGTGCCACCAGGAAGTCTTTTAATTATAATTGTAAACTTCTGGGTATGTTGTCCTAGAGATTCCATGGAGGAGGTGATGAAGATGGTGAATAAAGATGTCTGCTGCCTTGCATCTATGGCATACCACTATTTAGTGCTCATTTCTCCAGCTCTGCCCTACAGTCTGTCTCAGCCACTAGACAAGCTCCATTAATGAAGGGATCCTAATAATTATACGTCAACAATGGTTAAAGGTAACATTGACTGAGTTTTTTCCCTTACGCAAGGCATTTCTCTAAATGGTTTACATATATTCCCTTATTTAACCTCATGGCAGCTCTATGAAGTGAATCCTACTAGTGACCCCCTTTTATGGATGAACTAGGACATAGTGGGGTCAAGTTCCTTAGTAAATGATGCAATCAGGGCACAGTTTCAGGCAAGCTCTGAAATCCCCAACCTTAAGCCCTTATGCTCAATCAATTTAGTGAGGGAGAGTAGAGTGGTGCATAGAAACCAAGTTGTACAAAGAACCAAGAAGGGCAGAGTTCTTCTCTGGTAGGTAGTGGGAACTTGTCTAGTGCCCGCTGCATATAAAAGAATACACTCGTGAGGTTTGGATACACCTGGCACCTATTCCAGTAGCTTCATGAATAATATCCACATATTTTTATTTTTCAAAAGCACTTTACTTTTTAAATTTGAGGCATAATTGACATATATTACATTAGTTTCAGGTATCAAAAACATTTCAAAAACACTTGATGCTCTTTAATCCTCCACATTAAATTAAGCATGGCAAGTTTCGAATAATTAAGCCCAGAAAGACTACATTAGTTCATCTACCCATATGTTTATCAACAAACATTTATTAAATGTCTATTATATTCCAGACAATACCATTAGATCATAGGAACTTTATAAAGCAGGTGTTATCTCTATTTCATATTTAAGGAAATGGAAGTTCTGAAGATTGTATCAGCACCAGCACTATGAGATACACACACAAACTATATATATATATATATATACGTACATGTGATACATGTCTGGGTCCGACATTACATATTTTTCTTTCAAAGGCTGAAGTTGAAAGGGTCATTTTTCCTCAGTGTTAAAGTTCACAGCCCTGTGTGCTGGAAAGGGGTTTCCATATCTAATTAGCTCTTGGTTTCCAATATGATGTTCTTACCATGTGAAAAAAATCAAAACAACATAAATGCAAAGAAGGGTCATCATTATCAGTAGGGATGAACATTCTTAAATAAACACCTGTTAGAAAGTAAGCTCACCCTTGGAAGATGCTTTGAGATCTTTGGGAAGTGTCATTGGGGTTGAGGGGAGCAAGCCGGGACACCTTCCCATCCAGACATTCCAGGCTCCAGGCCTCCCAGCTGTGGAATGTCCTGGAATGTGCTTGAATCAGTGTGGGCTGTGGAGTCTGGGAACAGGAGGGCTCTGATAGCAGGGACTAGTCTGGACCCACCTGGGACCTCTGGTGTGGTTCACCAGCAAGGTAAAGAAACTAATAGGAAATGCAGAAAACCCACCCAACAATGCAGGAGATGTGGGTTTGATCCCTGCATGGGGAAGAGCCTCTGGAAGAGGAAATGGCAACCCACTCCAGTATTCTTGCCTGGGAAATCCCACAGACAGAGGAGCCTGGTGGGCTACAGTCCAGGGGGTCACAAACAGTCAGACACAACTGAGGCTGCTCAGCACACTTGCATGCACAGCTTGTCTCTGCAGGCCTCCCTGCAAGCAGAGGTGGTTTCAGGGAGAAAACAAAACCAAAGAAGAGAGTGGTTGCGCTATCCTTTCTTACAAATACCTGCCAAGTCAGCATAATTTCCAGCAGAGGCTGTCTAAGCATCTTCCTCACCCCTGTGACTACGGAGAGTTAGAAAGGCTGTGTCACCTATCCTTCCTCCTTTCAAAGAAATGGTCTTTTTAAGGTCAGAACTGAAGAGAAATTGTGGACCCAGGCAGAAGGGTAAGGAGTTGGTAGTGAAAAGAGAAGCAAAGTGTTTGGTGCTTCAGTCCTAGAAGCTCCTTAGAACTGCCTTGTCCACTTCTCCCTTTTAGTACAGACACAAAGGCTAGCCCCTCTGCAGCAGCCTTTTAAAGTGCTGTCAGTAAGAGATCTTTCAAGGAGAGTTGGAATGCTCATTGGGGGAAAGATTTCTGTTTCTCTTCTGGGAGGCCTTAGAGACATCTACATTTCCCAGAACTTCCCAGAAGAAAATCAAGGGGAAGGAAAATTACCGCTTGGGCTGCAGTTGGCAGTGGCTTTGGGGATCAGCTCCCCCCTCCCCTGAGGCCCTGGCTTGGTGCCTCTATGGAGAAGCATCTTTAATTTTCATTGCCAGGGGTGTTTTGCTTCTAGTGAGGGGAGGAGGAGATAGGAGAGGAAATAAAAGCACAAAAATGAAAAACAAAGAATTCCTGAAGGTCTGATAAGTTGTTCAACTATGCACCAAAACATAAATATTTGGCCAAATTAGTTACTCCAAAAGCTTTATATTTCTAAAATTGAGCCACAGTTTTGTTATACTTTGAAGTTTTTCAACTCTTGACAATCCTGTGCAAATCTAAGGGGAGTGGGGCTTGGAGTTCATATCCCTCCCTGAGATCCCAGCAAATACTTAGCTTCTTTTCTTTGAGGCCTGGTAAAATGATTTTGTTTTGTTGGTCATCTCTTTCCAAAGGGACATGTTCTATGTTTGTGCAATCACTCAAGTCAGCATTTTATCAGTGAACAAGCAACAGGCAGTGTGTGCTGGAAAACAATAGCTTGGAACTGATGAGAAAGCTCTAAAGATTATTAAAATATCCACATCCTAATATAATCTGCAGTGATGCTGCAGCTGAATTTCTGCTCACCTTTTGAGATTTGTATGACTTCAATCATGGAGTATCTCATGACTCAAATCTAATTTACTTATGCTATGGCATGGCAGAAATCACTGCTCCCTTGGGCTGAAGAATGAATATCCATAAATTGAGTGTTTATATGATCCTCAAGCTATTGGTTAATTTCCTCAGTGCAGTCCTGATACCTGAAAACTTGGGTTCACCTCTTGGTGGATGTCAAGCCAAAAGACACAACCAAGCCAAGGAAGGGGAGATGGAAGGTTTTCTTACCATACTTGCAGCAAGTAAGGAGAACCAGGGATGTTTGCCAAAGCAGTGTTTTCCCAGACAACAAAATGGGGAAGTTTAAGCTAAAGATAAATGCATATTCATGAAAGGGCTTGAGTAGTAGGCAGAGACCAAGCTTTAACTAATTGAAGTCAGGAGGGTCAGTAGAGGTCAACATCCTCATCCTTTACGTTCCAGCTGATCCTGTGTGGTTGAGTGCTTCAGGCTAATCTTTACCTTGAAATAGTGGGACTCTTTACAAGTGGTATATTATCTTTGCTAGTGTTATTTCTCATGCCATAAGAGTCTTTGTTTCTGCATTGTTTTGTTCCCAAGAGATCATTAATTACTGAGACTTGTTCAAGGGCATGACCAGCCTTGAGTCACAGAATGGTTTAGGCCAAAAATGGCTTCTCTTATGTCGAGAAAGCTATGCCTGGTTTTATTTCTCTGGGCATCCCTTCCTTATCTGCTTATAGTCCTCTAACAAAGTCAATGAAAAATAGCCAATCTGATCAGTTGTTTGCTATCATTTTAAAAAGCAGTGAAATATTTTAAGGTCTAGGAAACAACAGGCCCTCTTTTCCTGCAGTACCCCTGTTTAAGGGAGTTAATTATTTTTATTTCTTTTATTTCTTTATTTTTGGCTGTGATTGGTCTTTGTTGCTGCATGCAGGTTTTCTCTAGTTGAGGTGAGCAAGGGTGACTCTTCTGTTGTAGTGTGCGGGCTTCTCATGGTGGCCTCTCTTTGTGGAGCACAGGCTGTAGGTGCATGCACTTCAGTAGTTGCGGTTTGCAGGCTCTAGAGCTCGGGCTTAGTAGCTGTGGGCTTAGTTGCTCCGGGGCATGTGGGATCCTCCCAGACCAGAATCAAACCCAAGTCCCCAGCATTGTAAGGTGGACTCTCAACCACTAGACCACCAGGGAAGCCCGAGGAAGTTAATTAAACAAGGAAGGTATTAAATTTAAGTGGCTTTAATACCTTAGTAGCCTAACCTAAGTCAAACCTAAGCAAACCCAAACCTAAACCTGTAGACACCTCAAGATAAAGAAATCAAACCTAAGGAGAACCCATCAGAATGAACCAAGTAGACTTTCCCAAATAAGGCAACTGCTTAAGCTCTAGTCAAGCAGATGATTGCTTTGTTTTTGCCTCTTCTCTATCAAGTCTCTACCTGAGCATCTATAATATAAGTGGTGAAGCACCCTGGTTTGCTGGTACCCAGTTCAAATCGACTTTTGCTCAAATAAACTCTTAAAAGTGTAATATGCCTCAGTTTATCTTTTAACAAGGGGAAGATTAAGACAGAAAGATGGAAGAACAAAGCACCATGGTCAAGCCCTTGGCCAGTGGCAGACTTTTTCTCTAGTAGTAGCTCACTTGTACATCATAGTAATGAGAATTATTTTTTAAATTATTTGGCTGTGCCGGGTCTTAGTTGCGGCATGTGGCAACTTTAGTTGCAGCATGTGGGATTCTTTTAGTTGTGGCATGTGGGATCTAGTTCCCTGACCAGGGATCAAAATCAGGTCCCCTGCATTGGGAGCATGGAGTCTTAGCCACTGGACCACCTGGGAAGTCCCAAGAACTATTTTTGTCAAAGAAGACAATGTGCTGTGTTACTGAGAACTGTCACTTTCTAGGCAAAGGAAAGTGCTAAAGAAGTATCAAGCCTGCTCTCAGGCCCCAAATCTTTTGACCTCATTCCCAAGAAGCAAGACCAGGGACCACCTCCAGATGTTGCTAATGAGAGTGAGTGTGTAGGTTAGAGTTCAGGTCAGATATTTAATGCAGAAAATCAGAGGTCCTGCCTCTTCAGAGTTAGCTTTAAGGATTTATTCTATTCTCTTTTATTAGGAAATACTTGTGTTTGGGGATGGGGGTGGTTATGAGAGGGACAGAGCAAGACCGACTGCATAATTTTTTTGTAGGAAACTTTGGAGATAGTGAAAGCACAGGAGGTTCACCTATGTATGCAGACACTGACTGAATTACTCTGAAACTGTTGCTGTTCTTTGATCGCTCAGTCATGTCCTATACTTTGCAACCCCATGGACGGCAGCATACCAGGCTTCCCTGTCCTTCACTATCTCCCGGAGTTTGCTCAGACTTCTGTCCATTGAGTCGATGTTGCCATCCAACCACCTCATCTTCATCCAGCCTTCTCCTCCTGCCTTCAATCTCTCCCAGCATCAAGGTCTTTTCCAGTAGGTCAGTTCTTCACATCAGGTGGCCAAAGTATTGGAGCTTCAGCTTCAGCATCAGTCCTTCCAATGAATATTCAGGGTTAATTTCCAACACCACAGTTCAAAATGATCAGTTCTTCAGCACTCAAAGATTTCTTTATGGTCCAACTCTTACATCCATACATGACTACTGGAAAAACCATAGCTTTGACTAGATGGACCTTTAATAAACAGATGGGGAAACAATGAAAACAGTGAAAGACTTTATTTTCTTGGGCTCCAAAATCACTGCAGATGGTGACTGCAGCCATGAAATTAAAAGATGCTTGCTCCTTGGAAGAAAAGCTATGACAAACCTAGACAGCATATTAAAAAGCAGACATTACTTTGCCAACAAAGGTCCATTACTTTGCCAAAAGGTCCTCTTGAAACTCCTCTTCCTCCAGGAAGGCTTTCTTGGAGGAAAGGAGCGACTCGCCTTTCTCTGGACTCTTGCCGAACTTTACCTGCCCCGCTTCCTGGCAGTTATTTTTGTGCTGCATTGCAGCAGTGTATGTTCACAGCTTATCCCTTCTGCTTATCTCATCTGACTTACAAGCTCCTGGAAGGCAAGATCTGTGATATATAGCTAGTCCCTAACTTAGGATTCAGCTTATGACTTCTGGACTTTACAAGGGTATGAAAGCAATACGTATTCAGTAGAAACTGTACATCAGATTTTGAATTTTGAGCTTTCCCCAGACTAGTGACAGGCAGTGCAGTAGTCTCCTGATGCTGGGCAGAGGCAGGAAGTGCCTCTCCCAGTCAGTCATACCGTTGTCAGGGTAAACAATGGATACACTCTCAACCATTCTTTACCCACAACGATTCTGTTTTTCACCTTCAGTACGGTGTTCAATAAGTTACATGAGCTATTCAACACCTTATTATAAAATAGGCCTTATAGTATAGATGATTTTGCCCAACTGCAGGCTAGTTTAAGTGTTCTAAGTGCATTTTACATATGGTGTTTGGTAGGTTAGGTGTATTAAATGTATTTTCAACTTACAATATCTGAATGTAACCCCACTGTAAGTCAAGGAAGATCTACAAAGTCTAATGACTGTGTCATTGTGCAGTCGTGAAGCCATGTCCGGTTCTTTGTGACTTCATGGGCTGTAGCACACCGGGCTCCTCTGTTCTCCACTGTCTCCCAGAGTTTGCTCAAATTCATGTCCATTGAGGGGTGATGCTCTCTAACCATCTCATCCTCTGCTACCCCCTTCTCCTTTTGGCTTCAGTTGTTCCCAGTATCAGGGTCTTTTCTAATGAGTCAGCTCTTCACATCAGGTGGCCAAAGTATTAGAGCTTCAGCTTCAGCATCAGTCCTTCTAATGAATAATTCAGGGTTGATTTCCTTTAGGATTGACTGTGGTTTGATCTCCTTGCTCTCCAAGGGACTCTTGAGAGTCTTCTCCAGAGCCACAGTTCAAAAGCATCAATTCTTTGGCTCTCAGCCTTCTTTATGGTTCAACTTTCACATCCATACATGACTACTGGAAAAACCATAGCTTCGATTAGATGAAATTTAGTTGGAAAACTGACGTCTCTAGTTTTTATTATGCTGTCTAGGTTTGTCATAGCTTCCCTTCCAAGGACCATGCCTCTTTTAATTTCAGGGCTGTAGTCACCCACAGTGATTTTGGAGCCCAAGAACATAAAATCTGTCACTACTTCCACTTTTTCCCCTTCTATTTGTCATGAAGTGATGAGACCAGATGCTATGATCTTAGTTTTTTGAATGTTGAGTTTTAAGCCAGCTTTTTCTCTCTCCTCTTTCACCCTCATCAAGAGGGTCTTTAGTTCCTCTTCACTTTCTGCCATAAGAGTGGTATCATCTGCATATCTGAGATTGTTAATATGTCTCCTGGAAATATCTTGATTTCAGCTTGTAATTCATCCAGCTCAGCATTTCGTATGATGTACTCTGCATATAAGTTAAAAAAACAGAGTGACAATATATGGACTTGACGTACTCCTTTCCCAATTTGGAAGCAGTCAGTTGTTCCATGTCCAGTTCTGTTGCTTCTTGACCTATATGCAGGTTTCTCAGGAGACAAGTAAGGTGGTCTGGTATTCCCATCTCTTTAATAATTTTCCACAGTTTTTTGTGATCCACATAGCCTATGGCTATCATAATTTGTATCTTCATACTATTTAGCATAGTACCTCATACTTAAAAGGCACACTAGTGTTTGTTTAGCAATGAAATAAATGCATCCAAGGCCAGATCTACTGCATAGCAGTAGCCTGCAACCAAAATGTTCTCACAAATAAGGATAGAAAAGGTCAAAGCTCCACTTTCTAAGTTTCAAATAAACACTTCCCTTATTTTGTCCATCACAACTCAGTACTGAGCATATTAAATTTGGTCAGAATCAACTGAGCAGTTTAGAGTGTAAACTAAAGTAAACTCAAGTAAACATTTTTCTTTCTCTTTCTTTTTTTTCTTCCTTGGGAACAGATGACACTTTACTAGACAAAAAGGAAAAATATCTGGGTGGGAGAAATTGGGTGGGGCCAGTTAAGCCCACATTCCACTAGATTTAGTTGAACATACCAAGCTGTTTTCAAGAAGTCTGAATTAACTGACTCCCTCACACCATACTCAGGGGTGCCTTCCTTGAAGAACTGAAAGCAGAAAGAATTGGGAGCTGAGAGTAATGCCGAACAAAAGGTAATTATTTTAAATCAAAACATATGCAGGAAGGGTGAACTTAAGCTAAATTCCAAGGGGCAATTGCCACTCAGCTTTCACGTCTCAGACCTATTGTCTCTGATAAATTTTCCCTGGTGACATAAAAAAGAGGTGGGGTGGGGTTTGCTTTGCCATTCCTTGAAATAACACTTTTAAATAAACCGTCTCCTTTTAATATCCTAGTGGCTCTCATCTCCTGATTGCCCTGTTTATAATACCTGGTACGATGTGGTCTTAATATGTGAGTAATGAGAAGATGAGGAACAAGTGGTAGAAGAATTAAAAGGAGGAAGAAAAGGTAGGAAAGATAGTTCCTGTCCTGTTTACTCAGTGTCTAAAAGTTCTGGGAGACGTGGGAAGCCTTTTGGTTGTGGCGGTGGTAGAGTTTATTTATTTTTCAGTTTGTAATGCATAATGTTATCTCTTATGGTTGTGTGGATTTGATGAAACAACTGCTGTTAGTTTGGGATGATTGGGGAGAATCTGTGGGCAATCAGTGCAAAGAGCCTAACTGGGGAAATCTCCAACAGTGATAACTTTGGGGCACAGAACCTAAGTCCTGTTATTTGGGTACTTGGACTTTGAGGAAGGAAGAAATTGGTGAGAAATAATAATTAGAGGTTAGCCTAATGAGGCTAGAGAAATGAAAATAGACGCTTGTTTATGTTTCTTCACAAATACAGAGAAATGCCTGTCAGCCCTGGCCCCAACAATGGAAGTGACACAAGAGTTCAGAGCAAGGAACAGAACTCTCAAGGCCAAAGCCAAAAGAGTGAGCTCAAGGGCCGTGAGTCTAGCCTCAAAGTGCTTCTGGCACAGAAGGGCAAGATGCACCCCCAGCCAGGGACCGAGGTGGACACTCTAACTTTATGAAGGGATTCTGTTTATCCAGCCCTAGACAGGGGCTTTTCAAAGTTCCAGAAAAACAGTGGGGAGTTTTAGTGAAAGCGAAGTCGCTCAGTTGTGACCCCATGGACTGTAGCCCTACCAAGCTTCTCCGTCCATGGGATTTTCCAGGCAAGAGTACTGGAGTGGGTTACCATTTCCCTCTCCAGGAGCTCTTCCTGACCCAGGGATTGAACCTGGGTCTCCTGCATTGTAGGCAGACGCTTTACCGTCTGAGCCACGAGGGGAGTTTTTAGTAGTGCCTAGGAAATGCACAGATGTCTGAGACACTAGAGGTGCCGGAGTGGGTGACATTTTGGGGGTTTTATTTAGAGAACACATAGATTTCTAGAGCTCAGAGTTGGAGCAAAGACATTCTTGATCTCACAGAAAGAGCAGATTCTGAGACCTGTTTAGGGAATGTAATTCACAGTAAAGAACAGCATTCTAGGAAAAGCAGGTCTCCCAGAGCTAGAGAAGTAATAGGAAAAAAAGAGAGAATGACCCCTTCAGAAACCCCAAAACAACTGTTCTGATAAGGTGGGAGCACTAGGGAACTCTGGGTCAGGATGGGTACTGCCTCTCAGGATCCTGAGACCTACCTGTCCTCTGAGTAACACCTCTCCAGTGGATGACTTCCTCAGGCACATTTCTGCCCATTGATGACCCAGCCTAACTTCTAAATCCTCCAATAAAACGACACCTTCCACTTTACCATCCTCTTCAAACATCCGGCCTTCCTTTGATCTTCCTCTTGATCATGAAATTCCTTTTAAAAAAACCCCATTGTTTGCCATGGATTTTTAAAATTTTTTTATTTTTTGCTATTTTCTGCTCACTTAAGGCTTTAAAACATTGCCAATGCTTTCTCTATTAGTTCGGGTCCATTCAGAAGATAAAACTGCTACTAGTTATTTGAACAGAGAGAATTTAACATATTTTTAAAGCCTGTTAATCAGATACAGAGCTATTAGCAAAGTAACTAGAAGGATAAATGTGTGCATGCTAAGTCACTTCAGTCATGTCCGACTCTTTGCAAACCTATGTACTGTAGCCCACCAGGCTCCTCTGTCCATGGAATTCTCTAGGCAAGAATACTGGAGTGGGTTGCCATTTCCTACTCCAGTGGGTCTTCCCAACCCAGGGATTGAACCCAAGTCTGTTGAGTCTCCTGCATTGGCAGGTGGATTCTTCCCCACTGTGCCACCTGGGAAACCCACTATATATACATAATTTACATTCAATGATCAACTCTAGATCTTGCTCCTGTACTAGTTTCAGTCTGTCAGAAATGTGTAATTAATGTTCTCCTTCTGAGCTGATGGCCCCTAACAATTTCGAAGCAAGCTGTTTCTTCTGTAACTCATCCTCACTCTACAGTCTTTCCATTCGTAGGTTATTCATGTGAATAGCTCCTTGACATATAATACCACGCAGTCTTCCCTTACTAGAGGCCCATCATTTAGGACTAGGACTTGCTCTCCCCTCACTGTATTTCAGTATGGAATTTCTTCCTGCCATGTTTCAAAAATCACATTGTGATATAATTTCAAGCTCACTTTGCTTATACTTGGTAGGATAGGGAGACAGTATGATATAGTGTGAATCCTGGACCACATTGTGTGTGTGTGCCCTCAGTTGCTCAGTTGTATCCGACCCTTTGTGACCCCATGGACTGTAGCCTGCCAGGCTCCTCTGGGTCTGGGGAATTTTCCAGGCAAAAATACTGGAGCAGATTGCCACTTCCTTCTCCAGGGGATCTTCTTGACCCAGGGATCGAACCTGTGTCTCCTGTGGCTCCTGCATTGGGAGGCAGATTCTTTATCACTACACAACCTGAGAAGACACCTGAGAAGACCCCTGAGAAGCCCCCTGGACCAGATTGCCCATATCTAAATCCTTGCCTTCCCTTTTACCTGCTGTGCATGTCCTTGTGAACACAGCTTCTTAAGTGTCTATAAGCTTAGTTTCTATAAGTTTCATTTTCTCTATCTGTAAAATGTAAGCAATAATGGTACCCACTTTAAAAGATTCTTCTTAAGTTTAATAGTGATGTGCAGGGAGTAAATAATCAATGACAGATATTATCAGTATAAGGATATTAAGTCTATCAGTTATTTCCTTCTCCTCACCAATATTTCCTGGGTAAAAACACCAAGTCCCTCCCAATACTCTTGTTCTTCTCATCTTACACTTGTTGTCCTCTGCAGGTACCACTTTCATCGGTTTATCAAGGTGACTATCTCCCTCTCCTTCTTTAGTTTTTCAATCAAGTCAGTTAGACTCTGGTTATACATACTTCCCTGGCCATGCATCCGTCACTCCTCCCAGTATCTAAGACCATAGTTTTGTCTTTTAAATCTCGTTTCTCATCATTATCTCTTTGTTGGGATGTTCAGCTCCCACGTCTTCCTTTCTCTTCCAAGCCTTTGCTGTCAGTAAGGAAATTATGTCTATCATCTATGCTATATTGGCTTTTGATTCCTAGTCCAAGGCCTCTTAGTTTCTTTTCAGTTAATATCATTCTTGCAGCATTTTAAATTTGAGATGTGCTGGGAGGAGATTTCCAGGGGCAAGTTAATAAGAATCTTCAAGTGGCAGAGGAATCATGAGAGCAGACATGAGAGCATAAGATAATAACTTTCAAGAGCTCGGTGATCTGTCTTGGGTATTTGACTTGGACAGAATGCTTATTTCATATAGGTTAAGCAGGGCATCTCAGGACTGTCAGAAAATGAATCTGTCTTTGTTATGCCAAAGAAATCTGTTATCTAGTCAAAACAACTAGTCAAATAATTTCCACATTAATTTTTCATTTTATGCTTGCATTTGCACATCCAGCCCAAAACTCTCCAAGGAATAAATTATTATTTCAGTATGTGAAGGTTTAGTTTCTTCTCCTGGCTACTCCAAACTATCCAAATTATAAAAGTTAAACTACCTATCATGCTTCATAAATGTACTTCCAAGAGCCAGAGAAGAGGCATCAGGAGTGGGGAATTTCTTATGTGTCCATGCATGTACAGAGTTCAAGCTCTAGGAATAAATGTGTCAAGAATGTGTAACTGCTGCCGAGTAATTATGCAACTTACATTTCTGCCAATAAAATTTGAGCCTGAGTTATGTAAGATTGAATTATAAACCCAACCTTTGCGCCAATTATCACTGAGATGTGGAAAGAAGGAACATTATAAAGGGTAGAGGGGAAGAAAAATGAATGACAAGTAATAGTCTTTAGGTGAACCTGGGAGTGCATGATGGATGTTAGTGTTGGTTACTCCAGCTTGTACAGCTGCCACTATCATTTTTCTAAGTCCTGCAACATGTCTTCTTCATGACTTTTAATAGCACACTTGTCTCAAGAGTGCAAGCACAGAATGGGAGTGTAAATTTTTTAAAATGTCAATAAAAAACATATTCTCCTGTTCAATAATGTAAACATTAAAAGTAACTAAAACTGACTTCCATGCCTAATCCCAGTTGCCTCCCAGAGGTATCCCCCATAAACTGAGGTGTAATGCTTCTAGTGCATTCACATGCAAAGACATACGTATGTTATATAATACATATAATTATATAATATAGATATTATATTATAAAATTGATTAATGTGTATGTATGAGAGTATGTTTTCTATATCTGCCATCATACCATACGTGTCATTACGAAACTTCTTTCACACAACAGTATATAATGAAGATCTTTGATTTCACTACATACAGATCTATCTCGTTCTACTTAACTGCTAAGCTCTATCTGCATACAAATAAGATGTTTCTAGTTTATGTAGTTACAAACAATTCTGCCATGAATAGCTTATGTATGTGAGAGTAGAGCTTTCTTTAAATGGAGAAATAAAATGGTTAGATCCTAGGGCATATGCATTTTTAATTTAAATGTGTATCATCACATTCATATCAGGAATGCAAGAGGATACCATTTCACTATACCCTAGCCAACAATGATATTTTAAATTTTGTCGACCTGAAATGGTATTTCTTAATTGATGTGAAATGTTTTCTCATTATTGATGTGGTGAAAATATGCTTCATTGTTGTTCCAATTTGCACTTCTTTGACTGTGAGTGAGATTTGACATCTTTGTATATGTTTATTGTTACTTGCATTTCCTCCTCTATGAATTCACTTTTAATATCCTTTGCAGACTTTTCTATTGGATGGCTTATTGATATTTTCTTCTTATTGACATAAGAATGCTTTAAATATCTTGGATTTTGATCAAGGCAACTTTAGGGACACCATTCACATTGTAGTCTACATGAAAGGCTCCCCCTGGTGGTGTGCAGTGTACAATTTACACAGTCACACTTGGCAGTTCTTCATCTTTTCTTAGTGATGAATTATGTAAGCATTTTATCCTTAATCTGTCTCCTGCATTTTAACATTGCTTGTGTTATTTTTTTCATAGTAGAACAGTCATACCTAATCAGCCTTTTCCTTCGTGTTGTTTGCCTTCTCTGTCTTGTTTAAAATGGTCTTTCCTACCAAAGGTAATGAGACATTTTCCTCTATTTCCTCTGATTGTTTTCATAGTTTTTTTTTTAATGCTTGTATCTCTAATGTTTATGAAAATTATTAAATTTTGTAAATGATGTGAAATAGGAATCTAAACATTATTTTTTCCTGTTAATCATAACCGATAGTCCCAACAAATTATTAGATAGTTATCCTATCCCCTTATCTAAAATACCACCTTTATTATATATTCTTTTTTCCTATACTCCTGAGTGCATTTGGAGGTTCTACACTTGGTCTTATGATTAAAATGATATTTGGAGAAAGTACTCACTTAGCTACACTAGAGTTATCACTATCTAGAGAGGTTGAGATTAAAATAAGAATCCATTCAATATTGGCTTTAATAAACTTTGTGTTGTAAATTATGTGAAATTCTCACTTCTGAGAGGAGTCTCAGTCTATCTTATTAATCTGTCTGTCATCTTTATAGAGTCCCTACATTGAAGACCCTGTTTAGTTGCTCTTATAAACATATAGTAAGAACTGGTGGATCTTACATAATGCTTCTACACAAGATTGTGGTGCCCAGCTAAGCAGCCAAACTTTTTCTTCCTGAATACTGTGCTTGACTTGAAAATGCTTAACTTAACCATGTACATAGTAAATTAATAAAAATTAATAACTATATCTTTTAACTTTAAATGAATAGTTCACTTGCAACAAAGTATAAAGCATTTGAGCTTTTCTGTAGGACCATGAGGACCTTAAGTGTAAGATATATCTGATAGCCCAGTTTGACAAATAGTCAGCACAAAACACACATTTGCAGAGTGATAGAAGCTAATACCAGGCTTAACTTTAAAGAAAAACTTTTTTTTAATGGGAGTATAGTTGCTTTACAATGTTGTGCAAGCTTAACTTAAAAAAAACATTATTATTATTTCTTTTTTCTAGGCACTTTACTGATTTGCTTCATTCAGAGTTGCTGTCTTGCTCTTTTTGCTTTACAATGTATGACATTAGAAAAGTTCAGTCTCTCAGTCATGTCTGACTCTTTCCAACCCCATGGATTGGAGCACACCAGGCTTCCCTGTCCTTCACCATCTCATGGAGCTTGCTCAAACTCATGTCCATCAAGTCAGTGATGCCATCCAACCATCTCATCCTCTGTCATCCTTTTCTCCTCCTGCATTCAATCATTCCCAGCATCATGGTCTTTTCTAATGAGTTGGCTCTTTGCATCAGGGGCCAAAGTATTGGACTTGGCATTAATCTGTCTTTCTTAGCCAGAAAATGTCAAGTCAATTTATCCTTTTCTTTGAGATCTATTTAAATCCAAAACTTAGTTGTTTGGTTATTGGTTAAATGAAAAAACAACCTGAAGTATAAATCTTGTTGTCCATATTTGCTTTCCATGTAGACCAATTGAATGAAAACTAACTTTCCTCTCCCTTCTCTCCAGATATGCTGGTGTTTTTGAGTGATGCTAGCTTATTCTGACTGTTCTTTGCAACTCTGTTCTTCTTTCATAAAGCATGTGTGAGATAATGCAAAGTCAAAGTCAAATCCTGGATTCACAGATTCTTAGAACCGGAAATGCCTTCAGATATTATAGTCTAACCATTTCATTTTAGAACTGGGATGATTGTCCTGTTGACATGACTTGAATATCAGTTCAGTTCAATTCAGTCGCTCAGTCATGTCTGACTCTTTGCGACCCCATGAACCGCAGCCTGCCAGGCCTCCCTGTCCATCACCAACTCCCGGAGTTTACTCAAACTCATGTCCATCGAGTTGGTGATGCCATAGAGCCATCTCATCCTCTGTTGTCCCCTTCTCCTCCTGCCCCTGTCCCCTTCTCCTCCTGCCCCCAATCCTTCCCAACATCAGAGTCTTTTCCAATGAGTCAACTCTTCGCATGAGGTGGCCAAAGTATTGGAGTTTCAGCTTCAACACCAGTCCTTCCAATGAACACCCAGGACTGATCTCCTTTAGGATGGGCTGGTTGGATCTCCTTGCAGGCCAAGGGACTCTCAAGAGTCTTCTCCAACACCACAGTTCAAAAGCATCAATTTTTCAGCACTCAACTTTCTTTATAGTCCAACTCTCACAACTATACATGACCACTGGAAAAATCATAGCCTTGACTAGAAGAACCTTTGTTGATAAAGTAATGTCTCTGCTTTCTAATATGTTAATCTAGGTTGGTCATAACTTTCCTTCCAAGGAGTAAGTGTCTTTTAATTTCATGGCTGCAATCACCATCTGCAGTGATTTTGGAGCCCAGAAAAATAAAGGCTGACACTGTTTCCACTGTTTCCCCATCTATTTGTCATGAAGTGATGGGACCAGATGCCATGATCTTAGTTTTCTGAATGTTGAGCTTTAAGCCAACTTTTTCTCTTTCCTCTTTCACTTTCATCAAGAGGCTTTTTAGTTCCTCTTCACTTTCTGCCATAAGGGTGGTGTCATCTGCATATCTGAAGTTATTGATATTTCTCCCAACAGTCTTGTTTCCAGCTTGTGATTCTTCCAGCCCAGCATTTCTCATGATGTACTCTGCATATAAGTTAAATAAGCAGGGTGATAATATACAGCCTTGACGTACTCCTTTTCCTATTTGGAACCAGTCTGTTGTTCCATGTCCAGTTTGAACTGTTGCTTCCTGACCTGCATACAGATTTCTCAAGAGGCAGGTCAGGTGGTTTGGTATTTCCATCTCTTTCAGAATTTTCCAGAGTTTATTGTGATCCACACAGTCAAAGGCTTTGGCATAGTCAATAAAGCAGAAATAGTTGTTTTTCTGGAACTCTTTTGCTTTTTTGATGATCCAGCAGATGTTAGTAACTTGATCTCTGGTTCCAGAGTGCCTGATGAACTATGGACGGAGGTTTGTTACATTGTATAGAAGACAGGGATCAAAACCATCCCCATGGAAAAGAAATGCAAAAAAGCAAAATGACTGTCTGAGGAGGCCTTACAAATAGCTACTAAGAAGAGAAGTGAAAAGCAAAGGAGAAAAGGGAAGATATTCCCATTTGAATGCAGAGTTCCAAAGAATAGCAAGGAGAGATAAGAAAGCCTTCCTCAGCAATCAACGCAAAGAAATAGAGGAAAACAATAGAATGGGAAAGACTAGAGATCTCTTCAAGAAAATTAGATAGGGAACATTTCATGCAAAGATGGGCTCAATAAAGGACAGAAATGGCATGGACCTAACAGAAGCAGAAGATATTAAGAAGAGGTGGCAAGAATACACAGAAGAACTGTACAAAAAAGATCTTCATGACCCAGATACTCACAATGGTGTGATCACTCACCTAGAGCCAGACATTCTGGAATGTGAGGTCAAGTGGGCCTTAGAAAGCATCACTACAAACAAAGCTAGTAGAGGTGATGGAATTCCAGTTCAGCTATTTCAAATCCTGAAAGATGATGCTATGAAAGCGCTCCACTCAGTATGCCAGCAAATTTGGAAAACTCAGCAGTGGCCACAGGACTGGAAAATGTCAGTTTTCATTCCAGTCCCAAAGACAGGCAATGCCAAAGAATGCTCAAACTACTGCACAATTGCACTCATCTCACACAATAGTAAATGGTGAAAATTCTCCAAGCAGGCTTCAGCAATACGTGAATATATATATATGTGTGTGTATGTATATATATATTTATATATAAAATAATTTTACTTATATATATTTAAACTTTATATGAACTAATCATTTGGGATAAGAGTCTAAATCTATTTACAAACATATGAAGTTAGCTCTTCTTTCTTTGAAATATCCATAGCACCTACTGAATGTACATGTGTAAAGGATGGAGAAGTTACTGATTATCACCCATTGGCCTGACAGGAATGGTTAAAATGTGAAACAATTTCCAGCAACATGTGGAATTCTGGCTGGCTGTTTTTTTATTTCAAAGTCTGTTTTATTTTCTGAAACAGTTTCTTATCACATTTATTTATTATTTCTCAAAGGGGTGCTGGGAAATATTCTGCCTTTATTGCTATTCTCATGTTCACACGTGAGAAAATCAAGTTCACACAGAGCTTAGCATTCTCTTCCTGGAAATATGTACTTAAAATAACCCACAAAACACTCAGCTATCTGTCACTCAGCTCAGCACCCTTTTCTAGTCTTTTCTCTTCCAGCCTGAGGGCTTTCACACAGATGAAGCTGATATTACATGGAAATTCCCCAAATCAAGGGTTGTTTAAAAATCCCCAAGAGACAGTGGACTAGGCATAGCCTCATTTGGCTGAAAATATATGCACACAAAATGATAACAATAAACTTGGGAAGAAGACATGTAATGCCAAAAATGCACAATTAATAGAAGAGAATGATTGTCTTCAGTGGGGAGAGGAGAAATAAGAGGATGTTGTGAAAACATTAAGTTTTATTTTCACTTCTCCCCACCCCCATTCCTTGTCCCAACCGAGTTTTAAAAAAGTATCTTATTCCAGCATTTAAGAAAAACTTCAGTGTTTTTCTCTGCACACAATGGAATTTCACCAATTTCTTCGGAATGACAAGTGTCAGAAAAAGTTCTGCGGCTGCTAAAATCACTGTTCCATAATCTATCAAGAGTCAAGATCTCACAGGAAGAAAATTTGCAGTAGATTAACTTAAAGTTAAAAAAAAAAACTGACAGCCAGGAGACCATTTGGGTTTTAATCTCAGTTCTGTGCTGATAATGAAAATCACTCATAGCTAAGTACTTTTTTAACAGTTTATAAAACATGTTCCCATTCATTAATCTATTTGATCTTCATACCAGCTCTTCAAGGGAGCTGTTATACAAATGAAAGAACTAAAGCTCAGACTGCTTAAATGACGTTTTAAAAATCATTTTAGAGTATTTATTTTTACTTATTTATTTGGCTGCACCAGGTCTTAGTTGAGTTAAGGCATACAGAATCTTTGATCTGTGTTGTGGCAGGTGGGAACTTCACTTGCAGTGTGTGGGATCTAATTCCCTGACCGTGACTGAACCCAGGACCCCTGAAATGGGAGTGCAGAGTCTTAGCTACTGGACACCAGGGAAACCCCTTATATGACTTATTAAGATTGCTTACTTACTCTTTCTGTGTTCTGAGGGCAGGTTTCCTAACCTTCCTTTGCTTTCCATAAGTGAACATAACGTTTGCCAATTGACTTTACAGGAATGTATAAGAGAAAAATGATAATACTATGAATGAAATGGTTATTTGGGATAAAAATGCTAAGAAGGTTAATTAATATATAATAATAAATAATAAATTGAGTATAATTTAAATTAAATAATGTATTAAATTGAGTAATATAACATTGTATTAATATATACATTATGTATAAATAAATTAATATTTATGTATAAATAAGTTTACACAATATATGTGTATATATAGGTAAATGTAGATAGTTACCATTATTTGTATGTTATTATTATTATATGGCTTATTATTACTTTTGAAATATTTGCAACCAAATCTTTGCAGTTTATAAACTATCTTGAAGGGATGGTATTTAGCAGGGACCTAGGAACACTCAAATTAGATCCACACACTCAAGCAGCCTTCTCCTTGAGTTTCTCAAGGGAAATGATGTACAGAATCCAGTGTTGGGTGAAGTATCTCTTCATCTATTAGCTGGAGATCTGGCCCCAAATCCAGGATAACTGCCAAGTGAGATTGGCTGGATTAAATCCACAATTGAATCCTGTATTTTATCCTTCCATTGAGGAAGAAGGGCTAGCCCGAAGCCTGTTAGCCAGAAAAATGAAGAGGAAGTATGTGAGGAGGGAGTGGAGGAGATGAACGGCCCACTGCTCTCCTGAGGCTAGGCCCAGCTCTCCTTAATACTCCCATCTAGGAAAGCCAAAGCATCTGACCCTAAGGAGATTTACTTTAAGGCTTTAGCTCCTAATGCCTAGAAAACTAGCCCAATCGGTGTCTTTGAACTTGACCGATCCCTAGCAGTTGTTTTCTTTTATGGAAGGCAAGAGTGTTAAGAGTGCTGGCTTGAAAGAGCTGCTGACTATTTGCAGTTTTTTAAGGAATCTCCACACTGTTTTCCATAGTGGCTGAACTAGTTTGCATTCCCACCAACAGTGGAAGAGGGTTCCCTTTTCTCCACATCCTCTCCAGCATTTATTGCTTGTAGACTTTTGGATGGCAGCCATTCTGACTGGTGTAAAGTGGTACCTCATTGTGGTTTTGATTTGCATTTCTCTGATAATGAGTGATGTTGAGCATCTTTTCATGTGTTTGTTAGCCATTTTTATGTCTTCTTTGGAGAAACGTCTGTTAAGTTCTTTGGCCCACTTTTTGATTGGGTCGTTTATTTTTCTAGAATGGAGCTGCAGGAGTTGCTTGTATATTTTTGAGATTAATTGTTTGTCCATTGCTTCATTGGCTATTATTTTCTCCCATTCTGAAGGCTGTCTTTTC